>JBBPDA010000041.1:32909602-32941898 GCA_037974385.1 Arnoldichthys spilopterus | reverse complement strand
CCAAGTGCTTATACAACCACAGAGAGCAACTACTGCCATAAATAAACACGCCAAGATCCTAAACTACTGCAGTAAATTAACACACCAAGATCCTAAACTACTGCAGAAACTAAACTACTGTTCTGTTGGTAACCATTACCCATGCACACATACACATTAAGCCTATAAACTGTTACATCACATAGCTTGAGGACTTCTAGCTTCTCTCTCGCTCATACTGACACAGTGTTGTCTTCAAAAAATGGTATATAGCCGCAGTGATGCCTTGGGGGCAATTGCAAGCCTAAATCAGGTGAATAAAAACATTGAAGGGTTACGAATAAAACTGCTGGATAAAGTGTTCAATTTTTTTGTACATATCTACCAATGTCAATATCAATGTAAAATATATGTTTTTATAAAGTGCAGGATCTTATAAAATACCTGGATCATGGACTAGAAAAATTTTATTTACATATAACTTTTAATATTTATTACTTTAAGCTTAAAAATGAGGTCGAAAAAGAAGAGAGAAGAAGAAAGCATTTTAGTACTGTATTTAAGTACAGCATCACCTAAATATTCTGCTCTTCCAGATCGTAATAAATAAAGTTAAGATCTTTCTACTTTATTTAAAGGTTCTTCACACTCACACATCGTATATACAAAATGTATTAATTGAAATGGTTTTGGGGAACTTAGAGTGATTTTTCTATGACATCGCTCCAAAGGAACTTAAAAAGTCTAGGATGAAAGTGAGACTTTAAGATCCAACAGTGATCCCCTAGGTCACCTGTTTAGATTAAACATGCTCTCTCAATAAATAAATAACACACATGATGATGCATATTTAAAATTTGAATTCTGATCTCTCTTACAGTACCAAAGAGAGACCAGTTCTTGTTGTCTATTTGTTATTACCTTTTCATACATTGATTAGTCAATTACTCTGCAAAATAACTGATGGATTGCTCAATTACTAATATAATAGATAGTGACATCCCTACCACTAATACATACTAACTTACCAATAGACAATAACAGATAGTTTGATTTTTACTTTGACTTTATTATAGAGAGTGGATGTTGAAATGAACAGTATTGTAATTTTCTTGTGTTAGCTACATCCTTTTCCTGAAAACTGTCTAAATATAGTAGAATTAATGTTTATATATAGCTTATAATTACACTGATATTCCTGTGCCTTAATTATGCACTAAATACAAACAACTGCGAGGGTTGTTGATTTAGATGTAGAGTATGCAAATTGTGAAACTTCAAGGTTGGGTCAAATTTTACATTGAAACTTCACTCAAAGGCTCAGTAACTCTAAATAGTTGAGTGAGGAAAGTGACTCACTTTCACATAAGCTACCTCAGAAAAACCACTTTTACAGCTGTCAAAAACTTTTTGCATAGCTTATAATTACACCCATAATTACATCCCTTTATTATGTGGTATAATGCTGCTGCTTTGCTTTAATAAAATGTTTTATAGTGAAACTGTGAGGATATGAGATTGGATGTGCTCTATAAAGTCACAGGGGCGGTGGTTTTCAACAGGACACTTAACGTCAGTAAAGCTTTGTTTGGGTTTGAACTGATCCTTGTTAGGTTTGGGGTCCTGGAGACCCTAGCCCTCCGCAACAGCTCAACAACAAGCTTAATCTTATTTTCTCAGCTTGCTCTTTAATCATTGTTCCTGATTATAAAAAACTGCACATAAATACGATGTTGGAAGACTTCTGCTGAAAATTATTCATATCTCGGCCACACCAAAACCTCATATCTTCACAGGAGACCCTAACTTCCAATGTAAAGTGTAGAGGGATTTTATTCCAAATAATTTTGTACCACTTCTATTGGTTCATTCACCATTTCACACAATGTAAAAGGTCATTTTAGATTGTGTCAAAAGGAACAAGGTTCTGGCAGTGGCAATATTCTGTGAAGTAATGAGGAACAAAGAAATATGCTATTGTTCAAAGATAGTACATATAGCATTAAAGTAATCATAAAATATGTCGCAATGCTAACATGTATTTACAGAGTTCAGCACAGGAACAGCAGACAGCAGGAAATAAACCCTTTTGGAGTTTCACCAGACTGCTAATGATTCATTTTTGTAAATATGATGTGAGTGTGAAGTTTAAAGTCTCCACAGATTGTAAACATGCAAACGAACACTAAATCCAACTCCAAAGCAGGGTCAGACTGTACACTTGTAAAAGTTCATGCACAAGCTCAGCAGCTCTTTGAGTGGCTGAACTGACTGGGGGGTGGCCTTTGACTGGCCAAGACTTTCCCTCGAGCTTTAGCCATTTGTATGCACATGACGGTCTGCAGTGCTCTTCTCATAAGTTCATTTAAATGATGTCCTCCACATTATGCAGTGGGATAGGAAAAAAAACTCTCTAAATGAATTTAGTTAATGGGGAAAAGGCATGTGTGAGGCTGTGAGGGTGTGTAGGCCAAAGTGCTGAATAACACACACAGCTCACATACAATTTTCTCTTAGATTATCTATCTTTGTGTATTTTGTGTATATTATTATACACAGAACTGCCAGTTATGTATAATTAGAATAAGGCAGATAGGCAGCTAGACAGACCGATACAAACAGACAGTCAGACAGATAGACACATATATAGACAGCTGATAGACAGACAGAAAGATGTACAGGAAATTTTAATCCCAACATTTTTCTTTTACTTTTGCATTTATTTTATGTAGTTTTAAGTATAAGCAGAACACTTTTTTCAAGTATGCATGAAACGCACTTAGGTAAACTACTACAAACTTAAACTAGTTATATTTCATTTAAATACAGAAAAGAAAGAGATATATTGTAAACATAATTGTTGGCTGGATAGACATATAGACCGACAGATGGACAAACAGAAACTTTTAGGGCTGTCCAGACAATTTTGTCAGTCGCATCAGATTTTGCTGTTCAATAAAAAAAGATTCAACTATTTATTATTTTCTTCCACACCTATCTGGCAAGTCACATGGTGCACATTTATCTGCAGAAGGTTAACTAAAGTGGTCTTCAGGAATAGCATGTGTCCTGGAGCTAACAGTTGCTTACAAAACTGACCACCAGCCTTAAAACAACTTGTACTGATGAGAAATGTTCAGAGTAGTATAAGAACTTGGCATAAGTATGTATCGAAGTTCCTCTCGGTGGTAGTTTAAGATCTTGGCGTGTTTATTTATTGCAGTAGTAGCCTTCGGTAGTTGTATAAGCACTTGGCGTATGTACGTACTACAGCAATTACATCTGTTATTTATTTTAGAACTACGAGCAATGCGTTGGTTGTCCGTGTAGCACCCCTCTCAGTGTTACTCTATGCAATACGATCGCTTGATTGTTTTCTGTCCTGGAAGTCGCTTTGGATAAAAGCGTCAGCCAAATGAATAAATGTAAATGTAAATAAATGTAGAGTCTGACGCATAGTAATGTCCAAACCTTTTGAATATGTTACATAAACTCAAGCAACATTTAAAGTGGAAAATCCTCAAATTTTCTATTAAACCTTAAATCAAGCAGCAGTTACAGTGCTGTGTGGACACCAGGATGCTACAGCTAAAATTTGAATGCAAAGCTAACACCCTCACTTCAAGTGAGCAAAAAACAGACATTAGAGAGAGATTATTAATAGAGAAGGTGCTGCTTCAGTCACCCATGTAAAAGCAAGAGCATGAGCTTATTTATTCCTATTACCACACTTTGCCGATTGCAAGATGGCTGCACAGCTATGCAACATTTCCATTTTAAGTATTTTGCCATATACAGCAAATTCTTGCATAGAGTGTGCATTTAACTTCGTTCAAGTTGTCCTTAAAGGTTCAACTCTGTGTGGCCATACTTTAGACTTCTGAGGCATAGTTATAGGAAAAGTCTAAATAATAACCACTTCACTGCAGCTTTCTGCTTCTCTCATCAGTTGCATGCTGTTGTTTTTCGTAGCAAGCATGCCTGGTACCTCTGCTGAAATATATTTATAATTCTTCATTAAAATCCTTTCCCTGTGTATTTTGTAAACCTTTTACTGTTTTATCCTGTTATTGCCATGCACACTAACTGGTGGAAAAAAACACTTGTCTTAAAGAATCTCAGTTGATTGCTGTTTCCCCTGAAAGTTGACAAATCATTGGCCAAAAAAACTTAAATGAGAAACAACAATACAAATATATACACTGATCAACCAAAAAATTAACACCACCTGTCTAATACTGAGTAGGTCCCTCATGCTGCTAAAGCAGCTTTGACTGTGATGCACCATTTTCTGACACCTTTTCTATCAGAGTCAGTGTTCAACTACAGTAACTCTTCTATAGGATCGGACTAGACAGGCTAGCCTTCACTCCCTACATGCATCAGTGAACCCTGGGTGCCCAAGACCCTGTCGCCGATTCACCTGTTGTCCTTCCTTGTACCAATTTTGGCAGGTACTAACTCCTGCATACGTGGAACACTCAACAAGAGCTGCTGTTTTGGAGATGCTCTAACTCAGACATCTAGCCATCACAATAAGGCCCTAGGCACATATCCTTACACTCGCCAGTTTTTCCTGCTTCCAGCACATAGACTTTAAGAACTGACTGTTCACGTGCTGGCTAATATATCCCACAGGGACAGGTGCCATTGTAATGACATAATTAGACAGTCAATGTAATTCACTTTATCTGTCAGTGGTGTTAATGTTATGGCTGATCAGTGTACACACACACACACACACACACACACACATATATAGTACAACAATTAACAAGACTTACGAGTGATTTAAACAACACTGTGTCTCAGCGATGTGTTTTGAATGCAGATTCATCTTAATCAGGTGAGTCTTTATAAACATTAAAATTGTGCATATGAATATTACAATATTGCATCGCTTTGTTCCAGCTGAGATATACTAACACTAGTGTAATCAAGTGTTTGGTCTGCTGCTGCTGCTACAAAAAAAAAATTAAGCTAGAGGAGGCTGGGCCTCTTTAACATTTCTATGCAAACTAGAGCTTGAATAATGAGATGTATTTATGAAGGCCGATGAGGATGGGTGGGGGTGCTGGAGCTTTTTGAAAGGGAGCAGACTGGAGACTGAATGGAAAAGAGGGGGTAAAGGATCGGGAAGGGGGGCCGGGGCCTTTTTTTGGGCCTCCACTGGTGGGGTGCAGTGCGAGAGGCAGCTGTGAAAAGAGTGGAGCTCTTTTTCCCACGCCCGGCCAGACACGAAACAGTCGCGCAGTCTGTAAGGGTCACGTCACATGCCTAATATATACATAGAGCGAGAGAAAATATCGAAGGCGTGCAAATTAACGAGCTGTCTGAGAGACTGAGAGGGAGGGGAGGGAGAGAGAGAGAGAGAGTGAGACAGTGAGAGAGAGAGAGAACATCCAGTGATAGACACCTGCCCCTCTCTCTCAGACAACTAGGGCATATTAGCCTATAATAATACTGTTTCTTGGCTTGAATGCACTTTTTTTTTTAATTGTTCGTTAAAAGTACAGAACCATAACATTATGTGGAAAATCTTCACAATGGTCTTCACACTTGTGTGTTTCATTAATAATAAAACAAAAAAAACATTGATATGTTCTTCTTTAGAGAACCAAATGAGGTTCTACGATGACATGGCAAAGAAAATTTCCTGGCAGCTTTATGTTTTTTTAGTGTAAAATGAAAGTAATTACAATTTATGAAGTTATGCTTGATATCGATTATTCTGTCAATTAATTGCTGAGTAATTTGAATTTTAAGAATTTCAAACAATAAAAACATACTTGAAAGCTGCACAAACGAAGGACAATAAGAAACTTTTTTTTAAACATTTTTAAATTCATCTGCAACATAATCAACTGTTTTCATATAGTCAAAATAACTGACAACCCTACAGCTAATCTACAAAAAACTGAGCTCAACTCTGACAGTACTGGTATTGCCAGTTAGTAGACCAGCCTATAAGTAAACTTGGCCTTGCACATGGTCTGTCACTGATTCAAGAACACAAGTCTGTGTGTGTGTGTGTGTGTGTGTGTGTGTAGGTGTGTGTGTGTGTGTATGTGTGTGTGTGTGTGTGTGGAGGGCAGACTGAGCCAGTGAGACAGAAAGAACAACTCAACTCAAACTGGCATGGGAGTGTGTGTATGGGGGTCTGTTAGTGGAACACATAGCAACTTAGCTGGAATGTCTTTCTGCAGGACATTCAATAAGATCTGTGATCTATGTCCATAATGGGGGGCCAACAGAGGGTATGTGTGCGTGTGTGTGTGCGAGGGACAAAGAAACAGGGGGGGTTGGGAGTATTTCCACATCTTAGACTATAAATGAAAGATGCAAAAAATCAACCAAAAGGGTTGTTTCACTTACAAACTAAGCTGTTATTAACAGTAAATGCATTTCATAATGAGGTAACAGAGTCCACTACTGTCATTACCGTCATAGCAAAACCTTAATTCAGAACAGAACTTTTACAGTAGAGGGAAAAAAAACTTCTTTACCCTAATGTACATTAATGTAACAACGTTTTGGGCTATTTTCTCTTAGCCCATTCTTCATGAATTGGTGTACTGTAATTACACTAGGTTCATACACCTTTTTAATGGAGTGTGGTCATGTCATTACAATAGTGAGTGAATCATGACATTTGGGATGGACTGGCACTCTTACAAAGCCAAAGGAAAACAATCTCAATTCAGTCCTACAAAAGAAAACCTGATGAACCCTAAGGGGATGTATGTGGATCCACATATCAGTTAATTACTCACATAAAGTGCACATTAGCTTCACAGTAGTTAACAAATAGATTATAAGCTGTATAAAGAAGATTTTAAGTGGAAATTATATGTCTTAATGGTAGTAACTGAATAAGGCCATAGTTTTTACTGCTTCTCAACCTAATCTACTGCATGAGTTGTGTAGTCAGGCTCCATGGTCATAATTTTGAAATATCTTCCTGTACTTTGACCCTTTTACTCAGAATGCACTTATAAAGGAAGCCAGTGGGAACTTGCTAGCAGCCGGCTATTTTCTTTTTCATTGTAAATTATTAGCAAAATGCACAGTATCCTAAGAGAGATTAATGAATTCTATAATAAACTGTAAGATTTTCTATGGTCAATGATGCTAGCTTTGCCTGCTGTGCCCACTGGGGAGGCATCAGTACTTGTAAAGTATAAAACAGCAGCGTCCTCCCACTCTTTATCTGCCTCAATTACTGCTTTGTAGTGTCAGGGTGGTGCATAACAATGCGTGATATCAAAGGTGGCTCACAAACTCGCTTGTGAAAGTAAAGAAGCTTCTCCGTCCTTTTTGGAGCTGCCGATTCTTCCTCCTTAGCATTATTAGCATAACGTGGTGGTCATTAGTGGAAAAGCAGGGCCTTGGGCAGGTCTAGCGTTGGGAGCCCTTTTCACCAGGGTTCCCCTGCAGAATGCGCCCACAGCCGCGTCACGCTCAATTAGCTCCCCCATGCCTTGTTTACCCTTCTTTATGTTCCTGGAAAACTCAAAGACACAAGCCCCCGTCCTTTGAGTAAATACAAATCAGTGTGTTGCGTCCACCTCCCCCCTCGCTACCTCCTCTTTGCCTTCCTTCCTTTTTTTCCTCACTTGGATTCAAATGGAAATGAAGAGCAGTGGAGGACTCCCTCTAATTAGTTCAATGCGAGGATGCTTAGTGCCAATCAGTGCTTGCTTTGTGTGTGAATGTATAGAGCGTTAAGGCGGCGAGAGGATCCAGCGTATGGTCCCTGTTGTGCCAATGGCCCTTGGCTCTCTCTCTCTCACTCATTCTATCAGGTTTTTGAGGACTGAGTGGAAAATTTAACTAGCAATTCATAGATTAGCTAGTAAAGCATGGGGATACATCATCTGTGCTGGCTTTTCCCAACCAAGCCTAAATCAAGGATCTAAGCACGGAAATGCTAACACTCACTGTTAGTTTTATTCTTTTTTTGTGTTGGATTTGTGTTTTAAAGGAAATATAAATGTGTAGAATTAAAGTTTTAATGGTAAAAATGAGGGTTGAGCGTCAGTTAATTCAAGAATTTTTAACGCATTAAAGCGAATATCACATTCGTTTTTAAACATTCAGCTCTTCTAAAACGACATTATCAAATTACAAACGGTCAAATTATTTAACAACCTTTGTACACTAAATAAAGAGTCTATAGGACAATGCTTATTAAAAACTCAAATAAATACACCAGGTTCAGCACTAAACTAACATTTTTTTAGAAACCAACACTCAAAAAAGATTTTTTCCACTTTCCAACTAAAAAGCCTTCAGCATTACCTCAAAACCTTCAAAAACAGTTTGGTACAAAATTTAAGCATTCCAGTGGCCTATTACATGTTTTATGAACCTGATAATTGTTACAATGAATGTACAAGTAGAAATACCTCCAAATTATTCTTATTTTTTAAATTAAATCTTTCAATAAAGACCTCTAGCCAGAGAATGTGTTCTCCTTCTCTTAAAAAGTTACCTTTCAGGAGATAGGATATACTGAATGCTGAATAAAATATGTAATGGAAACATGTGGCATAATTAAATGAAGTTCATACAACCATTTATTTTGAGCACATACACAGACAGAGGTTCTGTGAGGCCGTATTTATCTCTTCCCCTGGAATGCTCTCGCAGAAGCAGCTGCAGGGATGTAAAGTGTTTAAGTTGTGTTTGAGTAAAGAACGCTGCTGCTGCTGCTGGCTCTGGCTCTAAGCTGTGGGCAGCCTCTACTGATCAATAGCGTGTGTGCTAAAGCTCGACACTTGAGTGAGAGCCACTGAAGGTTTGTGGAATCAGAAGAGGACAGAGGAAGCCTCTGTGATTGGCAGACTTCCCACTGGTGTCTGTAATAAGTAGGAAGGGTTTTGTTTCACTGTTGTTCATCGCTCTGGATATGAGCGTCTGTTAAATGCCATAAATGTAAATGTAAATGTTCTAAAAGGCACTAAACACCGCTTTCATGAATTTGTGATTTTTACACATGCAGGTCATGTCAGTGCTATATTATGACTAATAATCACATTTATTGGAAAATAATTCATATGTTTTGCATTTATGTCAGCTGTTCGATCCAAAATTGTAACATATGGGTGCATTTTTAACTGAAACTCTTCACATTTTTCACATTAATGGGTTTTCTCTGCAGGAAAATGAACCAAAATATTTAGGCTGAAAAACATTGGACTATTTCCCTTTTTTTTTTATCATGTATGTGTTATTTGGAAGCGCATAAAAAAAAAACTGATAACAAAATTCATCAATGCTACCTCAGCATCTAAAATATGAATATACAATGGACATCCCCAGAGTGCATAATGATATCTAATCTAAAAGTTTATCCAGGATTTATGGAAATCTTCCATAGAACAAACCAGGGGATCTAATATCCTACATATATTTATTTAAGTGTAAACATTTGCATATTCCCTGCAAGTTAAAACAACACATCCTCTACAGAAACATTTTTATATCCATCCATTCATTAACCATGGGTGACTCTGGATTTAGCCATTTCCTTGCAATGGCTTTTATGTAAGCTGCTAGACAACCAATTACTTAACCTATTTGCTGTTGCACATTGTGGATCTTTCTGAAATACTGACAAACTACAAATGCAGACATCAATAGCATAGCTCAACACACCTGGAGTAGAACACTTACTCAGAAAAAACACTAACTCATTAGCTACCAGGCCTGTGTACGCTAGCACTGCGTTGAGTGATAAGGGAGCAGGACACACAATAAGAGGAGACAAATCTTCCTGTACTTTGTCCCTTTCACTTAAAATGCACTTAGGAGCCAGTGTGAACTTGAGAACAGCTGGCTACTTTCTTTTTGATTGTAAAATATGAGCAATAAGCACAGTATCATAAGTCAGAGTTATGAATTATATAATGAACTGTAAAATGTTCTGTGGTCAATGATGCCAGCTTTGCCTACTGTGCCCATTAGGGAGGCATCAGCACTTGTAAAGTATAAAACAGCAGCACCCTTCCACTATTTATCTGCCTCAATTACTGCTTTGTACTGTCAGAGTGGTGCATAACAATGCTTGATAGAGTTCATCTCACCCAAACTTAGCCAAATATTTCCATTTGTATGTTAAGATAGATACAGCATCATGTTCCATTCATTCATTAACCTCGGGTGCTTCTGGATTTAGCCCTTAGCTTGCAGTTGCCTTTTTGTTAGTTCCCAGAAGTAAAGTACTATGCAAAAGTTTCAGGCACCTGTGCAAATACATGAAAGACATTAATCTGTGCAGTGAGAGTCTTTCTGCAGCAAAAACACAAGTTCACCTTGGAATCAATGCACCAAAACAAGAAAGCAGTGAGGACTAGTTATTGGGTGTAGTAACAAACAGTAGTTGATGATGTGTGAGCTGGTTAGAAAAACAGATTTCTCCTCCATGTCTCCAGCCACCTCATGGATGTGTGAAGCTCCATCAGCAGCTAATGAAGGACTGAATTGAGCCCAAACCACAGATTTGATGGGAATACTGGGCATCCATTAGGAGAGCTCTGGGAATGGTTTAGTCAATACACTGACACACACACTAACATCACTGTTTACTGTATAAATATTATTTCCACTTATTGTAATACTAATGTTTTTTAGGGTGAAGACACTGCCCAGACTCAAGTTTAAAAATCATTTTAAAAAAGTGCCTAAGACTGTTGCACAGTACTGTATGACAACCAGTTTCTTAGCTTTTGCTTTCTTTCTGAGTGAGGACGATTGTGGGCTCTCGACCAGGGATGTATGTGACATCACAAGGAAACCAACTTAAACTGCCAATAGGGCCAGTATTGAGATTGTTACACCACTAAAGAGCTCCATGAGAGTTGAAATTCTAAAGAAGTGCCACATTAGAGATTGTAGGATTTACTGTATTCCAAAATAATATAAAAGTTAGGCTCAAATAACCTCTTGGTGTAGCACTTATTACACACTCGCACACACTGCTTTGACCATTTGTTCCCGTTTCCCTCTTTATCTCAGCCTTTCCTTCTCATGCATGCATTCTCTCTCTCTCTCTCTCTCTCTCTCTCTCTCTCCCTGAGGTGAGTTCTACCTCGGGCCTGGTATGAGGGATGCAGAGAAGAGGAGGGGAGGTTGCCATGGTGACAAATTGTTAGAGTTAACCAGAGGGGAAACAAATAAAGAGCAGTTAGAGTGGAGAGCAGTGTGTGTGCGAAAAAGAGAGAGAGAGAGAGAGAGAGAGAGAGAATGCACTGGGACTGAGTTGCCATGTGGTTTAGCTGGAATGAACAGATGCTGCAATGTTAGGGCAGTTGTAGCTTCCGAAATTCATCCCGCAGAACAATAACGAAGGGAGCTCTTGCAGCTTCATCATCTGCCCACCGGCTTCTATTACAAGTGTGTTTCTTTTTGGCTGTTTTACTAAACACATGGAAACACACCGAAATTATTATCTGCTACCAACCATATGATACAGATGCCAGAGATGGAGATTAGGCTGAAAAATGCTGGAGCATTCCTTTAAACGCTAGAACCCTTGGGTTTGTCTCTTATCTTGTACACCTTGATCTGCAACTACTATTCCCCCTCTCTCTCCGTATTATTTTCCTTGCTCTCTCTCTCTCGTGCTATCGGCCCTCCCTGTATCCTCTAGATGCTATCGGAGATAGATGTCTCACACTACTCAGTCATTTCACTTCAGTTCCAACTTGAAATGGAGAGCCAGGGCCCCAGCACACGGCTCTTCTGATTCACACCTGCCTCGACTCACACGTCTGAAAACTCCTCACCTTCTCTTTCTCTGTCTCTCCCTTCCTCATTGCCGCCCTGTGCCGTTTTCTTCTTGTCAGGCGCCTTATAATATTTAGTGCAGATTCCAATAACATTCACCTCTTTAGAGTATGTAACGAGATGGAAAGCATCATCACTGGACTACATTGTAAAAACGTAAGTGCACTCTCAGAAAAAAAAAACATTTTTTGTGACTCTGTATTTGGGGTAGTAACCTCAAGGTCTTCAGTACCTTTTTTAGGAATCCACCATATTTTTTTTCTCAGTATGTTGGTCAGAAAAGTTTTGTTCACCAAGGTACAAGATAATCAAAGGTACAATGGTCCTGTACGTGTGAGTTTTACATCTACTTTACCAGAGGAAAGAGGCACCTTTTAATAACCTTTTCTCAGATAAAATGTGAAAAGAAAAAAAATAGAAAGCAAATAAAAAGTCTAGAGAGGTCAATACATGGAGTGTAGTGTATATGCAACAAAAAAGTGAACTACAACAGAATACAAATATGTCCTCCAACTAAAGACATGCCATTGGAATACAGCCCCAGTGTCTTTAAGGGAGCCACCCCAGTGACAGTTTTTACGTTATATTCTGAGAATGAACTATCTTGACTTAAAAAAGCTTCTCAGAACAGCATTCTATGAACTATAACTGCCCTCAGTTCATGCAGTGTTGCCACACAAAAAGGAGAAACATCCTCCAAAGGTTCTAAGAACTATGAAAAAGTTCCTCTGGTCCAAAAGCACCTATTATGTTAACTGAACCTCTAAACCTTTAGAGGTCACAGTAATTGCTGGTAAAAAAAACAATATGGGTGTAATTTGACATTATTTTTCACTTATAGCTCACAGAATCATGCAATAAAATTGTCAAATGCACAGATTCTAAAATGTAATGTGTCCACAGGATTTATTTATTTTGACCTAACTTTGATAAAGTTATTGTTGTGTGTAAAATCTTATTTGGTGGAAAGATGAACTATCCTTTATATCTTAAAACATTTGTGTCACGTCTTGAAACAAATGGAAACCAGTCAGACATACTGACTCAAAATATTCCTCTCATCTTCTACACACTGCTAAAGTTTCAAAACACCTTTCAACACTCTCAAATTCATATATTCAATTTATGTGATGTCATCAAAAAACATTAACAAATATCTGCTTATTCTGCCTTTAGCAGCTTAGCATTGCTCACTTACACTGAAGTTATAGGAGTGTTTCAGTCTGGACTCCTTTTTTAAATGTGATGCAAAACAGGGCAGCCAATCACAATAGAGCTTTTTTTTTTACATATACATAACTTACTAAGACATTTTGTAAGGGATGAAGAGAAGGTACGGGCACATAAAAAATTATTTATGACTGATTTTGGTACAGGTGTACAAGATTTCATCACTTGTGAACTTATTGCTAAAGTTGAACAAAATTGCACTCGATGCAAAGAATATTCTCTCGTTTAAATGGCAAAACGTTCTTAACAAAATCCAGTTGAAGTAGATTTAACCAAGTTCACAGCAATGTAATTGATAACTGTAACATGTGACTTTTTTTTTTACATCAAAAGCACTGAAAGTTAAACTAATGCCAAAACATTCTTGTAAAAAGTTGACTCAAACTACATTGGGCACCTTGTTTTCTTGTTTGACCTGGTTAAAAAACATGTTCTCAGCTTTCCCTTCCTATTCAGTTATGATCCTCGACTTTTAATATTTACAACACCCCACCACCACCACCACCCCACCCCCTCATCCATCCAAGGCAAGTCCAAAGCCATGGGCCAAAAACTAGCTCCCTTTTCACTGGCAGACACACAAATGTTCCCCCCTGCTTTACCCCCCCTTTGCCTTTCACCTCCAGGGCCTCCCCCCTATACTTCATCCAACCCACCATCCCAGCCATCCATCCGTCCACACTGAACACAATAGCGATGCTTTCCTTCAGGCTGGATGGAGGCTAGGCCTGAGCTAACAGTGGGGTGAGGGAAGTGTGAATGTTAGCGGGCTCCATTGTCCTGTGCGGACAAGGAGTTAACACCCATGTCTGAGCTCTGTGAAAGGAGTTATTGTGTCTGAAACACCCAGCTCGCCCCAGACGCCCCCCTTAGCTACATGCTCCCACATAACATAGCGCTTGCGAAAGTACTTAGCATAAAATACTCAGCACAGGCTGAAGTTAAGTACATTAGAATGACAGTTTGGAGAATGACAACTTTCCTCATACTCCTCGTGTGTTTCAGCCAGGGCATATTTGATGTCTGAAGTTCTTCTTCACTTTTGCTCTGGACCTATGGGACTAATGTCCAAGATATTGAAGCTAATGCTAATAAGCATGTCGAAATGGTGTCAAATTGGTAAATATTCTCAAACAGACTTGCTCATGTGGTCTCGGACACAACATACCATTATTAGTACAAAATAGCTAAGGTATGTTGCATAGCTAAAAACAACAAGAAGCCATCCTGAATTTGGCAATTTTTTGGTGAAATTTTAAATGAAATGAAATTTGAATTCAATTTTACCCAAAATGTAGTCCTTCAGCTAACACATTTGGTGTCAATTCTTTTTTGCATTGTAGGTAAGTAATTGAAGCTAATTTCCATCATGCAGCCTGCAAGCCCTAATGCCACACACTTGCCTTGGCATTACGTGCACTCAAATAGACTTCAATTGAATTCATCAGTTAACATAAAAACAAATTAATTCAGTAATTTCATATCAAATGCTTCATCTAGAAAACCTGAGTCAAATGTGTATATAATCGCAAAGACAGGAACCAGACATACCAAGAGCTTAATGCATGTAAAAGCTACTTCACAGTTATTACAAGAAATTATGAATATGTTGACTGATGCCTAAGACATTGCTTTGCAGTAGTTGTGACATAAGCATGCTGTGTAAAACGCAAGGCTTTTTAAGAAAAGTAATGCCCAAAGTAGTTTTAGTAGTAGTTTTTTGCAGATTTACCATTATTTTACCATTTTCAATAGTACATATACAATCTCAGAAGATTCACTGGTCATTTTAGATAAATAAAATGGGAACATTTGTGTTGTAAACGTTGTGACCCCTGGTTCTTATTACCACTACAGTAAATAAATGTCAGTAATTTCTCTAGAATGAACCATTTCACCTCCAACCGCTCTAAATGACTGTTTAAATCTCAGTGATTAATGTGTGCAGAATTGTTTTTCTATCTTTAGAATAAATGTCTGTTTGCATAAAGCAGCACTTTGAGGCACACTGCTGAACATATTCCTTAATCCTCTTCTTTTTCTTTGTTTTCTCTTTTTGTTCTGCACAGAGAGAAGAAGAGCAAGGGAGTGGGAGGAGGAGATGAAGGATGGATAGCGATAGATGGATGAACTCAGAGTGGTCCGGCTCAGATTGTGATCGCCGGGGGGGGCTCTCCTGCTATCTTCCTCCTCTGCAGGCCCCTCTCTCCAGCCCGGGGTAGCATGCTAGCACTCTGAGGCCAGCCAGGGTGAGCCGTCATGGGCCTGAGAGGTAGCCTGAACCCCCCCGTTGGTCAACAGCACCTCTGAAGCCCAGAGAGAAATCAATATGAGGAAAGAGAGACTGATGCTGGATCACCCAAGCTAGACCCCAGCCGCGAGCCAAATGACCTCACACACACACAGACACACACACGGTGATACATGCTAAGGCTCTAGCACACGTACTATTACGTTTGCTCTCTCTCCCTCGCTCTATCTGTCATGAACAAACACACATTCATATAGGCTTGCAATATATAGGCACGCTTACTCTTCTTTCTCTGTCTCACTCTCTCTCTCTCTCTCTCTCTCTCTCTCACACACACACACACACACACACACTCACACTGGTGTTAGCAAAGACCTATCACAAGTCCCGACTCCCACACACCTAACTGTGTGTGTGAGTGTGTGAGGTTTACCTTGAGGGCATGTTATTTTGGACCGGCTCTCAACAACCCAAACAGGCCTCAATTATTTTTCCTGAAGTGCCAAAAGGTCCTAGCTGGTTTCTCCCCCTCTCATTCTCTCTCCATGCCTATACCTTCAGCCATGCTGCCTCCTACTCTTGGCGCTAGAGAGAAATTATTTAAATATGTTTGTACAACGGTGAACTTCCTCCCCCGAGCATCTCATTGCCAATTCAGTGCTAAAGACTTGAAAGAAGAAAGCACTTTGCTGCATCGCGGCTTCCTGCGCTACCACTCCTCCGCACCAGAGAGGCTAGCGCACTGTCATGCCTCTGCCATAATGACCGCCTCTCTCACCAACAAGCTATATGCCCAAAAGAACACCTGTCAGTGGAGCCTTGGGACAGTGTGGACTTAGGAGTGTCCAGCAGAGCAGTACAGCAGAAGTGGTTTGAAATGAGCAAGCTGAAATCATCACCCCAAGGTGAGTCTGTCCAGTATCAATGGCCCATTTTAACCCCTTAAACTGGGGGTTAAATTGTACCTTCATAGTAAGCAATCTATGTAACAGGTCCTGTTCACAGCATTAACATACATTTTCAGAATTATAGGGGGGCGGAAATGGTTCCTTGCTCGATGCCATAGAAGAAGCATTTTTGATTCGGCTCTTAAAGTCAAGTCCTTCACCCTGGGTACAGGCAGGGATTCCCCAGTTTAACTTATTATTTTTTAATTGCATTAAAATGGAGAGAGACTTGTGCCACATTATATTCAAAATAATGGTCCTATGGCCTATAAACTTTGACATGAGTTGGTTAATGGTTATATGGTCTATAAACTTTGGCATGAGCCAAAGTCCTAGAATCATCTTTATCTAACACCTGAGTTAAGGGTTGGTGATATGGGAAAAATACAATATAGCAATTCTTTTTTTTCTTCTGGAACAGAGTCTCAGCAGTGGCACATAAAAAATATCACTAAAATCATCTTTAAAATCTTTACAATCTGTGCTGTACTAACAGCTGTTAACCAGGACTAATTCTGCTATCATTGTACTGAAACATGCAGTGCAAGTAAAGACAGTATTCACTATATGCATATTTAAAAAGCATGACATATTTCTCCATGATAATATCACCATATTTCCCATCCATAAATGAAATATTAAATAATCTGCTTATCTATAGTTTTATTGTCTAACATTTAAACAAATATCAGACTAAACTCCTGTTCTAAACAATCTTTCAAAAGATGGTTCTTTAAAAATACATTTTTGTAAGTGACATGTACAAACCCAGAACAAACTTTCATTCAAAAATGTTATGCTAAAAGGTCAGGCTTTTTTTGTAGGAAAGCTGATTCCTTGAACTGATCACAGAGCCTTATTGCCACCCAAAACCTAAATTAATTAATGTTCATCTAGCATTCCACATGTAACATTTTCTACAAACCTGGTGAATTTAATCAAGAGTAATATAAAGTTTCTAGCAAAAACCCTTAAACTGGTAAAGAACCTTTTCATTATGTGGAGGTCCTTTACACGTGTCAAAGGTTCTTCACACTCACATATATTATGTACAAAAATGATTGTTAAGGGCAGGGGTTCTCAGAGTTTTACCAGACAGAGACCTCTTCCAGTGTGCAAAAAGTTCTTTGAACCCCTATTAAAGTGGGAGATCTGGGATGTAATGTGGCCCAAGTCTTTACCCATGTAAAATATAACAAAGCATTACATGTACCTCACAGTATCACCTATAACATCTTTAATATTAAAAAATGTATAGTGTGATATGTCAATATCATGGTACACTGATGCTGAGCCCTATCTTAGAGGTGGTGAAGTGCACATGACCACAGAACACTGGTGGTGCGATTTACTAATATAGTAAATTTGTGAAAGTGACTATTTGAAAGTGAAGTGAAAGTGACTATTTGTCATTGTGAACACACTTAAGCACCACAACGAAATGTGACCTCTGCATTTAACCCATCACATATGCAGCAGCAGGCAGCTACAAACAAGTGGAACGTTACCTTGCTCAAGGGTACCTCAGTAGTGCCCAGGCTGGGACTCGAACCTGCGACCTTCAGGCCTCCCAAAGGCAGCGTCCTAACCACTAGGCCACCACTGCCCACTAAACATTTTGTGTTTGTTGCCTTCCACCAATCACAAAATCTGATTCGACACATTGAAATTCCGAATGGAAATAGCTGTACATCTTGCTGCCCACCTGCAATCACTCAAGAAAGATGTTAATCAAAGTGTCGGAATTCTCATGAGCAAATCTACTTGAGATTACTTAACAATTTAATGTAGTTTGAATCAAATATGTGATGATCATGTATTGAGTTTGTACCATATTACCTTGTGAGGATATAAGGTTCCTACTTGTTAGCTACTTTAGCCTTGTATCCGCAATGTAAATCTTCAGACACCAAACAGGCGTTTGCTGATCACTTACATTGGACGTCAGATTAAAAGGTTGTGTGTTTTTAAATTTTTACTAAGCAATTCCTGAAGTTACTGAATAGGTTTGCAGTCTAGATAAGAACTGAAAACAGACCCTGAGGTCTATAAAGGTTGCCTTTAGAGTTTGGAAATTAAAATGCATGTTGAAGTTTTGATAATTTTCATAGTATGGATTTAAAAATGTATTGGGTGTGTATTTATGGAAACTTTTAAGTATTTGTTAGTAAAATTAGCTATACAGCTCAATTTTATATTAAATACATATTTGCTGTCTTTACAAAGTGGAAAATTGAGTAAATGCGATTTTTCATTAACCATTTCTTTAATGACCAGCATAATATTTTCCTATTTAGAGTAAAGCTCTAATTTAAAGACACCCTTTGTTTTAAATAGGCTACAAAAGTAGATTTTGAAAACAGAGCAGGATTAACTGAAATAATACTGTGAAAGTCACATGGTAATGTCCATTACATTATTTTGCTAATTTTTCTGTAGCTAGCATGGTATATGATGCATTTAAATAATTTGATGCACTCTTACACACATTCCATCCTTCTGCTCACTGGTGCAGATTTATTCTCTTATAGCTGCACACAACAGCCACTCATCCTGCACTGTGCACTCCTGGCTCTTTGTTGCATTATAATTGCGGCTGTGCTAAATTAAGAGTGCTTTCTGGGGGTTGGTGATGCCAATCTAGTCGCCGTTGTCCTACTGTTGGCGCCGGTGAGCATCTGGCTGGCACAATCGCAGACAAAATGGCCGCCGCCGCCACTGACTGCCCCTTTCCATCCAAAAGATGGCGGCGTCTATTTTGCCGCTTGCCATCTGTGCGGCCGTTGGCCATATGCAAATGTGGCCTAATTGCATTTGCATATCCTTGATTTACTTAGCGGGGCCTGAGAACACAGCTAATCGCTTGTGAACACGGAGGCTAAGCATGCAAATTGCTCAACGGGGGCATGTTGAAAAAAGAACGATGCCATGGTGTCTTCCCCCTTCCTTCTTTCCCTCCCTCTCTCTCCCTCTCTTTCCTCTAATCTTTTATGCCCTGCATTAGCCATGTTTTATAGCTGTCAGCAGGGCTAGGAACACGCTATGCTAACTCTGCCATATGGGACGTAGGCTATGAGTTAGCGAGACAGCTTCTTCTTCGTCGATGACTGGCCCCCTGTATGCAAATCTCTCACTGTAAAGATTGGGGCGGGGGTGGCAGGGGGCCAACCCATGACTGTCTCCTAGGCAGACAGACCATAATTACCTCATTACTATGCACACGGCTCACTAGATCTGCTCAGCGAGTGTGTCGTCGGACACATCTGCTTGTGTGGCGTGCCCATTGTGGGGGACATGTGCCATGCGGCAGAGGGTTTGGTTCATTTTAGACCTCCTATTGTGAGGACAGATCGGTGCCATAGTGTGGGCGTCATAAATTATTTATGATGCCATTGATGCCAACGTTGGCATCAGCTGTAATTGATGTGTGGCTGTACAGTAAGTGTACGTACAGTAAGTGATCAGCTGCCTCTCGGAAAGATCAGATTCAGATTTGCTAGCATTATGTTAGCCATCCCTCTTGTCCTGTGTTCACACTGAAGTCTAATTACAACAGGCACATTTGTGGTTGGCTTTGACAAGGATGCTGTACCACCTGACTAGCAATGCCTGTGCTAGCGTGCCATTTGACACTGTATCTGTGTGTGTGACTGGCAACGTCAAATACAGTGTCTTTTGTGCGGCTATACAGATGTAAATATATTCACTGTCAAAGAACACCAAGAGTTTTCTTAAGCTAGGTGGCAAATGTTTCATTTTCATGTGCTTGGGAAAACGGTGTCTAATTCTGACACAAAAGTTCTATTTTTAGATCAAGAGATGTCAAAAATCTAGGACATCATTCTTTAGCCCACCCTAAATACAAGATTAGCTCTGTCTTCTGTATTTGACAAACAGCGATGAAATGCACCATCTACATCAAACATTTGCTCACGTGTCGTTTCCCTGCATCCCTTACCAAATCAGAAATCATCGCTAGCTTCTGATGGCTTAGACTGGAGGTGGTGACTACATCTCCGCTAAGCTTTCCATATTTAAATGAGCGGCATCATTAGGTGGTGCTTTCATTTGAGTCATCAGCACGCCCCACCTTTGTTTCAGTTGGGCTATAACGGCTAAGCGTAAACCAGACGGTGGATGGCGGAGTTCGAGGGGCACAGTACAGACGCACAACAGCAGCAAAATGGCGACTGCACGTTACTTGTCTAGTCTTGGTGTGTGCATGTGTTTTGCCACATGGGAGGGGTTTTGAGAAGTCTGGGGGTTGTGGGGCAGGTTTGCACTTGAACGTGGGGATTTTTAGGGTTCGTCTTTGAAGGATGGGGGTGCTGGGGGAGGTCTGTCTGTCTGGGATAGAATTGAACCCATTAAAATGTGTGTATGAGTAAGTGTGTGTGTGTGTGTGTGTGTGTGTGTGTGTGTTTGGGGGGGGGGACCAGGAAAGAATAGTGTCTGGCTAGGCGTATGTGTCTATGTGAGAGGCTGATTTGCATATTCAGCCTACCCTGACTGCACATATGTCATTCAGCCTAAACAGATGCGATGACACGACGACAGGTCCCCCCCCCAAACCACCCGACCACCACACACACACAAAACCCCACCCCAAATAATAACGCTACTGAATAAACCCGATGCTTGACGCCACTACCAACGGCCGTTTTAGCATTTTGAGGCTTCCCTAGCAGAAAGCCTGTCAGCATCTCGGACAGATTGGACTTCCTCGGATGTTTTTTAGTACAGAAAGGTGGCACTGACACCACAAAGCCACTGAATCCCCATCAGCACAAAGGAGAAAGCAAAAGAAAGCTAGGGGTCTGTCCATAGCCAATCATATCTAAGCAGGAACAGGAAGTCAAGGAGGAGAGAAGCAGAGTTGACCCTTTATGTGCCATGAATGATTCCTCTGCTTCAAGTTGCATGTACAGAAAGAGAGTGGGCACGTGTTTGGAAAGGAAAATGCAGCAGCACACGCATGCAGCTGGGCAAAATGTCATGATGCACGATGGCCAACTGTTACAACGAAGGGTTCCTTTTCACAAATGATCTAGAATCATGACACACCAGCTGTGAGAAACATGAGAAAATAGCAAAAAGAATGGAACCATTCTATAGAACCATAGAGGTAAACGTTTTTATTTTTGGCCATTAAATTAAAACAGTTCATATCATCTGAATGAAAACCATTTGGAGAGCAGAGTATCCCTGGGTATCCCTCTTCAGCTGGAGGGTAGGGTCATGCCTATGAGTTTCCTTCAATGGGCTTAACTGAGTATAATGGTCTTCTTCTCTCTGTGAGCCAAAAGTACCCTTTGACAGCTGATGCAGATGAATGGGGTTAATACTTGGCAAACCTGAACAGTGGAAAACACAAAAACAGCATGCTACCTGCAGACCCCGTTTCTCTCTGAAATTAAGTAACTTTTTTAGGCCTGTATTGCTCGTCCACACCTAATTACAGACATATACATTTTGTAAGGCAGCCATTGTAGGAGTTCACAGAGTTCATCAAACTCCAGACTATTAATCTTACGGTGGGGGCTGGTAGACTAACATGTCCAGACAATGCCAGTCTGGAAGACTCTAAAAACATTAATATTAAATCCCAGAACTTGCGTCCCAGAACATTCGTCTTGAGTGATGTTGAAGTAGGGGTTGGTGGTTTCAGGCCGTGGGAACGCAAGTAAAGTGCATGGCCCGGGTACAGCACCCTGAATGCCTCCGCAGCAGGTGAAGAAGAACCCCAGAGGTCAAGGTCAAAGGAAGGGGGATGGCGGTGGGGGGACTGGAAGAGTCTTCGTCTGCATGGCTGGCCCAAGCCCTGGCTGTCTAGGCCTGAATGTAAATTAGCTCAGCTATTTAATAATCACTCAGAGGCCGTATTTGCTAACTTCACGCTTCTTTTATGAAGATTCTGCTAGAAGGCCAAGGGACCCCCTCGATGCACATCCCCCCTCTGTAGTAATATCAGGGGTGAAAAAAAGGTCCAGACATTTAGTCCATCCTCTCCTCATAGCGCAAACACTTCCCATGGTTACTGGCTGCCATAATTCCTTGGCTGGTCACCCTTCTGTCTTTGCCTTCTCACAATGGCTGCCTGATTGACACCCTCTCTGTCTTTTGTGCCTGACGCATGGCTCCACGTTTTTTCAGACGAAAGCGCCCGCTTCAGCATTCGCCCATATATATGCTTTGTCTTAGCGACTTTGTGCCTTTCAGAAAGTCGAAGACGAAGATGCAGACCGCAATGACAAACATTGTTCTTGATCAGGGCAGATATCGCTGTGGACAAAAACAATGGATGCTAAAAAGAAAAGATGTTGGTTATTTATTTGGAAACAATGGGGTGCTTGGAGCAATTTCTCAGGCTGCTGTGCACCATGGCATCTCTTATTGTGGAATAGTTCTGGCAGCTTCACTTTCTCCATGTTTATTCCTTCTTGCTATTGCACTGTCCTTCTCAGCAGCTTTTTGACAGTTCATGTCCCTAGTCCCTTTGGTTCAGATATGAGAGTAACACATCACTTTGATAAGCTGCTCTAAAACAACATCGGATTATTTTACTCACACATAAGATTCTGATGGTTCATCTTCATTGGGTAGATTCAGCATTACCAAGGCCAGCATAGTTTTGAGCCATGTAAGTTACTAAAAGTAATGGTGGGAATCTTTGACGGACTAATTTGGGTTCCCTGTAGAACCATTTAGGAAGCTTTACTTTTCAGAGTGAAGGTAAAAACTGAGTAATTGACAAATAAATGAACATGTATTACCAGAGAGAGCCTGAAAGGGCTGAGATTTTGTCACAAAGTCTCCAGGCAGGAACACTCCGCTCACAGTGAAAAAACACACATCCAAATGAGGCACAGAATTAATAGCCATTGAGAGAATGCTATTGACCAGTAATAATACACGTCGCTATTAAACATGAGTAGACCCTCAACTGTTAATGCACTTGATGTTAAACGGAGTGGCCGCCATTACCCCTTTAAGAGGGAAGGCCATTACCTCACCAGTGCTGGTGGAGGAAGGGTTGGCGTGAATGGGAGAAAGAGGTACGCTTGAACTTGCTGGCTTAGATTCCTTTATACCCTTCACTTTAAGCTTCATTTACTCAGCAGAAAAAGATCCCTCCCTTCGTCGCACCCGCACACCCCCAAGCCAAAACAACCTCAATAGACCTGTCCCTGGACCAAGCCCCCTTTCTCTCCTTTTCTCCAACTCTCTCTCTCTTCCCTTCTCTCTCTGTAGGTTTTAATCGCCTCAACGTTCACTGAAATCAAGCTTAGTAATGCCACTTTTGTGCCCCTCGTTCTTTCTCCCCTCCTCAAACTTCTCCCCCTTCTTCTTCTTTTCTCCCGGCCAGTCTGGTCGGCCTCCCGCCCACTGCTTAAAACCTTATCGCCATGTCAACAAAATGTCCGCTCAGCTGGGGCCCCACAATAGCCAGCAGGGTTTAACCTCCTACCTCCTGTCACTCACTCTGTCCATCTCTCTCTCACCCTGTCTTGATATTGTACATCCTCTGGATACTCCCTACAAACTATATTTTTCAAATGTGAAATATTGGGGAGGAGAATTCACAAAGTGTGACATGATCTAAATTTAGGTGAAATAGCTCTTAATGGATTTTCCCCTTTCAAAATCGTTCATACACCTTTGTGTCAAAATGGGTTATTTGGAGAAATACCATAGAAAATACTGGTCCCCAAAGGAGACTTTAAATGAATGGTTCTTTTAATATTTTGGTAAATTAAATGTGGTTTTTTTTTAAAGTTTAAAACGTTTCTGTAAAATTGTAAAAGTTTTATACCACTTCAAGAACTGTTAGAAGAAGTGTAAAGTTCTTACTTTTTTGCATGTGATTAAAAAAAGATCTGAACTGGGTTTATCTTGAAGTGATTATGCACTTAGGAGCTATTTCTTACTGCAAATATGTTTGTCTGAAGTTTGCTTCTTTAGATTTTTAACTACAAGACTAATGTAACCTACAAAATTCAGACTTCAATATGGCCGCCTCTGCTGATTATAGCTAGGCAATGAAAGTAAGCCAATTCTGGACACTAAACATGTGGCTAAATTTTGTGTAAATAGTGGAAAAATAGATAATTTGCCCAGCAGTTCTTTTAATGTTGTAGCGTTAAGCAGAATCAGGTGAAAACAATGTTCTGCGTTGGGTCATTTCTACGTAGCTCTGGTGAAGAATAGAGGCCAGGCTTTGCTTGCACATTGTGGGTTTATTTTGGAAAGCAGAGGGCCAGCGGGTGAAGAACAGTGCATCTGTGCCACCTGCCTCTTCCGTGCTTTTTACTAGGCATGCAGACTAGACAGCTAAGGAGAGGGACCCAGGGGTCCTAATTTCAGGAGTGGGAGGAGACACCAGTGCTTTGGAGAACAAGAGTGTGTTTCTGTACGGATGCTGTTTCAGGGCTCACTGTATTGCTATTCTAAGATTAAAGAGACCAAATTACACATTTTTCTCATTTCCAGAGGTCCACTTTTGACATTTACATGGGTTTATGAACAGCAATGACAGTAAAAATTAATTTCACATTACTTTTTTCCAACCTTACCATATGCCTAAGAATTAAATAGTAAATGCCTTTAAGACTAATATGCAAATGATCGTTCTGATAGGTGGCCCCAGATTACGCCTAAATCAAAAAGCAGGCTGGGCTGAAACACTCTTTATAGCTTTAGAATAAATGGTGGGTGAGGCCAAACTGTTGTTTGTTGAACATTACACTGTCTTAATGCACTGTGTTTTAGCTTAAACAGCTTTCATATGGACAAAGAGAAGGTGCTCAGAAACATCTGAAATGTCTGAGTGTGTGTTTTTACCATCGTCTTCCACCAGATATTCAAACACCCTCACACACACACACACTGCGTACTGGGTGCCATTGTACCATCTCTCCTATTTGCCCTATGGGTCTCATTTCATGGTTTAAGAAAAGATAATGAAATGCTGTGTGAAAAGCTCTCTATTAAAACGGTGCTTCAGATCAGAGAGAGCACTCGTTATGCTCGTACAGGAGGGAGGACAGAGCACAGCAAGCTCAGAGTGAGGCCTCATTCTGCCGTCTCTGGGGCTTCCAGCAGTCTGCCCACGGCCCAGCCTCAGCCTGACCGCTCCCTCAGAATGGCCACTGTCAGCACAATCCTGTCCACCCAGTTCACATCTACTATACAGTCCATTTTTAAATTTAGAATAACAGTTTTGTTGTTTAAAATATTTATTTTTTATTACTTTGGCCAAACCAAACTTTTTCTTTGTGCAGTTTTCTTTTTATTAATAGAAGTTTAAGTCAATATAAATAGATTTTTGAAATTGACAATTCCACTTTTGCATTGTGTGAATATTTCATAATGAATGGATCAGTAAAAACTTTGAATATCAAGTAAATACATAATATTATCAAATATTATTTTCTATGTACAGCTACTCTTTCTGAGAAACAAAGATTTGTTATGGCACAGATGAAACAGAATCAATCAAATCACCTTGGGACAAATTACTTAAAACACTTGTTTTACATTAAAAAGAAAGAAAAAAAGCAAAATCAAATATAAACAATAAGCTAAACTGTTATGCTAATATTTTCAAAAGAATCCCTAAGGGCACGAGAGCTCACCCAACTTAATAGTATAAAGTGTAAAGTTTTTCGAATTCCTATTTCTGCATTTCAGTAAGGCAAACGATATGTACAGCTTGTTTTAACTGCAAAGAAAACTTAACATGTTGAGTTTATGTCAAAAGTTGGATTTTTTTAAAGGAATTTTTGCTAGAAATGTTGCTAGAAATATTTTCTGAAAGCTCACATTATAAACCTTATATAGAGTATAGTATATAATATAGTAAATCACACTATTATTATAACACAAAGTGTGTTTCAAGCATTTTTCTACTTAAACACCTAGTTATGGATGGATGTGGTCTTCTGATGTTGGAATGCACATAGACGATTGCACTACTTGTGAGCCCCTGAAGTTACTCAGATTTATGTATGCTTAAGTGTTTTAGTACTGTTTATTATAGAGCTGATCTTAAATCAGTACAGAATAGTAGGCAAACTAAACACCCTTGTCTAGTAAAACAACAATAAATCTGATAAACAAGGACAGGCCCAATAAAATAACATGAATAAGACACTAAGAATTTGCCTCTGTGGGTCATCTCTGAATATGTCCTGGAGAAGGTTTTCTGAGAGTTTTGAGCAGAAACAAATTTCTGGGGTCTAACAGACAGGCAGTGACCCCTAGCCCTGGGACCTGGTTCCCATAGTCCAGGGCGGGCTGGGCTCCACGCTCTATTGCCATGGCTGTTCTGGCCCACCCATTCACGGCTCAGTCACGGCCTCTTAAAGCTCGCCACAATCTCTTGATTCAGCCGAGGTGTGATCCAATGACATGTATTTTTAATGAGGACCTACGTCTTTGTTGGAAAGACACAATATCCAGGCAAAGGAGGGGGTTTGGGAGAGGAATGATTTGAGAACACACACACACACACACACACACACATACATGCATGCACACACATTCACAGGCAGAACACACTCCCTCTCTCACTTTGTCCTCCTTTTTTAACCATTTTACTCTCCCTCTCTTGGCTTCATCAGTTAGCTGTGGCGAAGACGATGGAGAAAGAAAAAAAAAACAGAATAGAAGCCCAGAATAGAAAAGGCTCACACTAAACTTCTCTTCACTTTCTGCACTTGCTTCCACCGTCCTCTCACTTAGCATGATAATATCATCAGGAAGACAGGCTACAAATACAAATGGTGGAACGGCTTTGTCAGATCTGTATCACTGTGTGCTCACATGCATGTTAAAGAAAATGTTAAAGTGATGGTTTGGCCAGAAATCTAGACAGTCCACTGCTAGTCACTCATATACAAATCCAGAGAAACTTCACCTTTCAATATGAATGCAAGGACTGTTTAGGCTAAATGATGCTATTAATGTTTAAGCTTTTTGCTATTTAACGCTTGTACTGTTTTTGCTAACTGAGGATAGACCTTTTTTAGCTAATTGTTGCTAATACTGTTGTAGCCATTTGATGTATTTTTGTCCGTCTTTTATTGATAACAGCATGCCATGAGCAAGTCTCAGTCTGAGTTAAGTGCATGATGATTTAGGCCACAGTTTATACATTGCAAGTGGATTTTTAGAAGCTTCTATTACTTTTCAGCAATATAAGACGCATAGCCTCTGGTGCAGAACTAAAGAATCGACGATCAGTTCAAGTTCACAGCTGAAGCATCCCACAACAAGCAGGTGACCTGGTAACAGGTGAGGTGTCTCATGTTTGGGTATAAAATAAGCATTAGCCAAAGGCTCAAATATGCACCCACTAAAGATGGCTCATCACTTTGTGACTGTTCAAAAAGAACATTTCTCAATGCAAGATTACAAAGAATTTAGGTCTTTCACCATCTACAGTACATCACATTATAAAACGTTTTAGGAAATCTGGAGAAATCTCAGTCTGTGTGGGGAAAAGGCAAAAAAAAACTGTTTATTGTGCAGGACCTTTGAGCCCTAAGAAGGCACTGCATGAGAAACTGTGCTATGCTATGCTACTGTGATAAATACATGGGCTCAGGAGAAGGCAACGGTCCATGGTAATTTCAGCAAGAAAATGCCAGGCGTCATTCTGCCAAAGCTGCAACAGTGCGGCTTTGTCAACACAGAGTGTGAGTGCTTGACTGGCCTGCCAGCAGTCCAAATCTGTCACCTACTGAAAATGTATGGCATGAGAAAAATCATACAATGGTGACCACAGACTGTTGAGCAGCTTAAGTCTAATAAGAATGGGGAAAATTGTACTTGCAAAACTGCAACAATTAGGCTCCTCAGCTCCTATACAATTAAAAAGGTGTAATTAAAAGGAAAGGTGATTTAACACAGTAGTAAGCATGCCTTTATCCCAGCTTTTCCTGAATGTGCTGTAGCCACAAAACCAGGCTGTTACCAGGCTCAAACTGCATTTTTATATTATTTTGTCAGTTAAATAAAGGCACAAGAGAATTACTGAATCACAGATTCTTGTTTTTATTGCACTTTACAAAACATACAAACTTTTAAAATGAATGTGCTTATTCTAAAATAATTTAAGCACATATTTAGGTCCCCCTCCCCAAATGACTAGAAGGCCCAAAGCCCTTGCATTGTCGGTGTTAGATTTTGTGTTTAATGAAGTGTATATCATCACTGTTGATCTGACAATTTCGCAGTGAAAAAGAAAAAAATTATTTTTAACATATGCTACATAATTCTGGAGCATTTCTATTAGTCCACTGGAAATGTTTGCAGCTGTGGAGCAGCTGCTGTCTTTAAATTGTGTAAAATACAATATATATTATTGTAGCAAGCATCACACATTATACATCTTCTAAGTAGCTGGTAACTCACCTCCAGTTACTCAAGATTATATGGAGCAAAATTCAGTCTAGACATTCAAAAACTGAACTTCACCTTAAACACCCCCACCCCCATTCCCACTCACAATCAAGCTGTGTCTCTCACCCTCACAGACACTCACAAAATTACACACTTGCATCCAGACAAACCCCCCCCCCAATTGGCCTATTCAAATCTTTCTCCCACACTTGTACCCACACACCCGGTACGGCTCCTAAATCCACACAGTCTACACACACACACACACACACACACATACATACACACACACACAGCACCCAGACACCCTTCTGTCTTCCCACTCCATGTCTCCCTGCATACAGACACCCACTGAGCCCCAAAACACACACACACACACACACACACACACACACACACACACACACACCACCCCTTAATTGTGAATATATTACACTAATAGAACAGCCATTGGCAGATGACTTCTGTCTGGCCTGGTCTTACTCCTTGACTTTATTTGTCCTTATACACAGACATTAGAGATGTATTAATTAAGGAAGTTGCCTCAAATGAACCGAAAAATCTAAATGAATTTTTTAATTAAATTTAAATAAATGAAAAAAAAATTTTTCATTATGGAGAATTTCACTGGGTCCATACCTCAAGAAATGTTCACATAGGTTAAAAGACAGATGCTGCTGCTGTGCTCAAACATTTCAGAAAAATGAAAATATAGAGAAATAAAATTAATAACATCAAGCAATACGTTTATGATTAAATGATATGAACCGGAGTCAATTCAGCGCAGTACTTCAAATAGTCTGAAGGCTAGAGAAATGAACAGTAAATGACCTTAAAACGATTTGCCTACAATCTTTGAGCAAATGATTCAGTGCGTCATGAAATCTTAAAATTTAACATGTTTCAGTTTCAACTACATTTGGGGTAAACAGTAAATGGTGAACATCAGATGTTTCACTTAACTAACACTTTAACGTGGCAAAACATCAGCCTCAAGCTTTTGTTTTGTTCACAGTAGCACATTTGGGGATGTTAAGTAATTTTCTGATGGGGGGGGGTCGTCTCACCAACCCCAATTATTTTTCAAGTGTAGAACTAGTAATTCAATTTGAATTTGGGGGGACTTCATATAATTTAAAATCGGTAGAGCATGTTACTGTGGAATAAAGAGGAATCCTTACTCTTTTTTTTAACTTACAAACTACCAAATCGGACAAAACAATAGCGGAACCCTTTTTGGTGCTGTAAACAAAAAGGTTCTTTAAAAAAGCATTTACAAGAGGTTTTCCTTTGTAGAGAAGAACAGTTTAACCGGGCAAAGAAACATGCATGCATTCAAATAGTTCACAGTTCTATGCTTACTAATAGAACTCTTGAAGAACCATTTTCCAGGTGTATTTTTGAAATGTAAAAAGCCTTGCTGTATTTTTTTTCCACAATATATATTCCACTACTGCGTAAATATCTCCTCCAGTCATATTTGCCTATTCAGTGCATTTTTAAAAATAACTGCATTTTTTACACCATTAGTTATTAGTCATATGCTCGGAAAACTGGGAAAGAGCTTTTGCAGTGTTCTGTCTTCGCGAAGGGTTAAAAGACAAGTACGTAAACGTGTGCTAGGCACATCAAAGAGAGAACACTTTTTTTCGGGAGATTACGTAGTGTACTGCTAACGTCTTTAGATCAGAGGTTTACACTTGTTCTGCTCACTTATAGCTTTTTTATTTCACGAGTTGACTTCAGACATATATCCACTGTAAGCACTGAATAAAGTTCAACATTTCCACATGCATACGACATATTACCTCCACACACTTTTGTCTTCCAGATTACTTACTTTGGGCAATATGTTGGCGTAATGTGTTTGGAGTAAATCAGTTTTTAGTCGAGTCCACTTAGTGTAGCACTTTGTTCAGTCTAGCTGTGTAGACATAAAGACAATCAAAGAGGCAAATCCTACATATGGGCCAGTACTGTCTCAAGTTCAAGTGTGTGTGTCTGTGTGTCTAGTTTTGTTGTCCCACGGGCCGTGTTAGTTTGCTCCCAGTGGACTTGCTTTCGTCCCTAGCGCCAAAGCCCCCCCTTTCCTGACACCACCCCCTCCCAAATAAGAGGTCACGTAGAGGATCCAGACAGAGCGTGCGTGTGTGGTGGGACCAGACAGTCTGTGCAGTGACCTATGCCTATGTAGGGGCTCAGAGGTCACCCTGTGTGTGTGTGTGTGTGTGTGTGTGTGTGTGTGTGTGTGTGTGTGTGTGTGTGTGTGTGTGTGTGTAGACTCATAGCGTTTTTGAACATAAGTATTATTAAGTTCACCTTAAAAACAGGTGAGATGGTGCAGTTTTGACCACACTCTGACCACACACTTAAATAAAAAAGGCCTATTTTAGATCATGGCTGTGTTTGACTCTCAGGATGAATATACAGTTTAATATGATTTTAAATTCAGAAATCAAAACAAATTTTTTCCATATTAAATATAATAAAATATATCAAATGTCTCATTATTTTTGCATAGGCCACGTTTTGTGTGTGTGTGTCCCATATTATTCAGATCAGATCATAAACAGTAAATGTGCATTAAACATTTAGCACATTTAGCCCCGCCCCCTTCTCTGCCCACTTTACCCTCACTGGCTGCAGCCAGATGCCTAGATTAAATAACTGACAGTGATTTCCACAAATAGCAAATAAGACATTGAGGCTGCAGGGGGGTTTCAGTGATAGCATTTCAAGTATCAGTGGTTTTAAATGTTTGTTTGGAAAATGAATTAGAAAATGACATCAGAAAATAATTTAGGCGATAAACCTTTACCTTTAAAAAATAAACAGAATAAATCCAAATAAATAATAATATATTGTCGTTTGATGTGTGCTAGTTTAGCCATTTCCACATCTCTCAAGGAAACTTTAACTGCTTTAACTAATCAATGAAATTAAATAAAGTGAAATTTAAAAAATCTATATAATGATCAGAGTCCAGCAAGGAGGAGATGAATCAACACTGTATACTTCTAAAACCTCTGAAAACCTGGAATTCTTACTTTTTCCAGCATTAATGTTGATTTGTATTCATTCTGATGTTATGCAGGCCTTTACTAGCACATTCACTGCCCGTATACACAGTTTTCCTATTCTCCTGACTGCTCTATTGTACTGTACTGTATATGACAGTTAAATGGCCTGCAAAATACAACAAGCAGTTGCCATATATTTGTGACAAACATAATGCTGAAAAATGTGCTTTATGGATATATCAAGGGACACTTCAAGTGTAGTTGAACTTCTTACAGGCCTTCTGTAAAACAGCACATAATATTCATACCAGTAATATTCCAGATGGTTGCCATCACAGAAAACCTCTTTTCTCCACAACAGTAAAACTACAGAAAGAAAAACATTCTTAACACCAGTTATTGGGAGTAAATGGCAGATGCTGAATCACATAGTTTAAAAAAAATGCATTGTCATCTTATGAAAACAATGATATGTGAAGAGCTTAAAAATTTTTTTAATTGTATTCTTAAAATGTGCTGTTGTATGCAAACATAAGGGCAGAATTGGTCAAAATTTTAATGCACGATTACTTTTTATTTGCTGAATTTATCATATTGGGAATTCATGAACCATAAGATGCTGCCTGTAAAAAAGGAAAACTATAATAAAATTATATTAATTGCAGATATAATAT
>JBBPDA010000041.1:32869233-32889995 GCA_037974385.1 Arnoldichthys spilopterus | reverse complement strand
TGCTCCACATGTGCACGTGTGATGGGTTAAATGCAGAGGTCACATTTCGTTGTGGTGCTTGAGTGTGTTTACAATGATAAATAGTTACTTTCAATTTGGGATGGCTTACTATTGTTGTGGTGCAATGCATGAAGCTTCTGAATTAAATAAAAAATTTTAGCATTTATGGGATAAGCTGTTGATCATACAGAGCTCTAATTATACACTGAAAAGAGTTATTTGAGTCATCAATTTTTTAAATAAAACTCCTGATGAATGACACACCACCCCTTAACAAAATATGCCTTGAAAGACTAGATTTTGATTTTTGAAATTTGTAAGCAACTAAAAGCTCAGTTATTTAATTAAGGCTATGTATGAGCATTGTGCCCTCCCAATCCACTCAGATGCCAGTCAATTTGGTCTTTGACAGTGGTTTAAGAAGCATAAAATGTTAAATTTCAACACAAATGTTTAGTACATTTATTTCTCAATATTGTACTAAAGTAATTACGCCCTTAGTCATAAGTCAGGAATTTTTATTCATAGTTTGAAGTTGGGACACATTTACTCATCAAGCAGCTGTCAGGATGTCATTTCGGACATTACATTGAGGACTTTGTTGTCACTGTCTGGCCAATAATGCGTCAGTGACATGTCTTGAGAATATTAAGGAATGCAATTAAATATAGCTCCTTTCATGCACAAAAATGTGTGTAAAATGAAATCACAGCACGTTTTAAAGGGCACTGCCTAAATCATGCTTCAGGTTCAAAGACCATGTCACAATGTGACGGAAGAGCAAAGCACTTTCTGAACCAAGTACACTTATTCCAAGATTGTTTCTATGAATTCCTGTCCAGTAAGGCAAGCTATCTGATAACATAAAAAATGGTGCTCACATCAACAAAAACATACAAAAGAATTTTAAAAAGAGCATTAAAACAAAAAGAAATGTATTAACAGTGCAACAGCAAAGAACTGTTTTTTTCCTCAATTCAGAACAACTAAAGACTCTTAAAGGCATCTTTGTTTATTGGATGAGTAAACACTCACTGCTCAGTCTCGTTCATGATGTTCCACAGTGAATAAAGCAATGATCTGGGAACATGTCTTCAGTTAGTGAGGCTTCCTTTCTTGCCAGTCCAGAGTTCCCTCAGTTCTACCTGGCAACCCAGGTCCCTGAGGGCAGCCCTTCCCACATCTCCACAGTCCCTGTGAGAGGCCAGGGCCTGACCAATCAGAGCTTCCGCTCCCATTTCCAGTATGGGCTGGCTGAAATCACGGCTGCGGGCGACCAGGTTCCTAAGCAGCATGCAGGACTGTTTCTGTAACAGCATGGAGGAGAATACAGTTTCACTCAGAGATGGACAACATGGACAGAAATTTTCTGATCTCTGAACAGTAATATGTTAATGATATAATAAATACAGTTATAATCAGGCACTTTCCAACCAGGTCCTGCTTTAGAGAAGGTACTTTCACTAAAGGGAACCACGAGTGACGTAAGCAAATGATTGGTCCAGGCTAAGGTGTACAGGGACTGCAGCTGCCATTTTTAAACTGTGTCAGTTGTATGTTCTTTACACTCTGATCGCTGCATTGCCAGTCTTGTCCTATGGTGTCGATATGACAATAGGGGCAAAACAATGCATCAATCTATGACTGAGCATGAACTAAAATAGTGCATGAACTGATGTATCCATGCAACACAAAAAAATATTGATGTATTCAACGCCACAATTAACTTTACAATGAATTTTAACTGTTAACAGTGTTTTGTACTGAGATGTAGCTTTTCATCATATTTCATACTGACTGCAGACTCTAGCATCAAACGTCAACAATGAATCACACTGATCTGAACCCCCTGCTGCAAATTTTAAGGTACTGAAAATGTACAGGATCATTAGCTAAAATAATTGATGTATGACAGAATCATGATTAAACTTGTGATTTTCACCCCTAGATCACATATCAACTCTGAATTCACACTGCTACAGAGACAGGGTTTCATGCATCACAGGGGAAAAAACACACCCCCTGTAGAGTAACATGTTCCACCAGTCGAAAAGGAGCGAATGGGAAATTGAAGGACACTGCGTCTAAAACAGCTTTAACATCACATGTCAACAGGAGCTTTAGACAGATACGAATTTTAAATGTGAAAATGGGTTTTTAATCCAATAATTGATATTCATGTAATGACAAGTGTTTTGTTATGAATCATTATGATACTGCACTTGGTTTCAGAACTAACTGTAAAAGCAATTTGAAAAAGTGCTGCATCACGGCATTGTGCTGACCTGCACGTTGACTTCTGCCGGATGGGCTTTCATAGCCTGCAGGGCAGCCAGCGCCCCTCCACTCTCCATGATGACTTTGCAGTTATTGGGCTTCCGCAGAGCAAGCACACAGAGAGCAGCACAGCCCTGTTCACACACCTGAGACAGAAGTGAAGACAGTGATGGTTTCAGAGCGAACACATTATGTGAACATTTTTTCCATGGTGCCAGATTTACCCCTACAAATAAGCTGGCATGCTTTAAAGCACATTAAGTGACTGTCATTGTGAACACACCCCATTGCACAAAGTGCACCACAATGAAATGTGACCCCTGCATTTAACCCATCCACACACAGAGCAGCGGTCATCAACAGATCCTGAGAAGTGTAGTGGGACGGTACCTTGCTTAAAGGTACCTCTGTGGTACCTGGATTAGGACTTGGACCTGAAGCCCGCTGATTACAAGTGCAAGTCCCTAACCACTAGGCCACCACTGCCCAGTGTTAGCAACCATAGCTTTATTTTTTGCTCAGCCAGCTAACTCATTTAGCTCACTCTAACCCTGGATCTTGAAGGTGGATCCTTGTGGGTCCTGCCTGTTCTGGTTAACAGAGAAAGATTTTAACCACAGTTAACCTCTGCTTCACTTGCTTTGTGAAGTTGTAACTTAGTCAGCAACCCTTTTAAGCTAAACCCGCTTGGTGAGACAGGTCTTTGACCCTTGTGATTTAGACTTTAAACGGACACAGCACAGCTTTACACCTGAGACAGCATTTGAAACAATGATGACAAACTGTAATCCCATCACAAAGCATACCTGTGCATTACCCAAGTGGCGGTTTATTGCCATGACAATAAGCTCAGTCCCGCCTGCATTGACAATGGCATCTTTGACATCATCGTTGCCTGCAATGGCCCGCAAGGCACTCAGCACCTGCTTTGCAAGGTCCTGTAAGAAAAGGGGACAGGTCTTTTACTGCATGGCTGCTATGGCTCACTTTGTTGGACTAAAAGGCCTTAATACTCTTAGTATTAACCACTATCAGAACAAAGTGACTAGGTGTTATCAGATAATTATTACATTTAAGTCAAGGTATGTGTACACTTGCCCTTTTCACACATAGTTTAGGTGTCCAGACATTAATCGTGATCTCTTATGTAAATATTGTTAAAAATGTCAAAATATAACTTTCACCCCTAGACCATATGGGCCATCGATGGGAATTATGCTGCAAAAAAATTATTCAGGATTCAGTTTTTGTGAGTCTGCTCTTCGAACCAGGCATAATCCAAAACAGCCAAACAGAAGAAAGATCATTTACGCATGCACCAATCAGCCATAACATTAACACCATGTGCCTAATGTTGTGCAGATCCCCCTCATGCTGCTAAAACAGCTCTGACTGTGGTTCTAACCCCTTTCTATCAGAGTCAGTGTTGACTTTTTAAACCCCAGTAGCTCTTTTGTGGGATCAGACCAGACTGGCTAGCCTTCTCTCCCCACATGCATCAGTGAGCCTGGGGGCCCGTGACCCTGTCCCGATTCACCAGTTGTTCTTCCTTGGATCACTTTTGGTAGGTACGAACTACTGCAATCCTGGAAAGACCTGCTGTTTGGAGTTGCTCTGACTCTCCAGCTCTACACTCTCTAGTCTAGCCATCACAATAAGGCCCTTGTCAAAGTGGCTCAGGTCCTTATGCTCGTCCATTTTTCCAACTCCCAGCACATCAACTTGAAGAACTGACTGTTGACTTGCTGCCTGATGTATCCCACCCCTCTGACAGGTGCCATTGTACTGAAATAACTAGTTATGGCTGATCGGTTTATGAGTTTTAAACGCACAGTAACAAAAAAGCTGTTTAATAGTAAGGGATAAAGAGATTTTAGGAAATGGTAATAATAAATATTAACCATCAACTTTTTAACTATTATATATTATTAACTACAGAAGTGGACCTCGAAGAAAAAAATTAAATACAAGAAGAAAAGTAGGACACAGGTCCTTTAAAATGACGGGAATAAGTTTGTGTTTAGGCAAAAGAAATCTGCTTAAGTGCGCATGAAGTTAGACCATTTCATTTACACCGTAAACAGATCCTAACACAAAACATACTTGACAACCTCAGAACAGCTAGAGCTTATCACAATGCAATCACCAACACGTTTACGCTTGCCTTTTAAATACATAGACTGAATGCGACGTGTCAACACGGCCAAAGTACTGACTGACTGTCTGCAGCTTTTACCGCATCAATGCAGGATGTTTTGACAGACAAACAAAAGTATCACCTGACAATCCAAGCTGTCCGCCAGCAGCGTCATCATGAACTTTAGCCCTCCCAGGTCAACGATGTCCTGGCAGAACTCGTTCCTTACGGCCAGTCGGGACAGAGTGGCGCACAGTTCACTAAGGATGGACATGTTCTCAGGGTGGGCTGAAAAGAGGAGTTAAAAAAAAGTTAACAAGATTAACTTGGTGTTTTACATTTATCAAGCTTATTAACAGTGCCGACCTACATCTAATATTCAAGCCACTCAACATGCTCGGAAGAGAACGCTAACTGCACAAGTCTGGTTATGTGACGCCACAGACGCCTTGATTGGCTAGCTGAAGTGGTGAGAAAGGGTCATTCCTCACACCGCAGAACAAGACTCCTTGTGCTGTCCAGCAACAGAGCTCTTTGGCACCAACAGTGATGGAACATGCACCTGGTGCTATAGTCTTATTCGCATCAGTAGACCTGTGCTTGAATCCTCTAATCTGCAACATTACCATGGTGTAGTGAGAAACATTTCGTATCGTTTTTGTCTTTTTTTTTTTATCTTCACAAAGTTTTGCACACATTCTCTAACACAGAAAGGTACGTGAAAGCAAACGTACTTGAGATAATTTGTGAGCTGAAGTTTATTCATGATCTGTCCAATACAATATATATCATATATATACTGAATTATTTGTAACACTTTAATTGGCCAAAATTGGAATTAATCTAGTATGGAATTGTGAATATCACAAAAAAAAATGCACTGTTCAAGGCACTGGAACCCACATGAACACAGGGAGAGCTTGCTAACACAGAAACACACCCGTGGTCAACCTGTCGATCAAACCCAGGACCTTCTTTAATAATAATAATGAGTTTAATTGAGGGTGGTGCAGTGGTTAGCACTGTCGCCTCACAGCAAGAAGGTCCTGGGTTCGATTCCCGGATCAGCCATGGGTGCCTTTCTGTGTGGAGTTTGCAAGCTCTCCCCGTGTTTGCGTGGGTTTCCTCCAGGCGCTCCGGTTTCCTCCCACTGCAAAGGCTACAGTAGGTTGATTGGATATTCTAAAAGTGCCCATGGGTGTGAATGTGTGTATGAATGGTTGTCTGTGTGTTGCCCGGCGATGGGTTGGCCTCCTGTCCTGGGTGTACCCTGACTTAGGCCCGCAGTCAGCTAGGATTGGCTCCAGTTTCCCCGTGACCCGGAAAGAAGCGGTTCAGAAAATGGATTAATGGATGGATGGAGTTTAATTAATATGGCTTCTACAATGCGTTAAAATTTCTACAATAAACATATACTCTCTCTCACACACTCAAATTAGCACTGACAAAAAATGTTTCTCAGTCTGAAGGAGATCTGCCCTCATGGCTACAGAGCATTACCATCTGACATGGGTTTTTCTATGCGGCTACGGAAGTAGTTCATTGTTGGAGAGAGATCATTTCTCTCTCGAAGGGAAATTTTTAATATAATATTTCTGTAATGTTACACAAGTAATTACAGTAATTACTGTACATAAGCAGTAAAACCGGCGGTAAAGGAGTTTTAACGCCACTGGAGGTTGTTAATGGGGCTGAAAACAGTTTGCCAACCAGAAACATTCAGCAAACAGTTGCCTTGTTTTGGAAAACAAACGAAACAGGAGACTTACAACCACATGATGAGCTATAGTCTACAAGTGTACACTTACACAGTGTAGCAAAAGTTAGGAGTGTGTATTAAAGTCAGCACAGCATGGCTCCACTGACACTCGCTCACCTTTTGCAGCTTCTATGATGACTTTCAACCCGTTGTTCTCCAAAACAATCATTTTAGCATGTTCGTGTGCATGGCCAAAAGGAACACGGACATCATCATCAAAAGTCATGACCCTAAGAGCGACAGTAGCCTCCTTGAGCACATCGGGTCGTTCTGCGTGCCGTGTGATAGTGCCAGTGAGCAAGGGCAGAACACCGGACTTCACCAGGTCCTGCCTGTTCTGCTCGTGCTTCAGACAGCAGTGGCGCACTGTGCGGATGGCCAGGCAGGTAAGGGCTGGATCCTCCTGGTGTGTGCGTAAGGTGCCGATCAAAAATCCCTGGCCTTCCGTGTCCAGAAGGTCCGGCTGCCCATCTGTGAGGGCGGAAAGAGCAGCTAGAGTGGCAGAGAGAGCCTCTTTCTCCTCGCCAGCACACTGGCAGCAGGAGAGAACTGTGGGATAAGCTTCTTTCTGCGCTGCCAGGTAACGTTGAGCAAAGCCAAGGGAGCACTGCTCTGTGAAGAGCTTCAGACTCTCCATTGTGGGTGTAGAAGAAGATTCCACTGCACTTTTGAGAGAATCCAGAGCCTAGAGCAAAATAAGTAGACGTCATTTCATGCACTATAAATCGATGCTTGAAGCATATTGCTACTGTCAAAACCTTGTCAATCCATTAATAACATAATTTAAAGCAGGGGTGAGCAGCTGCAGGGCTGGTGTCTAGCACAGTTTGGGGATTGCCCTGCTCAAACACACCTGGTTCATCGCACCTGTTAATTGCCAGGTGTAGTGAGTGTGTTCGAGAAGGGGAACCATCAAAGTTTGCTGGACATCAGCCCCTTCAGGATCTGAGTTGCCCACCCCTGATTTAAAGTAATAGTTTGGCAACAAAAATACAATGTACACAACTTTCCACTAGACAAAGTCAACCAGTAAAGACATTCAGAGCCAAGATCAGTCACACTTATGATTTTGAATAGTCCTGGTGTGCTGAGAAGGCTGCCGTAGCAGTGAAGTTTTGTTCATTAGTTCACAGTGAAGTCATACTGTGTCCTAAACCACATCCACAAGTCTTGCTCCATTAATGAAGAGCTGGGTGCAGTTTGAGAGAAGGGAAATATTTTATAATCAGACTCCAAACAAGTACTGGCTAATCTGGCTTATGTGGAAAATGGATTTTTCACTGAAGCATTTCTTAAAAAACATCAGCTGCCTTTTTCTTTACGTGGATATGTTCATGACGAATAAACCAATATAGATAGCCCAACACCATTTACACTGCCATCATCTTAGGACACCTAGTGGTTAGGATGCTGCCTTTTAGACCTGAAGTTCGCAGGTTCGAGTCCCGGCCCGGGCACCACTGAGGTACCCTTGAGCAACGTCTCGCTACACTGCTCCCAGGGGGTTGTGGTGCTTGAGTGGGTTCACAATGACAAAGAGTCACTTTTATCTTGGCAAACGTTAAACTTTCATTTTTCCATCTCCCCTGAACGTACCACTTCCAAAATAAAAGGTTTTGTTATAACCAGGATACACTTACTCATCTGTCAATGCCATAAAAGACTCTTAATTTCATCAAAAATGTATTTTCATTCACAGAAACCAAACCGTACCTGGAGAACTTCATGGGTTTGATCATCTGTCGTCTCTTCAGAGGAAGCTTTTGGCACTGCCTTAACAATGTTACTGAGGTCCACACCTTTTACAGAGGCATTACAAAAAAACGCAAGTATGATTTACCAGTTACTGAATAGCATAGTCTGCTTAAAAAACTCAAACATACTGAATTTTACTATTATATTTAACAGCGCAACTTAATTAAGCTAATTTGTGTCTAATGTTTGCTTCTTTGCCTCTGCATTAGAGCGAACATAGGAAATATCCTTTTGTACAAATATTTATATTACATTGGCGTGTTTACTGCAAAACGTCTACGTCTCCTCTGATCATTTGGGCTCAGGGGACTATTAGGTAAGGTTTGATCATCCCTTTAGTGCACTTGCTAAGCACCGCGGTGATGTAATGGCGACATTACCCTGAGACTCAAACTGTTCAATAGCTTCTCTCAGAGCTTCTCTCTCCTCCATCTCGAAGTCGTCGATGTTCTCTCTGACCACCGCGTCAAACGTCTCCTGAGTAATCCTGCGTTTTGCCATGTCTGCAGAGTGCACCAGCTGCACAAATGAAGCAACAAGAAAACGTTAGATTTATTACTTTTACCCCCACGTTAATAACAGGTAATACAGCAGGATATTAGCGAACACAGCTGGGTGTGCGCTGCACACAGCCACCACCACCAACAATGAATGAATAAATGGCTCCTGTACATTCAGCCGATTTACCAAGAGTCGTTTCAGTGACTAAGCGGCTTTATCGTCCCAGAATGGCCCTTATTCAAAAGCTCCGTAGGCGGTTATACACATCACTAACATCAGCCGTACCACCTGCGGCAGCGGGCTAAAGATAAAGCTGAAGTCCCACCCAATTTAGCTGAAAAGGGCAGTACGTTAAAGGCGTACGCAGGGCCCCATTTGCCTCTTTTTAAGTAACGTATGTGTTTGAGAATCGCAAACCTTACGTAGGTCCGTTTGTTAACATAACTCGGGCTAAACACGTGGAACAAAATTAAGTTCCGTTTCTGGACATTTTGTTATGATGGTAAAATGACTGTCTGCAAGTATAATTTTATACAATACTACTAATCTATCTTGTCTGGTAAATAAAATGGCAGGAAGATGCATTTCGTACACTTTTTGTGTGATTATTAATAATCATGAAAATAATTGAACAGAAATAATTTTTACACCACCAACAACAGTAATAATAATAATAATAATAATAATAACGATAATAATAATAATAATAACGATAATAATAATAATAATAATAATAATAATGTCTCTCTGTCTGTCTGTCTACTTGTCTATCTACCTACCTGTTTGTCTGCCTGTGTCTGCGAGTGAAAAGAGAGCTAAATTAATTTTGTGTAGATTAATAATGCATCAGAGACAACAGAGGCATCATTAAATATTTACAGAAGCAAGCGTCTGATATTAAATGACTTAAATACCAGTCTGTATTGCACTGAGGTGATAATAAAACACAATTCAGAATTTAAAAAGGCTTATGTGCCAAATAATAATCAGCTGGTTCTGTGTACACCAGCTATAATATAATATAATATAATATAATACAAGAATTTTTTGATTTGTCCAGAATTATAAGAAGAGCTGGTTAAAGTTTTAATAATCCAGATATACATATACACATAGTATTGTTATATATCGAAAGTGACAATCACATCTCCATTCAGATCATTTGACCAAAAATCCTGTAAATAAATCAGTTATGTTTATTTATGCTCTTGTTATTAGCAAACTAATTTAAATGGTAATTAACGTGTTAAAAATAACATTAAATTTTTGTCTTGTGTCTTGTTTATGCTGTTATTGTACAGTGAGATTTGTGTACAATGGTCTTGAAGAAATAGTTCAGTCATTCATGCTGATGAGTGAAAGCCAGTAGTAATAATGTCGAATAGTGTTAATCTGTAACAGAGTTTTCAGTCACTTTAAGCAACATTTGCATTATTGGTTGATATAATGTGCTTAAGATTTGTATAGGGCGGCACGGTGGTGCAGTGGTTAGCACTGTCGCCTCACAGTGAGAAGGTCCTGGGTTCAATCCCCGGGTTGGCCACAGGTGCCTTTCTGTGCGGAGTTTGCAAGCTCTCCCCGTGTTCGCGTGGGTTTCCTCCGGGTGCTCCGGTTTCCTCCCACTGTCCAAAGGCTGCAGTAGGTTGATTGGATTTGGAAAATTGCCCATAAGTGTGAATGTGTGTATGAATGGTTGTCTGTCCGTGTGTTGCCCTGCGATGGGTTGGCCTCCTGTCCTGGGTGTACCCTGCCTTAGGCCCGCAGTCAGCTGTGTTTGGCTCCAGCTTCCCCGTGACCCGGAAATGGAAGATGGATGGATGGATGGAAGATTTGTATATCTGTATATTTGCATTTGTAAAAAAAATGCTTAAAGAAAATTTGGATTTGAACTTCGATGTTTAGTAAATATCCAATATGTTCATATGAAATGTGACTAGAGACCTTTGAACTCTGCACATTTAAGTTTAAACGTCGTCCACTGTGAGCCAGTTAATTGACGCACACACACCCCCCACACACACACACTAACACACACACACCCACACACACTTACCCACCCATCCACACACACACACACACAGCATCGCATTGCCAAATCTGTTAAGACTTGTTCAGCACCTTGGTCAGCTCCACCTGCCCTCCTCCCTTGAGCTTCAGGTTGGATAAGACCCCTTAACACAAGACTTCACTCAAACGCACGATCACATGTTGGAAAATCACTCTCGAGCTTCTGTAACGTTACACAGTGTAACGGTCCAGCCTGTATCGGGAACGTATCAGCATACACTGACAGCTGTAACACGCACGCACGCACGCACGCGCGCACACCGTGATCACGTTGCGCTCGAGGCCTACGCCTCAGTATAAAAGCCTGTCTTCCCTCCCGCCTCCCGTTTTTCCCTGCCTGTTCCCGCCAGAGGAAGGCGGCGCACGTTATTCTGCTCCATCTGCTGCTCTGAGAGGAACCGTCTGTCACAATGGTGAGTGGCGCGGGGACTTCGCCTCCCTCCACTGTCCGCAGCAAGGGTGGACATCGCTGCTTGGGGACATGCGACGTATTGGTGCCAGTATACCGGAGTAACGGAATGCATGGCTTAGCGGCTACAAAATGGCAGTGTTTTTAGCAGCAGGGGCACTAATCGCGTGTTGCTTTTGTGTCGAGAAGACACGGGGGAGCGAGACGTGTGCAGGCTAACAGCACAATGTGGATTAGTTAGCAAACCAAAGGGATTAGGCTCTGACACACAGCTGATCAGTCATACACTTGATCTAGATAATTGGCTTCTTCTTCCTCAGCTTCGTCCACCTTAAATGGTGCAGCAGTTTCGTTGTGAAGAAGTCAACTTCAGATTCGTGTTCTGCATGAAGTGTGTACACGGTACACACTGCAAACTCACATGTGTACACTATACACACCTCCAGTGCACCAGAGATGGTTAATGAGGACTAGAGGGTCAAGCTGTGTTATGAATGATGCAACCAAAGTGTAAGTAAAGGGGTGCAGCAGCTTGACCACGTTTAATCCGGATTTGATGCAGGGTTCGTGGGTCTTCTGCGTGTGGTTTACAGCTTTACCAGCTTTAAGCAGTGCACACATAATATTGGACCCTATCTGCCTATGTCAAATTCTTGGCTGTGGATCATGAGGTGTTTTTTAGCTATAAAGTGAATGTTCTAGGGATGCACCATGAATCATATCTGCATCAGCAGATATTTGCTTGAAAAATAAATATCAGCATCAGATGTTCCTATTTGAGTGATATTTAGTTTGCATTTATTTCACTCTGGAAGATCAGCATGTTTAGGTGATGCTGGGATACTGTACTTAAACTGTGCTTGTTCTGATTTTACCTTATTTTCCACATTGAAATGATTATATAATATAAAACTTATGTTTTTTTAATCCAGGTAGATACAGTCTCAACTTCTGCAGTTTTCTAATTGTCTTAATATCAGTGTCTGAAGATGTGCACATGAAAAACTGAAGATGAGAAGAATGCCATCTAACAAATGTGACTTTCTGTGTTGATCAGTGTTGGATTTACTGAAAGATTTCACTGTAATTATAGTATGGGTCTCTGTAGTGTAGGGGTTATCACCTGTGTCTAATACGCTAAAGGTCCCTGGTTTGGGTAACACTGTCCTCCACACATCAGACAGGGTTAAAATTTTCTGCCTTACTGCAGCACACCAGGTCCTTGACCAAGAGTCCAAACACTAGATTCAACTACTTCTGTAATATGACTAAAGTATAAGCCACTCTGGGTAAGAGCATCTGCTAAATGCATAAATGTAAATACAAACTTATGATAATAAAAATGATGATATTTATGATAATAATACAGTTTTTTTGTATTGCACATTTCATACAAGAAATGTAGCTCAAAGTGCTTTACAGTAAATATATGTTTTAAAACAATATTTTAAAAAACTTTCAAAAGTAAACATTGAATTAAGGCATAAAAAACAAAGTGCATTTAAATAATAGTAAGAATAAAGGGAAAGGCATAACAAAAATATAATTTAAAGAAATGGGAATATTTAAGAAAATAAACTAAAAAAGAAGAAGAAATATTAAAAGTTAAAGTAAAGAAATATATTTTAAGCTTTTTTTAAAAAATATTTTTTAATATCTATATCTATAGGTAATATTATAAATAAAATAATAATCACTTATTTGAAGACCCATAGTGTTCCCACATGTCATTCCTCACCTTACTATATAACTTTCATGTTAATTTCATAGCAGTTATGAAATAATTCACAGTGGTTATGGAATGTGATGTCTAAATATTTAATAACTGAAGAAGCAAAAAGGTTGTGTTTAAGGTCACTAGATGAATGTGAATGATGTCCAGCTGAGGAGTTTTAAAGCTGACTGCATGAGTTTGTTATATTATGTAACGTGACTTTGATCATGTTTGCCTTGTCAGGTGAACTTCACAGTGGACCAAATCCGTGCCATCATGGACAAGAAGTCCAACATCCGCAACATGTCTGTGATTGCACATGTGGACCATGGGAAGTCTACCCTGACCGACTCACTGGTGTCCAAAGCTGGCATCATTGCATCAGCGCGGGCTGGAGAAACCCGATTTACAGACACCCGCAAAGATGAGCAGGAGCGCTGCATTACAATCAAATCCACGTAAGCAGCACATAAACAGCCACAGAGAGGGAGAGGGTTTGCTCTAAGATGTAATGACCTCTAATTTATGAAGGTTAATAAAATATTTATGAAGAATTATTACACGTTTTGGGATGTTACATTTTTGTGAAGGGTGACAACACATTTATGAATGTTTTCAACATATACATTGATCATCCATAGCAATAAATTACTGGTAAAGTGAATAACATTGACTGTCTAGTTATTTCATTACAGTGACACCTGTCAGAGGGGTGAGATATATTAGGCAGCAATTGAACAATCAGTTCCTAAAGTTAAAAAAGTGCTGGAAGCAGGAAAAATAAGTGTAAGGATCAGAGCCACTTTGACAATGGCCTTATTGGGAGTCTCCAAGCATCTCCAAAACAGCAGGTCTTGTGAATTTTTTCAGGTGTGCAGTAGTTAGTACCTACCAAAAGTGATCCCAGAAAGGACAACTGGTGAATTTGCAACAGGGTCATGGGCACCCAAGGCTCATTTATGTATGTGGGGAGTGAAGGTTAGCCAGTCTAACCCAAAGAGGGGCTCCTGTTGCACAAAAAAGTGAATGCTGACTCTGAGAGAACAGAACACACAGTGCACCACAGTCAGAGCTGTTTTGGTGGTTTGAGGGGAACCTACACCATATTAGGCAAGTGGTTTTAATGTTATGGCTGATCAGTGAACATATGTATAAATCTTCATATTGCGTAACATATATATGAGTGTTATAACACATTTATGAATGTTTCAATGCATTTACAAAGGGTTTAACACATTTATGCAATGTTATTCCGTTTATGAAGGGTTGTAGCACATATTTAGACATTTACAACATATTTATTAAGAATTATGTACAGGGTGAAATATACATGTATGTTTTGTGTATTAACTGAAAATGGCAGTTAATATGCATTAATTTAGCATATTATAATTCATTAATTCATTTTCTAAACCGCTTCTTCCATTTCGGGTCGTGGGGAGGCTGGAGCCAATCCCAGCCAATTATGGGCCCAAGGTTCACTGGTACGCTGGGTACACCCAGGACTGGAGGCCAACCCATATACAGACCGCACACACATCTATGGGCAGTTTAAAGCAAACTCCACACAGAAAGGCACGTGTGGCCAACCCAGGGATTGAACCCAGAACCTTCTTGCTGTAAGGCGACAGCGCTAAACACTGCACCACTGTGTTGCCCAAAGATACTATAGTTAAGTACAGTAAATTATAATTATATTCAGTATTAAGGTGGTTTCTTTCAAGAGGTGGGACACATTAGGCTGCAAGTGAACAGTCCTTTATTGAAGTTGATGTGTTGGCCAAGCATCAGAATCTGACAAATTGTGATGACTAGATGATTGGATTAGAATATCTCCAAACCAGTATAGTTTGTATTGTGGATTGATCCCATGATGCAGTTGTTGGTTCCTACCAAAAGTAATGTAAAGTTCTAACCACTAGGCCACCACTGCCCACTGTGGGATGTGCTAGACAACCTAGTCCAATCCATTCAAATACCTGAACATGTTTGCTATAATAAATATATCCATTTGCTTTGTAACAATCCATGTCTGTCTATTATTTTTGATGGTTGCATTATTCATTTTTTTCATAATATAAAATATTTATGTGATAAAATATATTATTTGTATTTTATTTACTGTTTATTAAACTATTTTGTGTATTATTTATAATTTTTCCTTTATTTATTTTTAATATTCATCCATTTTTATTATTTATTTTATTAAATGCTGTTTTGACAGCATGAGGGGAACCTGCACAATATTAGACAAGTGGTTTTAATGCTTTGGTGAATTGGTGTAGTACAAAAATTTGTTTGAATTTTGAGATTTCATGATACATCATTTACAAAGTAATTAGTATGTGTTGTAAAAACATTTATAAACACTAAAATATATATTAAGCTTTATGAAAAGGTGATGTTTTTAAATGTGTATGTTTAAAAGTGCTTCTTTATTCCTGCTCAGTAGATATTATGATATGCATCATATTTGGTGAACAAATTAAATGGGTTATGATTTATGCAACTGTTGGAGATTTGTCAGCTTTATTCTGATACACTGCCTGGTAAATTGACAAAATCCTGAGTCATGCTGTGTATTTTGTGTAGAGGGTAGCACAGAGTGTCTGTATTGTAAACCTTCTGAGAGTGTTAACAAAGGCAAGGGTGAATACAAAGGGAATTTTAAAATAGGGGCAGATGGAGATCAGGTAGAAAATGCTGGAGTATTCTGTTAACGTCAAGGTGAATATCATGAGAAAAAAAAATTATTTTGTAAGTCAGCAGAACCCAAAGTGCACTGGAAACCCAAGGGCAGTGCTAGAATACTAAAACACGTCTTTGGGCTTAATAAAATTGAGACAAGAGACCTACTCAATTATCTTCTGGGGCTCTGAGCAGTAACAGACAACACAGAGTTTGTGAAAAATTCATGATTAATTACATGTTCTGCACATGTGGTAATAAGCGCTGACATCACTTTCTTTATATATTTCATTTTCAGAGTCAAACTATTGTAGAAGCATGGCGGTTTTCTGGCTGTTCAGCGAATTGTATTTTCCCTCTTTGCAGGGCAATCTCCATGTACTATGAGCTGAGTGATAATGACCTGGCCTTCATCAAACAGAGTAAGGATGGCTCTGGATTCCTCATCAACCTGATTGACTCACCTGGACATGTGGACTTCTCCTCAGAGGTGACAGCCGCCTTGCGAGTCACTGATGGAGCACTGGTGGTGGTGGACTGTGTGTCTGGTAAGACTTGCTTAATTTGCTACATATCTAAGCTAGCCAACAAGTAATGAAAGCTCAAACTAGAGGTTTACTAGTTAACTTGTCATTTAAAAAGTAGCTGACTGGTCGAGATTACTATATTTAAAAAGGTGATTGTTCCAGACAAAATGTATTTTGTCCGTAGCTTGCTAGCATGGGGTAGCAATAGATTCTGTGGTTTGAGGTGTGTGATTTTCACTACAGAAGAATTTTTGTTGTATTTCACTAAGTTTGAGCATCTCTCACCCCCAGAGAATTGCTATTATTTTATTCAGCTGCCACTTTCAGGTGCTTTCACAACATTTCTTTGGGGTTAAGGTCTTGACTTATGCATTAACTTGAATCTGTATTTATTCTTTGGTAGAACAACTTGCATGCTAAGGATTGATGTCTAACTGCTCACTCACAACTCACTTTTTCTTAAGATTCAGTTCACAGACAGGTGACAGATACTTTTTTGATTATGCTGGTATAATTGAGAATTCAGTCTTCCATATATGATAGCAAGCTTTATTGGCAACCACTCCTTGGGAGATTAACAATGATCTTGAATTTACTACATTTGTCTGTCTGACTGTGGGTTGGTGGAGTCCAAACTCTTAAGATGTTTTTTGTAACATTTTCCAGCCTGATGAGCATCAACTCTTTTTCTACTCTTTTCCTTTAGTTCCTTAGAAATAGCTTATCTGACATACAGGGTTTCTCAGACAAGTGCTGCACTTTGTCGGCGTTGGGAAAAAACAAAGATGAGTTCAAGCAGCAGCACTCCCTCTAAAAAAAGAAGCCTTCCATTCCTGGCAATATGTGGACAAAGTGGATGGGAAAGGGCCGTAGGGATATTGGGGAGGGGTGGTGTAGAAGTAACACATTTACCACTTAATCACTAACCTAAAAAATAAAAAAAATAAAAAATAAAAATAAAATAAATAGTACCATACACCTGTCTGTAGAAGTTTTTTTGTTGCCAGTTTTGTTAATGATGACTAATATTTGTTTTGTTTTTTAACAATAATTTATAGATGTGAAATTCATACATATAAACACAAAAAATATATATTTCAATTGATGTTTTGGGAAAAAAAGATATTTGGGGAACTCATATTTTCGTGTCAATCTTTTGTTCTAAGGTGCAATATTTTCATTGTTTGACATTGAAATAATCCCAAATTATTCAGTTTAGATTCTATTTTGGAATCCATTGGATTACTTTACTATTTACAGAAATTGCTGTGGATTTATATTCAGTAACTTACTCCAAATTAAAGTAACCTGACTCAACCCTGAAGATGGAGGAAAGAGGGAGGGCCCTTGAATAGGTTCTTGGAGTTTAAGGGTTTCAATACAACCTTGCAAATTGATATGTCGGTCTCCTCAGGGGTGTGTGTGCAGACGGAGACGGTGCTCAGGCAGGCTATAGCAGAGCGCATTAAGCCTGTGCTGATGATGAATAAGATGGACCGAGCACTGCTGGAACTGCAGCTGGAGCCTGAGGAGCTATTTCAGACCTTCCAGCGCATCGTGGAGAATGTCAACGTCATTATCTCCACATACGGAGAGGACGAAAGTGGACCCATGGGAAACATCATGGTGGGTTTATTGCGTGTGTGTTTATTTCCTGGAATTTAAAACAGAATCATGTATCTAACATTAATTATTTATTAATATAAGGTTATATTTACCAGCTTAGGTGGAATAGAAAGCAGGAGGTGGTTAAACTAGCAGCCAAATAGGTACAGCTAAAATAGGTGGATAACAATAAATACATAATGATATTGTTTTCTCAGAAATAACCTTCAAAGGCCAAAAAAGCACAGTTGTACACAATTTTCTCCTTACCCGTAATGTAGGATATCAGCTGACGCATGTTTGGTGTCAGACGTTGGCTTCTATAGTTTTTAAACACAGGCTACAAATCTAATGTTGCTAATGAGTGCTGGAGGCTTTTACAGCAATTAGCATTAAATAAACTGCTACATTTTCTTTGCTGTCTAAGTGGTCTCTCTCTCTCTCTCTCTCTCTCTCTCTCTCTGTCTCTCTCACTCTCTGTCTCTCTCTCGCTCTCTCTCTTTCTCTCTCCCCCACTCTCTTTCTCTCACACACACATTTCTATCTATCTCTTTGCCCCCTCTCCCTTTCTCTTTTTGTCTCTTCTGTCTTTCTCTCCCCCTGCTCCCTTTCTCTTCTCTCTCTCTCTCTCTCTCTCTCTCTCTCTCTCTCTCTCTCTCTCAGATTGACCCAGTGGTGGGCACAGTAGGGTTTGGGTCAGGTTTGCACGGTTGGGCTTTCACTCTGAAGCAGTTTGCTGAGATGTATGTAGCGAAATTTACTGCGAAAGGTGAAGCACAGCTAGGGCCTGCAGAACGCTGCAAGAAAGTGGAAGACATGATGAAGAAACTGTGGGGTGACAGGTACACACCACACACACCACACACACACACACACACACACACACACACACACACATTAAAGAAACTTTACTCTCCATTTCTTTCAGGTATTTTGATCCAGCCACAGGAAAGTTCAGTAAGACTGCTGCTGGACCTGATGGGAAGAAGTTACCCCGCACGTTTGCCCAGCTCATCTTGGACCCCATTTTTAAAGTGAGCATGTGCTAGTTTGGATTTTCACTACACAGAGCATCTTTGCTAAGAATCCTACTAAACATCCTTATAAACCCTATCCCTAAATCATCTGGGTCCTTAAATTCTCTACAGTCACTTTCTCAGCATTTTTCCATCTCACTGAGTAAGGCAAGTAAGCTGGCCTGTTTTATACTCTTTTATGAACCTTTTTTACAATTTTAAATGCAAGATACAGTATATACACTGATCAGCCTTAACTTTATGACCACCTGCCTAATATTGAGTAAATCCCCCTCATGTCGCCAAAACAGCTCTGACTGTGGTTCACTGTGTGTTCTGACCCCTTTCTATCAGAGTCACCATTAATATTATGTGCAACAGGAGCTCAACTTTGGGATCAGTCCAGATAAGCCTTTACTCCCCACATGCATTAGTGAGCCTTGGGTACCCATGACCCTGTTAACGATTTACTAGTTGTCATCTTCTTGGATCACTTTTGGTAGGTACTAATGACTGCATATCGCCATCACAGTAAGGCCCTTGTCAAATTGGCTCATATTCTTACACTCTACATTTTTTTTCTGCTTCCAGCACATCATTTTTAAAAACTGACTGTTCACTTGCTGCCTAATGAATCCCACTGCCCTTACAGGTGCCAACGTAATTAAATAATTATACATTAAATGTTATTCACCTAGCGCTTTCGCTTCACATGAAGAAGGTCCTGGGTTCGATCCCTGGGTCACCACGGTTGACTTCTGTGTGGAGTTTGCAAGCTCTCCCCGTGTTCGCGTGGGTTTCCTCCGGGTGCTCTGGTTTCCACCCACTGTCCAAAGGCTTGCGATAGGTTGACTGGATTCTCTAAATTGCCCATAGGCATGTATGTGTGTGTGAATGGTTGTCTGTCTATGTGTTGCCCTGTGATGGGTTGGCCTCCTGTCCTGGGTGTACCCCGCCTTAGGCCTGTAGTCAGCTGGAATTGGCTCCAGCATCCCAGCGACCTGGAAACGGAAGATGAAGTTTAGAAAATGGACGGATGGATGTTATTCACCTTACCTGTTGGTGGTGTTAATGTTACGGCTGATTGGTGTATGTAGTAGAAAAATCATACCAAGTACCAGCTCATGAAGCTACTTATGAGAATGCCTGGAGTGTGTAAAGCTTCCTCTCGATGAAGAGCACTTACTTTGAAAAATGTGCATAATTTTATTAATAATTAGTATTAATAAAAAAAAAGTAATATAGTCTTAACTAACTATAATTCTGTATTGAAGAAAGCAGTAAATATAAGGATTTGGGTTGGCTGGTCTAGACTGTACAACACAGGAAACAACAAAGATGCACCTTTTTTCTCATTTCTTAGGTGTTCGATGCAATCATGAACTTCAAGAAGGAGGAGACAGCTAAGCTGATAGAGAAGCTGGACATTAAGCTCGATCAGGAGGACCGGGACAAGGAGGGGAAGCAACTCCTCAAGGCCGTGATGCGCCGCTGGCTGCCTGCTGGAGAGGCTCTGCTCCAGATGATTACCATCCACCTGCCCTCACCTGTCACTGCCCAGAGATACCGCTGTGAGCTACTGTATGAAGGGCCCGGCGACGATGAGGCAGCTATGGGTATGGCTCATTTTCATGTCTTTTCTGTGGAACTTTTCTTTTGAAGTTTTTGTATACAAAAAGAATCTTGTATACAAAAAGAATATTATACAATTTGTATTTAAATATTACAAAAGGTATTTTAGATATTTTGTAGGTCAAGACGTGTAATAAAGAAGCACTGAATAATCTATTCACATTCATTTCTGTAAGCCTTGAAATTTGATCTCCACTTTTGATAATATAATAAATTCCGGATGTACATTTTATTAGAATTTTTAATGTTGTACATCTTCTCTGTCATTTCTGAATGTGAGGTAAAACTTTTTTGCTAGTGAAAGGAGAGAGAGTGAGAGAAAGTGTGTGTGTGTGTGTGTGTGTGAGTGAGAGAGAGAGAGAGAGAGAGAGAAGAGAGAGAAGAGAGAGAGAGAGAATGGTTCTTAGGCTTACCATTATCCTTCATTCATTGATTTGTTTCTACCAGAGCTGCAATATTTGATTGATCTTTTACTCTTTAGAGACATCCCAGTACAACTTTTTTACTTCTGATAACACAGCTTAGCTTATCTGCTGATACCAATATCTCTTTAGTACTTTGTTTTACTCCTGAACAAAAATATGTGGAAGCTGTTTGTTCATGATCTATCTATCTATCTATCTATCTATCTATCTATCTATCTATCTATCTATCTATCTATCTATCTATCTATCT
>JBBPDA010000041.1:32851388-32869133 GCA_037974385.1 Arnoldichthys spilopterus | reverse complement strand
GGATGATCAGAAGAAATGGAAGCACCTGAGTTAAATATGAGTGTCACAGCAAAGGGTCTGAATACTTAGGACCATGTTATATTTCAGTTTTTCTTTTTTAATAAACCTGCAACAATTAAAAAAAATATTTTTTTGTCTGTCAATATGGGTTGCGGTGTGTACATTAATGAGGGGAAAAATTTAGTTTAAATGATTTTAGGAAATGGCTGCAATATGACAATGAGTGAAAAATTGAAGGGGGTCTGAATACTTTCCGTACCCACTGTATATATGTGTGTGTGTGTGTGTGTGTGTGTGTGTGTGTTGTTCTGTCCAACTTAATTGAATTTTAGAACTTTGAATCTAATGGCAGCAACACACTTAACAAAAGTTGGGACAGAGACATGTTTACCATTGTGTTACATCAACATTCCTTTTAATAACACTGTTTAATCATTTTGGAACCGAAGAGACTAACTGTAGTAGTTGTGTAAGTGTAAACTTTGTCCATTTTTGCTTAATATGAGACTTCAGTGGTCCCCATTGTCTGATTCACCTCTCCATAATGTACCACACATTTTCAACAGGAGACAGATATATAATACTATTTAGACATATATTGTTTATATATAATTTATTATTAAAGTTCATTTTTCGTCTCTCACTCAGGAATTAAGAACTGTGACCCTAAGGCTCCTCTGATGATGTACATCTCTAAGATGGTGCCCACCTCTGACAAAGGCCGATTCTATGCGTTTGGACGCGTCTTCTCTGGCTGTGTGTCAACTGGGCAGAAAGTTCGAATCATGGGACCAAACTTCACTCCAGGGAAGAAAGAAGATCTCTATATCAAACCTATCCAGAGGTCAGGATAGCCTCACGTTCAGCCCTGAAGTGTCGTAGTGTTAAAAAACGGTTTGTTCAAAAACGGCAAAAAGTAGTATCTATTGGAATAATAGAGACTGTTTATGTAAATTTTTGTCCCCCAAAGTGTCCTCAAAGGTACAAAACAGACCCTTTAAGGTCCAGTTCAGTATAATAATAAGTTTTAAAGGTGCACTACGTTCACTTTCTCTTGTTTTCACAACTTTAAAATCACACACAATAATCACGCAAGAATATATTGCAATTAATTAAAAGTTCTACTTTTGAGGGTAACACCACAGTCACAGCTTTTGTACCTTGGTTACTGTTATTAAAACACTAAGACTGAATTTTGAGAAATTTAGTCAAAATACAGACTCTATCAATCTATAAATCAAACTATACCACAACTGATTTGAATTTAGTGATTAGTTCAGATTTTGTTATTTTGTGGAAAGATTGTCTTGTTTTTTGCCTTTTGTAGACATCTAAACAAACGGAAAAGTCAGCAGTGAAAACTCAGCCCTGTTTGTACAGAATGTTAATTGATTGTTAAAAAAATTGCTTATTACATGACATTATATATTATTGTTTGGTATTGTATAGTATAACAAATAGTTTTACAACAGTAAATCAACAGTCACTAGACTTTTAGGAGTGTTAAGAATGAAGAAGGAAGAAAAACTTGCTCAAAAGCATGTGCTTTTTTCCACAAAAATAATTGTGTCTACTCATCTTATTGGACCAGTAGTCTGCATTTCTCTCTTGCTCTGCAGGACCATATTGATGATGGGGCGCTATGTAGAACCCATCGAGGACGTCCCCTGTGGCAACATTGTAGGCCTGGTGGGAGTGGACCAGTTCCTGGTCAAAACAGGGACCATCACTACATATGAACAGGCGCACAACATGCGGGTGATGAAATTCAGCGTCAGTCCTGTGGTGCGTGTGGCTGTGGAGGCCAAAAACCCTGCTGACCTGCCAAAATTGGTGGAGGGCCTGAAACGCCTGGCAAAGTCAGACCCCATGGTGCAATGTATCATTGAGGAATCAGGGGAGCACATCATTGCCGGAGCTGGAGAACTGCACCTGGAGATCTGCCTAAAGGACCTGGAGGAGGACCATGCTTGCATTCCACTCAAGGTGAGTGAAATGGGGGGTTGGGCTGTGTAGTTTATAATGGTTTTAAAAAGGTTCAATTTAGTTTATTAACAGTTATTAATTAAGTCACAAACACTGAAAAGTCATTAATAAGGTGTTAACATAGATAAAAGCAGCAGCAGTAGTGATGTTTTTGGCCAAATAGGGAACTCACATTTGTCTGTGAAACCTAGGTCTTTCTAGTTAGGTCAGCATTCTACCTGTCCACAAAATTTTATGACTAGTAGACTGAATTAAAGTATTTTTTAAATACTCTTGTGAGTCGTCCTTCAAAAAGCACTGGAAATTTTAATAAAATGTCTCCTTTCAAAAAACATTCACACTTACCTCAAGTGTTTTCCATCAGCCCAGACATTTCAGCAGTTGATGCAAACATTTGCCTGAACCTTTTGTCCACTACAAAAACTAATGGAGCAAACTTTGAATAGCAAACGTGTCACAACTACATTCACATTTCGGGGGGAAACTGGGGGTTTTCTTGTTGAAATTGTTTTATTGTGTCTTCTTAAAAGGCGTTCGATCCTTGCCATTATGTGTCTTACAGATAGACTTCTAAAGATTTTAAAAAGATTTAAATTAGTTTATTAATGGTTATTAATTAGGTCACAAACACTGAAAATCATTAATAAGCAGTTAAAACAGATAAAAGTGGCAGCACTGATACTGAGAATTTCTCTACCTGAGAAATTCAAATTCATGAGCTACAACATGTTACTGTTACACATTTTATGTGTTAGAACTGTTTTCTAATATTTTTATGGTGTAATTGATAATAATTTAAAAAAACAAACATTCACAACAGCTTTATAAAAGTCAGTTTGTGTATCATATCTTTATCAATGCAGCAAACCTGTTTCACCAGTTGCTAAATAACAAGAGTGTCCCTTTAAACCCCTGAGGGCGTTTTCACACCTGAAAGTCCGGACTGAGGTTCCTGTTCCTATCCTATCCTACCCTACCCTACCCTACCCGGCATGCTTTTAACAAAAATGTGTTGTCATTTTGCTTTACAATGGAGAAAACTGACTACACAGATTCATTAGTGTCCTCTAATCCTCTTAAGTTCACTTTGAGCATTTTACTTTCAGCATTTAAGTAGAATGTGTGTCCTACGAACAAATACTTCTGTCCCAAACTACACCATTATGTCCTTCACACACCTCACTATTGAAGACATCTCTAATGTTTGTGTACTATTTTGTTACAAACTATTATGCAGTTTGGGACACACCCTTCATCTTCTCCATTCCTGCATTTTTACTTTATGTACTGATCGAGCAAGGACAGTGTAAAAGCACCCTAAATTTGTGGTTGTACTACTTTTTTGTGGGAGGAGTTAAACTTATTAATGGCAAAACCAGCAAAACAATGTTGAGGGCTCATTTGCCTTGTTTTTCTTTGTTTTACAGAACTGCTGTATTAAAGGAATATGATATTCAAGATCATACACAGCAAAGCAGCGATGATCTATAATGTTAATCAAAATAACTAACACATTCTCTTTTGTTCCTTAGTACTGTCTTGTCTTCTGTGCAATTCATGTTCATTGCCACTAGATGGTGGTGTTTATCAAAATATTTTGAGCAAAAAGTATTTAATAATTCATTTAACATTTTGTTAATAATTTCATGTCTTTTTCCTATCATTTAAATATTAGCATCATTAATATGAAATTGTCCAAAATGACCAAACATTTACAGAAATTTACTTTAAATTATCTTTTGCAAGCTTTGTCTATTTGTCTGGCCCACTGACTGTAGAAACATTCCCCTTCTGGATTTGTTCTTTTTGATTAGATTCCAGTATGACCATTGTACCCAATAGACAAATTTGCTTCCAAATGTTCTCACTGTTTTATTGATGTATATACTCTAAGTAAAAGTACTCACTTTAGTGTTGCCCTGTGCAGCTTTAATGCTTGATTGTTTCCCCTGTCTTAAGATGTGAGAGATAAGTTAACTCTTTTTTAGTCCCACAAGTGGGAAATTTGCAAAAAAAAGTCCCTTTGGCGTCAGCCAAATGAATAAAATGTAAAATGTAAAATATAAGTAGATGAACAGTGAGCAGCTTGCATATACTTTGGATCAGAAAAGCAGCAAAAACAACAACAGTAACACTGCTACTAGTAATAGTTTATATAGTAATTAATACTTTCTGATTAACAACTTTTGTAAAAATCAGAGGCAACCTCAGTAGTGTTCTGGTCAATTATTTGGTCGAGCATATTTTGAGCTCCTTTATTTTGTATTGAAACATTCACTGAGCTTAACTTAACCTGATTGTTCCATCACTGCCACTTGGTTTAAGTCAGTTATGGCCATAAAACCATAAAATCCACTGGATTTCACTGTGTCGTTATTTTAAAGACCTTTTCAGTGAGCTTCCTCACTGGGAATTAGACAAAGTCATTCTAGTTGCAGGTGGTTCTGTTGCACTAACACACCTTTGAAGGCGTTTTATGGTTTTCTCTAAGGAGTTTCCAAGAATTTTATTTTTATTTAATTCAGTTTCTTTATTTTACGATAAATCTTGACTGTTTGATACAGGCATGTGTTAAAAAAAACTATTATGTTGTAAATTAAACAAATAAACATTATTGTTATTACTGCACCAATTTAACATCAAATTCAAAGAAAAAGGCTTAACCTCTCCCTTTCTGACCTGCAGAAATCAGACCCGGTTGTGTCCTATAGAGAGACAGTGAGTGAGGAGTCAGATCAGATGTGCCTGTCTAAATCTCCTAACAAGCACAACCGTCTGTACATGAAGGCCCGTCCTTTTCCTGATGGCCTGGCTGAGGACATAGAAAAAGGGGACGTTACTGCCAGGCAGGAGCTGAAGGCCCGCGCACGTTACCTAGCTGACAAATATGAGTGGGAGGTGACAGAGGCCCGCAAAATCTGGTGCTTTGGGCCTGATGGGACCGGACCAAACATCCTGGTGGATGTGACCAAGGGTGTGCAGTACCTCAATGAGATCAAAGACAGTGTAGTGGCCGGGTTCCAGTGGGCCACTAAGGAGGTGAGGTGGATGATGTCACAACTTTTACTACAGTGTTAGTACTTAAGGCAAAAGTTTCCCCTTACCCCAAATGTAGTTCATCACCAGTCTGAAGGCTGTTTCTTTAGTTTTGACTAAATACAGTTTAGGCTACAAGATGGCTGCCACTACTGTTTTAAGCAGCCCAGCATAAGTTTGTTCAGTATTTTAGGTAATAGTATGTGATTCTTGATTACATATTAGCTTCCATTTCTTGTTACATGACATTACATTGCATTAGCCTTGCAGCTCTAGCGCAGTATCCTAGCTGATGAACTATATTTAGGATATGGTGAACTATAACATTAAAATCTATGCTTGCTTTGAGGCCATTTTCTCTGTTTATATATCATAGAAGGAACACTTGTTTTACCCTGCCCCCAAGTGGCACAACAGGTTACAGCAGAGGAACTAAGTGTAGATTCCTCCTGCAGCATGGGTTCAAATCCCAACTCAGTGTTTATTGGCAATACTGTCAGGTCTGTGACGAAAAACATGCACCACGCTGACAAGCTGATGGAAAACCTTACCACAGTATCTGAGACCTGCATAGAAATTCTATTTTAAGATTAAAAGCATATTCAGGTAGTAAACATTAGTGTTTACATATGTACCTCCGGTCACATTAGGGACATTAGTTTGGCCCTGGAGAGGTGCATAAGATGGTCTTTCATCATTTTTTGAAGTAATCAAACAGTTCCTGCATGACAATCTTTAGTTTAGATGGTAAAAATTGCTGTGTCATTGCAGAAATCCCTTCTGAAAACAGTGCCCCCTATTGGCACAATGTGTAAATTACAGCAATACCTTGAGTTGCTGCCTTGTAGGGTGGGCACAATGGGCAAAATGCTGATTATTTTCCTACTTATTGTGATACATATTGCAATATTTTAAACACAAGTAGTAATATAATTGTGTAATATTGTTACAAATTTGCCAAAATAATTAACTTACACTTAATAGTTCACCTACCATCAGAGAACCACTTAAGGCCACTTTTTTGCCATTTTTTACTTAATAGAATTATATTTGTATCTATATTAACACAATGCAACACAAACTCAACTCAACAAATTCTGCAAACACCACAGAGGGCAGATATTATAGGCCTAATATTGCAGGTTAACTACCAGCATATTTAGCATGTGACAGAGGAATAAACCAATCCCGGTTTATATCACAGTGGGTGGCACCCATTTCATGAGTGAAAAGGTCATTCTAGGTCTTCTGGATGTCCCAGATGAATCGCTGACTGTATATACGATTGGCCGTTAGCTTAGCACAGAGATACAATTCGAGTCTTTTTGAGATGCTAGTAGAAACTAGCATTTTCATGGACGTGTGTTTTTTCTCTTTTTTTGACTGTGTTTTGATATTCATGGCCTGAACTGGAGGCTAAGCTGTTCACGTCTAGTCATAATCTCCACTGGATTGCATGAGTACCTTCATTCACTAAATCAGCCACACAAAATAACAAGAAAAACTTCTGATGTGTCACAGTGTAAACGTCATTATTCTCCCCATTCTTCTTGCCTGTAGGGGGCGCTGTGTGAGGAGAATATGCGTGCTGTCCGCTTTGACATCCATGATGTGACGCTGCATGCCGATGCAATCCACCGCGGTGGGGGTCAGATCATTCCCACTGCCCGCAGGGTGCTGTACGCCTGCCAACTGACTGCTGAACCCAGGCTCATGGAGCCCATCTACCTGGTCGAGATTCAGGTCAGTGTAGCACTCATAGAAAAGGTGTAGTTAAAATGACTTAAATGAAATTTGTAGCCCTCTTTACAACATCTGCAATAGCTTATGATTATTACTTAAATCTCTGATCATGCCCTGCTAACATACTGTTGTTTGCAGAAATTTGTGCATCCCTAGTCAAATGACATTTTGTTAATTTTCTAAGTTAAAATAAGTGCACATTCTCCTTAAAACTGGTTTTGTTCTATAAAATATTTAGGAAATTTGAGACGTTTAATGATTCAACCTGCCAGTTTTATCTTTCCGACTAATTAAAAAAAAACAAGATAGCATGTTGTTATCACCAGTGGGCTGATTATCATAAAAAAATGCTGGATATCAGAGAGAGAGGACATAATATATATATATATATGGACTGCATCCCCACATGCATTAGTGAGCCTTGGGTGGGTCATGACCCTGTCACCAATTCATCAGTTGTCCTTCCTTGGATCACTTTTGGCAGGTACTAACTACTGCATACCTGCAACATTCCACAAGTTGAGTCAACTCCTGCTGTTTTAGAGATGCTCTGACTAGCCATCACAATAAGGCCCTTGTCAAAGTGGCTCAGATCCTTATGCTCACCCATTTTTCTGCTTCCAGCACAACAGCTTTAAGAACTGACTGTTCACTTGCTGCCTAATATATTTGTTTTTTTTTTCAGTTGCCTTGCTGACAGGATGCTGTGTGTTTTTGCGAAGTGTTTTGAGGTCCACTGATGTCATGCTGTGATTTCTCTTCTCAGTGCCCAGAGCAGGTTGTGGGGGGTATCTATGGTGTGCTGAACAGGAAGAGAGGTCATGTGTTTGAGGAGTCTCAGGTCATGGGCACACCCATGTTTGTCGTCAAGGCCTACCTCCCAGTCAATGAGTCCTTTGGTGAGTGAGAGGACTACCTAATTTTCAAATGTTTAGTGCCAGGTACATTCAGGTTGTTTCCATAACATAAAAGTTTGGTGAAAAATCTAATTTATACACAATTTCTTCTTTGTAGCTAAACACACATGCCCAAATCATCACACTGGACTGAAACAGACTTGCCTATGTGGTTTCTGACCATGCTTGAACACAACATTGTTGACCCTTGTGACTGTTTTCTCTATTCAGTGCATTTTCAGCTCAGTGTGTTCTGCTATAATAATATGTTTAATCCATATAACATGCACAAAATATGATGCGTTCCTAAAAACAGTAAAAGCAGATACCTGGAATCCTGTATTTTATCCATGCTTTTATCTGTTTAAGACAGGGGTGTCCTGGAGGGCTAGTGTCCAACACAGTTTGGTAAGATCCCTGCTCGAACACACCTGTTTCAGCTCACCTGTTAATTGCCAGGTGTAGTGTGTGCGTTTGATTAGGGGATCTAGGAGCTGAACACGGCCCTTCAGGAATGGATTTGGACACCACTGGTTTAAGATTACTCAATACCTTGATGCACAAAACTGCAAGATACTGTAATTTAAACATGCTTCTTTAACTGTGTGAACTAGTGTACACACACCTTCAGTACCTGTTAGCTGTTTTTGTCCCAACATTTGTTGACTGTGTTGCAGCATCAAATTCTAAATTTGTGCATATTTACAAAATACAATTAAATGTTTAATTGTATTTTGGTCAATTGTAAATGGTCAGTAAAACTATTTAAATATTTGTTCTTGTCAGTTAAATAACGATGCACATGAATTAACATATCACTGACATTTTGTTTTTATTGCATTTTGAAAAATATCCCAACTTTTCTGGTAGATCACACTGCTGATGTTTTGCTTTAAGGACAGCCATCATTACTTTGACCTCCTCAGAGATGGTTGATAACTCGTTTATTAAATGGTTATGGGACCATTTACCTGTCCAATTCTTTCTGTCTCCAGGTTTCACAGCTGACCTTCGCTCCAACACTGGTGGTCAGGCCTTTCCTCAGTGCGTGTTTGACCACTGGCAGGTTCTTCAAGGAGACCCCAAAGATCCCACCTCCAGACCTTCTCAGATAGTTGCAGAGACACGCAAACGCAAAGGCTTGAAGGAGGGCATCCCCCAACTCGACAACTTCCTAGACAAGTTATAAAGGACAACTACACTTTACTCACTCCTACCTCGCCCTCACTACCCCAACTCACCCCTCCACCTCGATCTCTTCGGCTTTTCCACCCCCCCCCTGCACTGCACACTCTACTTCCTTCCTCCTCTCCACTACCTTCTCCAAATGTAGCGGTAAGGGCAGGACTGTATATAGCACTAAAGCACCATGACACATTTCCATAATGGAAACACGTACTGTGGCACACTATGAAGCTTAAAGTGGTTTAAAAAGCTTGTAAATCTTAATAAACTATAAATAAACAGGAAGATCATTCTGATTTGTGTATTTCGTCTAATCGAATTCTGGAATGGATAATGTAGGGTAAAAAAAAAAGACTTTTTACATGTTTTTATTACTGTACCATTAACATGTTTGTGTGTGTGTGTGTGTATTTTAATTTAAAAACTTTTATTTTGGTACATACATCTACTCGTATAATGTTGCTGCACAAGATCGCAAGACCTCATTTTTCTCTTGCATTATAATGGAGGTAGAATTGAAGTCAGTTGCCTAAAAACCTGCAGAGTCCTTTATATAATCTGCTTTCAAATCAAAGAATTGTGAAAACACTAATTCAAGTATTACAATAGTAATCATCATATCAACGCCCTTGTGCCAGTTTCCCCCCAGTAAAAGCCCAATGAAATGTGACCTCTGCATTTAACCCATCACACATGTACATGTAGAGCAGCGGACAGCTATCAATAGGGCCCGAGGAGCAATGTAGTGGGACAGTACCTTGCTCAAGTGGTACATGGGTCAGGACTTTAACCTGCGACCTTCTGTTCACAAGGGCAAGGTCCTAACCACTAGGCCACCAATGCCCACAAGATAACATGTTTATCTCCTTTCCACTAGTTTTCTGGAATCTCTGAAAAGCTTTGATTAGCCTTGTAAGTGTACATTTTTATCATTTTCCCCCTTTTTCCAAACTGCTACTTACTTTACTCTGTTTCTAATCGGATCAGTTGTGACAGCCCTAATTCTGTCATCTCAACATGCAGACTTGATTTCAGACATGAAACAACTTTTCATAGCAGATACAAACCAGGTTTATTTTTAATGCTACTTGTTACGCAGCCCTAATCCTCACCCCCACCCAGAAAATTAAATAGATCAACAAGAGAAAAACAAAAACAGCTTTTCTGTGCACAGTTCAGGTTCAGAGTCCCCGTACATTCGTTAATACAAACATATTCAGCTTCACCTAAAATGAATAACACTTGCATATGCATTTAACAGCTTTAAACACGTTTTCCCCCGACATGTAAGAGGTGATGTCAGTAATTTACAGTTTTATTCCGGTTACAAAAAAATGAAAGCCCTGCTTTGTCCTCACCAAATAGCAGAGCAAGACAAAATAAACAGATCTAAATATGACGAGGTCAAGATACAGAAGAACCAGTGAGAACAGTCCCTTAAACCCAGTATAGAGTGTGGCGTTAACACGTTTGTCAGTATATTAACAGTACACATAAAGTACCAGGTGTGGCTGTTTTAAGATTAAATATGGAGTAAGAAAAAGCTTCAACCAGGGGCTCCTGAGTGCCTCAGCCGTATAAGCAATGCCACTACCAACAGAAGGTGGCTGGCTTCACGTGACTTGGAGGAAGCACATGCTAGTCCTCACCCTTCCAGTGCAGGTGGTATAGATAAGGTATGAATAAGGGGGGAGTCCTAGCAAGTGGGAGGAACTGGAGATGACTAATTTGGGGACAAAAACCTTGAAAAAAAAATTAAGCACAAAAAAAAAAAAAATAATAATAAATCATTACATTGTCCAGTATAATGGCAACCAATTAGGCTCAGAATGTCTTGTCAACCAAGTGCTTTGCTGGTGAAGTTCTCAATTAAAACGGGACATCGTTATTGACCCCCCAAAAAAAGGTAAAATTTCAGTTACTATTATTTTTCACTACTCACACAAAGACTCTGATTGGCATCTTTAAAACTTCATATATTCATGAAGTTTCACATTCCTCAGGTAAAGTACAAGACATGAGCAGTGGATTCGAACAGTTTGATGTAGAACAATCTATTCCAAGCAACTGTCTTTGTAATAGCCTATATTATAACTCACATTTGAAGTAAGTCCCCACTGAGATGAGGGTTCAATACATTAGGCACAACTAAAGCAGAGGGTGGATAATCCACCCTGTGTATCCTAGTACACGGAACAGTCTAACGTGACCTAAAGAACTGCATGCATAGCTTATGATGATGCTTGCCTCCTACAAATGGCGATAACTGGATTGTGTAGGCTCCACCCACAAACGTATTCTTTCAAAGCAACAGTTGCTGGACAGAATAATGACAAATCTCACTCAGCATAAAGAGAATTTGTAGTGCACTTCCATGGGACAAACTGACAATGATTAAGCTAAGAGAAATCTCCCAAAAGTTCAGCTTTTGTTAGCATCTATAGTTAGCTAAGGTATCACAGCCATCACCACTGGCTACTATAGTATGGCATATGTTAACAGATTTGCTGACAACGTTCTCTTGGATATATAGATGTAATTTCTATTTAGTATGAATAGTTTTTAACATGTTATTCACCTTTTCCATCCTCACAACAATTGCTATGAAAGACTGCTTTTGTTGGTAAGGCATGGACAGTCCAATAGAGTGCACGCTTGTTAAGTGGCTTACAAGGGGGCATTCTACTCAAGCATGATATTTTGGCACAATAGGTGAGGGAACCTGACAGCTCCCCAGTGTCCTAGAATGGCTTAATTATCTAATGTTACTTCTCCACTTAGCAAAAGTAGGCACAACAGAGTTGTGAATCTTCTGGTAATCCAGTTCAAATGACACTCCATGCAAATGGGAGACGCAGATTGTTTTTAGTTTGGGAAAAGTTCTCTCTTTTCCCAGGTAAACCCATATAACTTGTGTTGAATTAGCGGTTAGACACTTTCGCTATCCTGTTAAACAGCTCTTAGGTCGGTCATAGCAGTATAAGTAACTTGTTTACAGTCTGAGGCCTTTTCTAGATCAATATGGACCTTTAACATAAACAATGCGTGCTCCTTTCTTCTCAGGCATCGTTAAGCAAGCAGATTATCTCTGCTTCCACTTCAGAGAAACGTTTCAGTAGCGTGCGGTCTCGAAGGAACACCGCCATCCACTACATTAGCAGTCAATCTCAGTTCTTCCAAATGGTTATAGTGCATTACACAAAATAGGAAGTCCACCACTGAGCCTTTTCTGGCACAGAAACCTCGAAAATCAAAAGGTCACTATGTGTAGAAGATGACCTCAGGGATCTGTCCATCTTCCACAGAAGTTCCATTGTTATTGCCGGCAGCATAGCAGAAGGTGAAACAGGTTTTGGTGCCGGACCCTGAAGACTCATGAGTAACCTTCCTCATGCCTTTGGTACCATAATGCGAGTCTGGACCCTGTGAGGGCACAGAAACACGCCCACATCATCATCCATAATTTCAGGGTTACTTTCATTCTGTTTGAGTATTTTAAATCATGTTAATATTGTGTGCAAATTGCTAACAGGGTAAAACTTTAGGCACTGTAACAATAATATATAACCATAGTATGTGCCAATAAATCTTTTCATAAACAGGGAAAGTTGTGATATGTAGGTTCCGTGGGTCTTGCCAAAGTCCTTACTTTACAAAGGCAGAGGCAGTTCACTGACTAAAAATAAAGAGAAAGCTTGTAACACTCAACTTGCTGTCTCAGCCTTTAAAAAAATAAAACAACAAAGGTCTCAGCCTTCAATAAAAAGCAATGACCTTGCTGGTGTGCATCTAGTCACTGTTTGGAAAATATCCCAATCCTCAGCTAAAATGGAGATTTTGATTGGTTCTGCTGCTGAGTTTGACTCTGCCTTTTCACGCCCAGAAATTGTACAGTTTGGGAGAAAGGAGATCTTTTCTGATGCAAACGCAAGTCACCCCAGTGCTTTAAAAAGTGACCAGTTAAATGCTCACTCTGCCCCTAAGGCCATGCCGGAAAGGCAGTGGAGTATGTAAAGAAGTTGTGTGGATGGTCAGTCCTACCTTAAGAGTAGCGCAGGCTGTGTAGTTCACATTAGGCAGAATCTCTACCGGCTCTTTAAACATGACCCTGAAGGTGTTTGCTGACCCGTCACAACTGAAACCGGTGTCGTTCTGACCGAGGATCGTATTACTGTCCGTGTGGATGATCTGAGGAAAAGGGAGATTAAAGACATGAATGGAGGGAACAAAACTGGATAACACAGTTTATCACTGTAATCATAATTCTGTTGCAGTGAAGGGTGTGCTGGGTAAATAATCAGTGTCAGGGTCTTGAATTGAATAAACATTATATATTTATACTTTAGATGTGTATTTATAAGTCACAAAACCCAGACAGTCACCTCTAAACTAGTGACGTGCACTGAAAAGGAACCTACACATTGGAGGAATGTACATGGGCTGAACTGTACCTGTATGTTGACCTGGTAATCTGTTGGTCCATGTATGGAACCATATAATCCAAAACCCACAACAAATATCCTGCGGTTTACGGAGAATCTGCATATGAGAGAGAGAGAGAAATAGAGAAAAGATGGATGGATGGAGAGAGAGAGACACAGAGACATTAATTGAAAGATAGAGATAAAGAGAAATGGGGGGGTGGATGTATGGATAGATTGATAAGAGACACAGAGACAGATCGATGGATGGACAGAGAGCGAGAGAGACAGAGAGAGACAAAGAGAGACAGAGAGAGACAGAGAGAGACAGAGAGAGACAAAGAGAGACAAAGAGAGACAGAGAGAGACAGAGAGAGACAGAGAGAGACAGAGAGAGACAGAGAGAGACAGAGAGAGACAGAGAGAGAGAGAGAGAGAGAGAGAGAGAGAGAGATCTTTGCAGTAAACCTTACATATCGTCATGGGTGAAACACAACCAATTCCGAAAACAGTTATATCACGGAAAAAAAAGAAAGTCCACCAATTAACATTTATAAAATGTTATGTAAAAACAATGTATTTTCGAAACACTTCTACTTGTCCAGTCATAAACTGTTCATACAACGTAATGGTCAGCTAATGGTTTAAAACAGTGTTGAACACAAAAACACAAGGTTTTTTTTTTTTGAACACCACAAAAAACAAAAAGTGAACCAATATTCAGTTAAACAGTACATTATGTCTCATATGTGGTGGTTATCCATCTGCATGGCAAAGCTGAGCAAGCTCTCGTTATAGGCAAGATGTGATCATGATATGTACTGCTCAACTCTGCAGATAGTGCTGCTGAAGAGTCAGTAGTGATACAGAACAGTTCAAAACTGTTACCATACACATCTGATCTTATCAGCAATATAACAGGTGAGATGCATAAAACCAGATAAAAAGCATGAAAAAATGGGGGGAAAAGATGCATGGGGGATACATACTGTTTCTCTCTCATTTTAGCTTATTTCATAAAAGAGAAGAAATTAAATAAAAGAATTTCAGTAAGTTTATAAATTCTGTATACATCTAAAGTAACTGTAGAGAATTAAACAACTAACATTTAGGCCAACTGTTAAAAAGGGAAATAAGTATTTTGGCACCTTGAGACGCATAAACAGATTGCTAAGGGATAAAGCCTTGAAATTATCAAAATGGGAGCGAACGGCTATCAGCAAAGCTAACAGCAGATCATTAAAATATGTAAAATATTGTCAAAGTGAAAGAGTGTAGAGCTGCAATGACACTATATGTTCAGTTTGGAAACCCATGAGATATTTAAATTTTACCTTTTATGGAATCTCGCGGTTAAAGATTTTTTGAGTGAACAAACACTATTATAGTATTAATTTAAGTAAAAGTGTGTAAAAAGCTTAAATATTAAAGCTTTACATCTACTCACATTTATTTCAAAGCTGGATTTTACTGCTGTAGGTCAGGTGGAACTCTTTAGAACTATACTATCTCCAACTACAGCTAATGATACATTTTCATTATACTATACTATCGTAGGACGAGGCTGCCAAGAGTTTAAGGCGATGGACTGTAATCCATTATGCTCTGCACGCGTTGCTTCGAATCCCATCCTTGGTGATAGGTCTGGTGCAGTGGTGGTTTAATGGTTAGGGAGTTGCCCCTGTGACCTGAAGGTCTCCCGTTAAAATCCAGACTGGTACAAGTATCATGGAGGTACGTGTGAGCAAGGTACATTTCATTGTGGTACACTGTGTGTTGTGCTTGACAATGACTTATCATGGATCTGCTAATTACATTCGCCATTAAATCAATGGTTTTGTTAAAAAATAAAAAAACTCTAAAAATAATGAGAAATGCCTTTAATAGTGCTCTATATGGTCAAAATATTAGTTGTAGGTGCATGACCGCATAGCCAGATTAAATGTCAATAAGCTGTACCTATACCTCTCTCACACACTCATGTATGTCAACTTCAGTGTTGCTTCTCTGTTATTTTCTCCAGTGTGTGTGTGTGTGTGTGTGTGTGTGTGGGGGGGGGGGTTAAGATTAATATGCGACTGGGAAGAAAAAGAAAGGAGATGTGGATGCATGGTTGATAATTTCAGTTTTTTAATACTAGGAATAATCAAATGCACACAGTATAATAGCCACACTATACCATGACTCACATACTGTGTGTTCGCTCTTACCTAATACGGTCACTGGTTCCACTGTATCCCCAGCGGCTCTCCACCTGGCCGAAACGGGTAATGCTGCACTCTTTCCCACGCAAACAACAGCGTGGCCGGTCAATAAACTCCACGCGTGGTTTGGGATTCACCGTGAAGTGCAGGAACAAACTGACCACCTCCCGATCTGTCAGGATACCTGACTGTGCTGGACCTACGTACAGCAATATTCAAAAACTGTTACATCACTAAAAGGGCGGAAACAAGTGTTTATTACTGACAGACTCTGGTAACCCAGTGGTTCCCAATCCTGGAACCCACTGCCATGCACAATAACGTTCAACCCCGTTTTAGCTCATTACTAATCCTTCATGACTTGAGGCAGCGGTGTCAGAGCAGGGAAAGCCTGTGCGCCCCTGTGCAGGAGGGTGGGTCCCTATGGCTGGGATTGAGAACAACTGGGTATAATCCAAGAGTGACTAGCATGATGCGGTGTACCTGCAGCAAACTCCTCTATGGTCATTAAAGGGAAGCGGATGAGGGTGAGGGCTTTACCCAACACGCGTCTCTTGTTCTCAGGTGTGGGCTGGAGCTGTTGACGATGGGCCTCAGCCTCAGCCCAACGCACGGCGGCCCCAAACAAGCGTACTTCCCGCACCCCCAGTGTGTCCCGCTCCAACACTGCAACTAGCGTGTCTGAGAAAGGTATAAAATATACAAACAGCCAATCAGTAGAAATTTGAAGTGAGTTTTATACAATTTACAGGAAACGGTCTTTTAACATGAAGTGAAATTTCTGGCTCATGTGGAACTCAAGGCTCTACAGTCTCTATAGTCTATCTGTACTGTCAAAGTGTTTCCATGTAAGACAGGAAGCATAAATGTTGTCCAGCCAACTAATTGATTAGATACTGATATGGTTTAGTGTTATTAGCAGTTATTATTGATTTTACCACTCAATGACATATTGCTGTAGTCCTATCACACTGTTCTACTAATCCCATCATGCTTACCCAGATCTATATCTGTGAAACCCTCTGCAGCCAATGCATCTCCCGTGTTCTTATCAATATTCTCAAGGCACAGACTAGCCAACTGGGGTTCATCAAAGAGCCGCGCCTGGAGAAAAAGATATGGTAAATAAAAGCAAACGCTATTCATTTCATCAAAACAGCACTGCGATAACTGTGTTTGTTGACTATATGTAAAGCTAAGAAAAGAGATTAGATAGATCAGATAGATCAGTTGGGAGTAATTAAGGCTGAAGCTAAAACCTAAAAGAAGGTATTTCTCTAGAAGGAAGGCTGGTGAACACAGGATTAGAGGCATGTTCTCCCCACTGTGATGGTTCTAAATGCAAGAATCAATACTCAATAAATAAAAATGCAAAATCACAGTGTTATAATACTTTTACACAAGATTAACAAAGCTTATTGATGTATGTTTTTAAAGGGTTGGCCCAAATAATCTAAATACTCTAGTATTTGTAATAAATTGGTATAGAATTAATAATTTAGTATTCTGAGGTTTCCAGATCTAAGCCACAAAATGTCAATGATTATTAACTTTGTTTTACCATAAAGATATAAAGATATAATAGATTATTTAACCATTTAATGACCACAAGAAAAATGCAATCATATTTATTCTTTACGTTTTATATTCAGTTGAGTTTTTGACCACAACTGACTTTAACCAAATGACAGGGATGGAACAGTCAAGTTCAGTTAAGTTCACCTGATTGTTTCCATAACATATAGGGACTTAAAATGCGCTCGATCAAATAATTGACCAGAACACTAAAGTCTCTGGTGAGCCTCAGAGGGTCAAACCTGAGCTCTGGATGAGGACTCTTACACTTCTGCCACTGCTAACTAAAACCCTGATGGTAATAAATGAAACAAAAATAGCTTATTTGTTAATGTTGCACCCTCAATGTCTAAATGCCTTAGACAATCTGAATTTGAAAGACAGGCTACAGTAGTGGTCTTCAGCAACATATGGCATGTGTGAAGAAACTACTACTAATGTGTGTTAGCAGACAGTTGGGCATATCTTAACCTGCGGTAATGAAAATGCTTTAACTGTGGTTATACAGTTTTTAAAGGGAGATTTTGAAAGCAAGTATTTGAGAGTTCTTTGAAAAACACTATAAAATATAAGAAGACTGTAGATTGCTATTTGGGCCAGCCCTATTCTGTTTAAAACAAAGATGTGAGTGAGTGAGTGAGTGAGTGAGTGAGTGAGTGAGTGAGTGAGTGAGTGAGTGAGTGAGTGAGTGAGTGAGTG
>JBBPDA010000041.1:32834687-32851288 GCA_037974385.1 Arnoldichthys spilopterus | reverse complement strand
GACAGACAACCATTCATACACACATTCACACCTATGGGCAATTTTCCAATCCAATCAACCTACTGCAGCCTTTGGACGTAACAGAAAGTTGTTACGCTAAACTGTTACAGATACATTGGCTAATGCACAAGATACTGTTTTATGAGTGTTATGCTTTATGTATTTAAAAATATTATATATGACAGTGTGCAACATTTGTAAGGAAAAGAGTACCACCCCTCAAAAAAGCAAAAATGTTTTTAGATTTTTTTAGTTTACCATTAGAAACACCACATATTGTCACTGCCCAAGAAAAAACAGGTATCTCCAAAATAGTAAACTTTAGAAGAAGGCAAAATGTTCATTATTTCTAATGTCACTTAATGGATGAGTAGAATTAGAATAAGTGATTTTGGAGCTTTTCTATTGGTCTGTTTATCTTGAAAATGTCACACAATGTAAAGGGCAGCTGCTGTTTTAATGTAGAAAAATAGAAATTAAAAAGTAAAAAATGGAGAAAAGTGGTTTTCTCTGGACATTGATGACACAAAATGCTCAGTAGCATGTGTAGGTTTAAGGGCCATTTTAGAAACAGTCATTTTTGTGCTATAGTTATTGTGACCCCTGGCTTCACTATTGTGAAGAAATCTGACTCAGTTAGTTTCTCTACAGCGCATCATTTCACATGAAGTCACTTATATAGTCATTTATATCTCAAAAATGTAATTCTGCAGAAATTTTGAAAAATTGTTTTCTATTCTCTTTAAATTCTCCCTCAATTTTTTCAAGTTCTAGTCAGTGTGAACACACTCATATACTACATAAGGGCACAATTTGGCACTAATATGAGTGTGTTTAATGCATTACTTGTGTATCCCAATGTGACTTCAACATTAAACAATCTCACCTACACACTTTCATCCACTGCTCACCCCAACAGAAGACTGCAGTCTGTTTTAATGATATGGCCATGTTATATAAAGGATGATTTATGGTGATGCAATCCTTTTGTATTGTCCTATAACATCCTCCTCTCACATACAGTATGTGGGAGTCTATCCTGATTTATGTAATAAAGGGCTTACAAGCCTGGCTTGAGGAGATTAAATGCAAGCAGCTTTAAAGCAGAACTCGGCTGCATCCCATACCAAACTAAAGTCATATGTAATCATATTTAACTCTGCACCGATGGCCTGTTAGTGGTTCTTGTTAGTGGTTGGCACAGTCACCTCACAGCAAGAAGGTCCTGAGTTCAATCCCCTGGTCGGCCACAGGTGTCTTTTTGTGTGGAGTCTGCAAGCTCTCCTTGTGTTTACGTGGGTGTCTTCCCACTGTCCAAAGACTTGCAATAGGTTAATTGGAAACTCTAAATTGCCTGTAGGTGTAATTGTGTGTGAGTGGTTGTCTGTTTCTGTGCTGCTGGTGATAGGTTGTCCTGGGTGTACCCTGCCCTGGGCTCATAGTCAGCTGTGATTGGCCCCAGCCTCACCGTGACCCAAGATGGAAGAAGCAGTCTGGAAAATGGATGAATGGATGTGTTCAGTTTTTGTTTAAAGGCACACACAAGTAGCTTACAGAACTTGTTATTCTAAGAGCTTGTGTATAATTCTACTGGTATGGTAATTTAACTGCGAGTATGCTTTGTAGGGCTGTTAAGAGCATAGCCCGTACTGTCATTACCTCTTAGTTTTTCTTGCTTTGACAACTGAACCATCAGCAGGTATAAGTAACCATGACAAAAAGTATTATTGATAAAACCAATACTAACCCCATCAGTCAGATCTTTAATAAAGATCGATCTTTATTATTTTTATCAAACCAACTTTACCTTTGTTGGATCACATGAATACATTGACTTATCAAAATGCACAGAAACACTTTGGTATCTAGAACCGTGATTGTTCAAGATACTCAGAGCACATAGTGAAGAACACTGTGACTGGTTAGAGGGCTCATTTGTAGAGTGCAGCCTTCTTTGATATATCAATATTGTGATACTGAGTAATTATATGTTGCATTTAGGCTACATTCAGAAGATTGGCTCTAAATGTCCAACCCACCTTGGTTTTGGGGGGTTAACTCATCATTCCCCTCCAGCTTCTACCCTGTAAATTAAATCTTGGGGTCATTGATTACGACATATTGTTGGTAGGCGGCAGTTCCTGGCCTGAATTATTTATATTGGCAGTGATTTATGAGCTGGTGCTATTATTAAGAGCCTGTTTCCTGTGTTCTGCAGTCCAATTTCTTTTTCATTGATCTCTGACATGTATTGATATATTGCAGGGGGTTGTTTTAACCAGTCTGACTGAAACCCAAAGCCACTGAGCTGCTCTTTCCTCCTGGACTTTCGATCTCAGGCTGAAATCCACCGCATTGGATCAGTCTGGGGTTTCTGCTGTGTGTGACTCCTTGGGTTTCAGCTGCAAAGCAGGCAGGGGAGTTTTAAGTTGCTTAAAATAGTTTTGGTCTGTTAGCACAGATACATGATGGCAGCTACACCTGGCCTGTGTCATCAGTTTTCCAGTGGACTGTGCAGATTGGAGGGAGGCAGAATGAAGTGAGCATTCTATTTTTGGCCACTTTAGGAGACATGTTTTGACCAAACTTTCAAGCTTCAGTGGCTGTAGAAATCCCAACAGAACAGTCCATTACCTGCAATGAAAATGATGCCTCTCAGTTTAGTCATGTTAAATTTCACCAATCATTTCCCAATGACATGATACCCCTTAAACTGTGAGGATGAAGGTGTAAGATCATTGCACAGTCCATTTCACTCGGAGGAGAACACTAACCAACAGTTCTGTTATGTCATCTAACAGACGCCTATGTTGGGTAAGGGATGGGGGGAGAGGGAGGGCAAGCATAATTATTATTTTTTCTTTATTGTGTTCATTAACAGTATGTTATGTAGCCAGTTCCAACTGCAATTCCAGAAGTCACTGAAGTAGCTTATCCACAAATATGAAATATGAAAATTTGTTCCTTAATCAGATGCTAGAGTCCAGATGTGTGTTTCTTCTCTGAAGCACCAGTTTGGTTAACCATCATGTTGCGTCTTCGTTATTCATCACCTTGATGCAATACACTGCATTTTAACACCTGATTCATGCTGGTGATGACACAGGAATTTCATTTTTCTAAAAAGCTGTCTTCTTGTAAACACTGAATGCTGAAAAAGGGAACGAACTCTCTTATGTAAAACTTTGCTATTTTATTTAACAGCGCAATGTAACAAATGACCCTATTTAACCTCCATTAAGTCTAACACCCAGATTTTAAATTAAGTGGCATATAAATATGTTAAGGCTCCTTGTACTTTAGGTCTTTAATATCCGTTACCACCAAATACAGTCAAAAACGCAAGTTGTAATATGCAAATGAGGCTGAAACTACAAATTACTGCACCTTTGCTACACAATTGGTGTAGTCTCTTATTATGGCTTTAAAACCCTGTTACAACTTCGTTCTGGTGCCTCAGCTATTTCTCTGGAGGCATCCTGCCAAAAGGCTGAAATTTTGCTGCCTTTCTCACTATAAAATATTCATATGGCCACCCAAGATAGAAGAAGCTTAGTGCTACTTTTAGTTTTCACTTTTAAAAGCAATGGAGAAATTGAGAGCAAGACAGAGAGAAGGGGGGTCTACGAAACCCAATAAGACAGTAGTATATGCGTTGTACACAATTTTACATGGAATTCATCAAAAAATTATAAAAGGGACCTTTCACATATACATTCTCTCCCCTCACACACACAAAAGCAGTCAGTTTATCCTGAAAGTGCTGAAACAGTGCCTGGCAGGTTCTGAAAGTGCTTGAGATTGGTAGGCAGGTTCTTTAGCATGCCCTGCCATCTGAACATTTGGAATCATATCATTTATTTGTGATACTAATATCACACTGAAGACATAAATATTTTAAATTCACACAAAACACATTTTAAGATCTATTCAATATTGTAATAGGATATTATATGTAATGGAACATAAAAAATACCATAAATATCTACTTACCATATTATTTGACAGGTTATCTACTTTGAAATATGTTGTGAAATCCAATAATCTTCATTAATAAACATAGACAAGATTTGTATGTATTTATTATCAATTAATTAATTAATACTTTGGCAGCATGTAGGAGCAGCTCTTCTAATTTGAGTATACAATGATAGTAAAGGCATTCATTCATTGTGTAGTGTAGTGAGTTAAAATGGTGCCCTCCACACAGCAGATGGGGGATCAATTACCTGCCTGGGCTAGACTCCTAACTTTACACTCCCCTGCATCTGTAATATACCTAAATTGTAAATCACTCCGGAGTGTCTGTCAAATGCATAAATCTACATTTCTGGCTTTATTTGTTTCAGGATTGGACTGAAATTATTCTTTTTCAGCATTTTTTAACTGATATTGGCTCAGTACCAGTAACCAGTCATACACCCCCTCATCAATGTACATGGCTAAGGCTCATAAAGAATGTAAACAGGCAGAAAAGTGCACCGTATGTTTCAAGAAACACTCTTATTATATTTTTGTGTGTGTGTGTGTCTGTACATATATTTAACTCTTTGTAAGGACAAAATGTCCTCGTTATGACAGGAGAACCAGAAAATTTGTCAAACTGAGGACATTTTGCTGTTCCTTACTAGGAGCTGTTTTATTAACAAATTCAACTTTTTTAAGAAACGCTAAATGAGCAGAAAGATTGTCTTTTGCTTACTGAGGTTAAAGTTAGGGTTAAGGTTAGGTGTTGGTGCAGTATTACTGAATACAGTATTACAACAATCAGTGGAATGTGTTCACAAAGACAGCAATACATACCTTTGTGTGTATTTTTGTGCTTGTCTGTATGTGTGTGTATATGACTTCAGGGTGGGCTTCTCACTACGACAACACAAATAACCTCAGAATGTGCTTAAGTCATCTACAATGTCTAACTCCGCTAAAAGAAAATCAAGTTAAGTCAAGTTTATTTGTATAGCGCTTTTTACAACTGACGTTGTCACAAAGCAGCTTTACAGAAACCGGGTCCAAGCCCGCGAAGAGCAAGCCAAAGGCAACAGAGGCAAGGAAAAACTTCCCAAGCTGTAGGAAGAAATCTTCGGAGGAATCAAGGCTCAAAAGGGGGAACCCATCCTCCTCAGGTCAACACCGGATAGCAATAACAAAACGTTTTTAAAAAATCAAGTCATTTTCTCTTCCCTAGTTAAATTAAATACTTTCTGCTCCCTAGCTAAGTTTTTAAAAAATGGAAGAAAGAAACCTTCCTGTACTCGTCCTTACAAGATATGTGCATATTGGCTTCAGTTTCTGTTTGTGCAAGGTGCATACAGGTTAGTACCTACTTGGTAAATCTAGACAGGAAGCTGTTCATGCCCAGAAAGGTCATTAAGAGCTCAGGAACTTGACCCTGCCCACAAGCAACAATGGTTTGATAAGAGATGTCCCCACATAGGATGAACAGGAGAAACCAATAGTACATGCATTGGGATACAAATGTTGATTTATTTATTTACTTCAACATAATTGAATTATTACATGCATTACATATTCTTATTAACCTATAAAAGTTGAAGAGTAAACATTGTGCATTGAGCTGATTTCACTCAAATGTGTTTTAACATGAACAAAATAATGATGTTTCATCCACAGTTATTACCAAAAGTAGCCTAGCTGAAACTACTATTTTAATTCAAAACATATAATATAATATAATATAATATAATATAATATAATATAATATTTTGTTTTTATATTATTGACTTTCAAAAACTTCAAACTGACTTAGAACTTTTGAACTTTCTTTCTCTCCTCCCCCGTCTCTCTCTCTCTCTCTCACACACACACACACACACACACACACACACACAGAAACACAGCATAAACCAATCATAAAGCACATAAAGTGTAGACATGTGGAGAGTGTGACAGAGGGAAGAAATGAGAGGAAATAAGAAGGGACTACTGCTGTTGAGGGAGCCATTAAGAGAGATGACGGTGCTAAACGACAGAACACCCTGCTGCTTCACTCTAGCTCATCAGAAAGGCCACAGTTCCCCAGTGTCACTCCCAGCTCCCCCGAGACAGCCTTAATTAGACCGGGAGGGACCCAAATGGCTCTGAATTAGAGTGGCAAAGGCTGGGATGTTGGCTTTATGTGGCTGGGATATGAGCCTGATCAGATGGCTGAAGCTGAAAGCAGTGGCGGGGGGCTAACGGGAAAGTGAGTAGAGGGGAAATGAGAGATGGGCTTTCAGACCAGCCACTCCATGCTGAGTCTGCTTATTACCCGAGGCAGCTGGGTGCACTGGGATTCTAGCACAGAGCTTTGCTAGCTATACAGAGTGGTAAGGTGGCATAAATGGTTGGTCCTCTGTGTTCTAGTCTTTTAAATCTTATATTTTATTTTCCTCTTTCTTTTTTCAGACAAAACTTAATGTTTCTGCCTTTCAACCTTTATTTGAATTAAATTAAAAATCAATTCACCATGATCTTCAAAGGGCACATATACGTAATCGCCAAAATCATCTTTAATTTTTAAAACATATGATTCATTCTCCAGGTCTTACAGTCCATCTAGTTCAGCTCAAGTAATTTAGCCCCACCCATTCACGTCAAGTTATAAGTGTCTTATCACAGACTGCTTTTTGACTGAGACACAGGGCAGCCAATCAGAGGGATTTTTTTTGCATATGTTATTCTTAAAGGCCTGTTTAATTCTAAGGTCTAAATGAGGAAAAATGGTTTTGGAACATAAAAGCACACATATGAGTGGAAAAATGTAAAATGTAAGTTATGTATGTTAATCCAAATAATAATAATAACAATAATTTCTTATTTTTAGTAGTATCAGTAAAATGTTCTTCTAGCTTTGAAAACCATGCTGATGTTGAGTTTTACTCTGAAATATATTTTAGAAGTAACCTTCAATTACTTTATTAGCTTAACAGCTCCAGTGCTATCTATATATGTATCTATTTATTCAGAATTGCGTATGAAGATAACTGACAGTGTTTAACAGTCAGTGCTGTAAAGGCTGCGGTGGAATATGCAGTCTAATCTGGGCGGCTCATGTAGCCCAGTGTGTTTCTCTGCAGTGTTAGTTGTGAGGACTGCTGCTACAACTGCTCTCCTGGGCTTTCTCTGCTTCTCTGAAACTAATCCTGAGGCTTACTGCATGCTGCTCTGAACACACTTCAGTGCTGTCTTTTTAAAAAGCTGCTTTGTTGGCAGCCGAGTGCGAAGCGCAGCTGGAGCCGAAGGAAGCGTGTCAGAGTGAATGTAATGTGAGCGATATAGAGATAATGCAGTGAATGATCACAAGCACCGAAAGTGAATCTGCTCATTAGGACAGTGTGTATATTAAAAACACGTCCGACAGCGAACAGAGAACACAGAGTCAGGGCTTTTACACCTCTCTCTCTCTCTCCACCCTTCTATGTGTCACTCTTTCCAGCTCTCTTTCTTACACGCACTCTTTCTGAGCCTTTCTTTCCTCTATCTATCTTTTCTTCTTTTACACTTCCGGTCCTTTTTACTTTCTTTGTCCCTCTCCCTCTTTCTCTTTCTTTCCTTTTTCTCTCTTCTTTATGTCTCTCTGCCTTTCTACACCTATCTCTATATATCTGTTTTTCTCTGCACCTCTTTCTCTTTCTTCTTTTTTTCTTTTTCTTCTTTTCTTTCTCTCTCTCTTCACTTTACCTTTTTTCTTTTTTGTCTTTCTTTCTCACTTTCTACTTCTGCCTGCAGCTTTCGTTCTTTTTTTCTTCCTATACTTCTTTCTGTATTTATACCTATTTTTCAGCTCTATCTCTGTTTCTGTCTTTCTTTCCATACCTTTCTTTTCCCATCCTAAATCTCTCTCTCTCTCTCTCTCTCTCTCTCTCTCTCTCTCTCTCTCACTCTCTCTCTCTTTTTTTCTCTTTCCCTCTCTTTTCCATTTTAGCTGACTAGAGCTTTTTAGACATCTTTGTTTCTCCTTTTTAGTGGTCGCTCCAGGGAATGAGAGGCGATGCGAGAGAAGGATGGGAGAGAAGAAAAGAGGAGAGGATGGGAATTGAGTGGAGAGAGGGAGGAAGGGAGGGAGGGATGAAAAGCTAAGGCGTTAGGAGAGAAGGATTACAGGATGAGAGCAAGGAGTGTTTGATATGAATATTAATGTCCTCTTTGCTACGTGGCAGGGGCAGCAGCAGGCATCAATAATGCATAGGAACTGACGTAATAACTCTGCCCTTACAAAGTAATGCAGAGACAGAGAGAAAGAGAGAGAGAGAGAGAGAGAGAGAGAGAGAGAGAGAGAGAAAAAGAGAGAGAGAGAGAGATGAGATGAAAATCAGGCATTCTTTCCATGATATATCTTTTCCCTCACACACTTATATCACTATCGTATCCATAGGCCTCCATATACCTCTTTCCTCTTTCCAATGAAATGATTTGGAATAAAATCACTTTCCATAACATACCTTAAAGTTATAACTGCTTTCTCTCTTGTCCCTAAAGTTAGTGTCCCCTTTTAGAGATGCAAGATTATCTGATGGCAGCAATGTCAAAGGAAGAGAATTCTCACACTTTCACTTGCAGATGACATTTCTTCATTAAATGACTCTTTCTAATTGGGTTTTTAGCAAAGGAGATCACTTTTCCAATCATCATCCAAGAGACTTGAAAAAGTTCTTACCTCAATGCAACTGTGCTTACGAAACATCTCCACTTTGCACCAATCCTGTTAGTGATGCTAGTTGATAGACTCTCTGTGGAGGAAAAAGATGAGGCAGTCACTTTAATGTGCTTTGACGTTAAGACAGGTTTAAAGGTGTTACAGAAGTGTCAGCACAGGCCTTCCTTAAATGTTTGGGAATGTGAATGTCCCTGTTATCAGTGTGTTTAGAAGACAGAGGAGGCTGTGAGGAGACAGGGGGAGATGTCACAGTGCTCAGAAAAGCAGGGTTATGAAGAAGAGAGATTATGAGGATAATGAGGGTAATATTCAAGAGATTCAAAATTCCAGAGATTTCAAGAGTTTATTGTCAGGTGCACAGTACAACAAGCAGTTACACTGTCCAATAAAATTCTTACTGTGCTAGTTCTTTATTGCCAAAGTTTTGAAATAAAAAAAAGAAAAGAAAAAGTTAACACTAATGTACCAAGTAATAACATAATAATAGCGAAATAGAGACTAGCGTATGAGAAATAGATTATGTATACATGGTGAAATCCTCCAAACATATAATTGCAAGCAAAACAACCAAACTTTAGTAAAATGACAGTTCTGTTGATTTCTTTTGATTTCCAAAGTAAAAAACTAAGTACAGCGTTATAACAAAATCATTTCAAATGTGGCCTGTCTAAAGGTTATGGGACATTTAATAAGTAAAATTTATTTCTAAAGCTTTTTTACACAGCTATGCATTTACATCAAGAAATAATTGTAAAAAAAAAAATAGAGATGTTCTATAAATAATAATAGTCATGTTTAATTTGTTCTCCAGATATGTTTAACTCAGTAAATATATAGATATGCTAAAACATTTTCCTTAAAATTCAACAAAACTTGCCATTTGAACAGTTTTCAACCTTTGGTATACAGCTGTATTGGTCATTAAATGATGAAGTGCTGTTGCATCGTTTAACCAGTCACACACAATCACACTGTTCAGATTTTCATACACATCTTATGACCACACTTGCAGAATTTCTGGAAATTTCTTGAGGAAAGTCTTTTCCTCAAACTGTCACTAGAAAACATTGTTATGTGTTATCCAGAATTAACACTACCCACAGAGATAGAGATAGAAAGTTATCAAAGATTATTTAAAATTCCAGCAGAGTCTGAAGCACTGAGAGGGAAGTGAATCGCTCTGGTTCAAGATTTTTAAGTTAATGTAAAAAAAAATATTTAAAGTAATTTTTGAATCTTTCTATTGCTTTGAAAAATTTACACACAATGTAGAATGTGTCATTTTAAACACCTGACAGTGATGATATACACTGACCAGCCATAACATTAACACCACTGACAGGTGAAGTGAACAACATTTACTATCTAGCTATTTCATTACAATGGCAGCTGTCAGGGGGTGGGATATATTAGGCAGCAAGTTAACAGTCAGTTCTTGAAGTTGATGTGCTGGAAAAATGTGCAAGAATCTGGATCTGAGCCACTTGACAAGGGCCTTATTGTGATGGCTAGACAACTGAGTCAGAGCATCTTCAAAACCGCAGGTCTTGTGGAGTGTTGCAGGTATACAGTAGTTAGTACCTACCAAAAGTGACCCAAGGAATGAATCAGCAACAGGGTCATGGCCACCCAAGGCTTATTGATGCACATGGGGAGTGAAGGTTAGCCTCTCTGTTACAGAGAGGAGCTCCTGCTGCACAAAAAGTGAATTATGACTCTGAGAGAAAGGGATCTGAACACAAAGTGCACCACAGTTAGTACATACTTAATATTAGCCAGGTTAGCCATGTTGTGTAAGGTTAAACACAGGTTCATAAGTACTGAGCTGACATAACTGTGCATTTATAAACAAGACATGAAGGACAGTTGTTGTATAAAAAGTGATTTTTTCTCATTGTTAACACACCCCACCACATAAAGTACACCACAATAAAATGTGACCTCCTCCTCCTTTCCACCTCAGCGTTTTGCCAATATTTCTAAATGTCTACATAATTTAATCATCAAGACATAAACACAATCATCTAGTGTAGTTTGGTGTGAACTGGTTTGCTGTGAAACCAACCAATGGGTTTCTTTACTGTGTCTGTGAAAGGAAGCAGAAGTGACTAAGCATGTTTCTCTAAAACTGCAAATTGTACATAAAATCAGTCTGTTGATGTTTTAGATGTTTTAATCTTGCAGAATTGTTGAAGTGTTGGAATTCCCTGTGAACATGGGGAGGAAATAACAGTTTTTTTCCGTCTTTCTGTTTCCTGCAGTGAAGAAAGCCAAGCTTGATGGATCCCAAGGTGAGTACGGACTGACGAAAGACCTTAGAAACCACCATCATTGTGTGTGTGTAGATGTGTGTGTGTGTGTGTGACCTCTTGTTGCTCTCACCCCTGCAGAGAAATTTAACACGTATGTGAGCCTGAAGGTGCAGAATGTTAAAAGCACGACAATCGCAGTCCGGGGCAACCAGCCCAGCTGGGAGCAGGATTTCATGTTGTAAGTATCGCTCTCTCTCTCGCTCTCGCTCTCTTTCTCTCTCTCTATCTCTCTCTCTCTCTCTCTCTCTCTCTCTCTCTCTTTCTCTCTCTCTCACCCTCTCTCTCTTTCTCTCTCCTCTCGCTTTCTCTCTTTCTCTCTCCTCTCGCTTTCTCTCTCTCTCTTTCTCTCTCTCTCTCTCTCTCTCTTTCTTTCTCTTCCTAAAATCTCTCCTATTCTTTTTCTCTCTCCCCAGTAACAGCTCTCTTTCTGGGTTTTTCTTAGTTTTTTCTATGTGCGTGGTCATCTTGCAGTGTAATGTAATTCCATAAGAGAAAAATGTGCTTGCAGACTCATCAGTGCATGCTGGCGGCAGTCTAATCAAGCCGGATAAACCTCCAGATGCTAATTCCCCATTATACATCAAAGACGTATTTCAAAGTTGTTTTTGCTGTTTCTCACTCGCCATTTAACCAAATTACCCTTTATTAACATGATTAAATGTTGTTAGTTAAATTAAAGCAAAAGCAATAAGCGGTAAAATTAATAATGCACAAAAATAAAAATTCTATCCAAACAAACAGAGAGGATAATGATAAGAGCAGCAAATGTGGGTTCCTCAAGGGTGTATTGTTGGCCCATTTATGTTTTCTCTGTTACTCTTCAGCCCCCCTTTCCTCTCACTTTCCACCTCATTTCATGTTCCCCATCTGTCACCCCACTCTTTTCCTCCCTCAGTCTTTCCCTTTTCTCCATCTCTTACTTTGTTGTTTTTCACCTTATTTGTCCTCTGGGCCCCTTTCTTTTCCATCTCATGACTTTAGCTCCATGTTTAATTTGCCTTCATTTCATTCTAACAGCTCTGTCCTCACACACGGGCTATGCATGCAGCTAGTCTTATCCATTGAGGCCCTACCTCACAACTCAGAGTCTTAAAGGATCTACTACTAAAGGCATAAGACTAGATCCAACAGCACACCTTCAGAGGACTGTGGAGTCCAATCCTTGATGTTTTGGTGGCACGAGGGTGATGTACACAGTATTAGTCAGATGGTTTTAAAGTTATGGCTGATTAGTGTGTATTCTTAATGCCACAGTACAAAAACAGCCTGTTTAATGGATAAAAAGAGGTATAAAACTGGTCAAGTACAAATGATTTATTCCACTTTTGGTGCATAAAATATTTTAATGCAAAACAATTTTAATATACCACCTTAATGTTACACATCTATAGCTCCATGTATCTTTCTAGAAAGTGACTATTTCTCATTGTGAACCCCATCACACAAAGTGCACCACAATAAAATGTGACCTCTACATTTAACCTATCCATATGTGGACCAGCAGGCAGCCATCTGCAGTCCCCAGGGAGCAGTGTAGCAGGACAGTACCTTGCACAAGTATACCTCAGTGATACCTGGGCTGGGACTTGAACCTGCGACCCTCCAATCAGAAGACCCTAACCACTAGGCCACCACTGCCCATGACAGAAACGTATTTAAAACATATGACGTTGTTAAAAAAACTGACATCATGTTCATACATGTATCTAACACAGAACTGTTTTGCATTTGCAACAAAATTGTTTATATTATTAAAATCAATGCTGCAAACTTTCAGTGTTCCTGGTCGATAGAGGGGAATTACTGAGTCATTCTTCTACTTTTCTTACTTTTCACATTCAGAAAGTGACTCAGCTCCTCCGCCCCCAGCCTCCCCTTCCTGCCTGCTTTCATTCACACTCAGACGCTCCCTCCACCTTCCCTCGCTCTCTCAGTCACGCGTTCACCTCTCCCTCCCTCGTTCCTTTCTCCTACTCTCATCCATTTACTCACTCACTCAGTCACGCATCGCTCCATTATTCTCTCCGCCTCCTCCTTTCACCTCTCTCCATTTTCTTTTCTTTTTTCTCCCTCAGCAGTTCATTCATGTATCACTCTCGCTTCCTCTCTAAGGCATCCTGACTCTCTCATGCTCTCTTGGCACTCCTCTTTACCTCTATGTTCTTTTTTTCCATTTCTGTGCTACTGCTAAGTAGAGGAGTATGTGTGTGCATGTGTGAGATACACCCAGGCCTCAGAGCTTTGGGGTTTTAGTTGTTTTGCACTATCATCACTGTTATACAACTGTAAAAAAAAAAAGGCCTTTTGACCATTAAAAGCCATTTCCCATGTTGCCCTAATGTGTTAGTTTTTGATTTTTTTTAATTAAAGAATTTGATGTAATATGTAATAGGGATGAACTGAAATTTCAGCCACTAAACAGAGTTTCTGTTGGACCAGACTTCTGGAAAGCTGCTTTGTGAAAATGCCTGTTGTGGAAAGTGCTATACAAGTACATTTCTGTTAAATTGATTTTATAAAGTCATAGTGTTTGATAGACGGGTGCCAGCAAGAGCAAAAGGGGGGATTTATAAATGGTAATGAGACCAGCTATGTTATATGGGTTGGAGACGGTGGCACGAACGGAAAAACAGAAGGCAGAGCTGGTGGTGGCAGAGTTAAAGATGCTTAGATTTCTGTTGGGAGTGACGAGGATGGACAGGGTTATATGATATATTACAGGAACAGCTCAGGTTGGATGGTGTGGAGACAAAGTCAGAGAAGTGAGATTGTGTTGGTTGTGAAGTGTGGAGGAGAGAGGCTGAGTGTATTGGGAAGAGGATGTTGAGGATGGAGCTGCCAGGCAAGAGAAAAAGAGAAAGGCTGAAGAGGAGGTTTATGGATGTGGTGAGAGAGGACATGTAGGCTGTTGGTGTGAAAGGGGAAGATGCAAAGGACAGGAAGGAATGGAAATCCAGTGTGGCGACCCCTAACGGGAGAGGCTGAAGGAAGAACAAGAAGATCAATAGTGATGGCACTTCTCTAAATGCTAAATGCTACAGACTAAAGGCTCAAAGGCTTTCTTCCAAAGCTGTGTTTGCTTTTTCTCTGTTATACCCTTTCTTTTCCTTCACCCATTTGTTTTGTATCATGAAGAAATGTGATGGGTTAAATTTCTGCCAAAATGATCATTGCAATCATTATATGTATTATAACTAACTAACTCTCTCTCTCTCTCTCTCTCTCTCTCTCTCTCTCTCTCTCTCTCTCTGTGTCTCTCTCTCTCTCCCTCTCTCTGCAGTGAGATAAACAGGCTGGACCTGGGTCTGACTGTGGAGGTGTGGAATAAAGGTCTGATCTGGGACACTATGGTGGGCACCATCTGGATTCCTCTACAAAGCATCAGCCAGTCAAATGAGGTGGGGGTTTGTCTTATGTCCATAAAGCCTTTCCCTTACACTCTTGTACTGTTATCTAGAGCTTAAAGGCCTGCAGGTTCTCTGGAGTCTTTGAATGTTGGAGTGCAGGTTTGTAGACTCAATATATCAGAGTTTTTCAGCATAATACATCATTCTGACTTGCTAATCGGTCCTCTTGTATTGGTTTAAAGCACTCTGGCTCAATGTATGTTTTATAATGTAAATAAGAGTAAATACTACTAATAGAGCTTAACAGCCTGACTTGAGAACATAGGTTTAAAGGAATAGTATGGCAAAAAAAATATCTTATCTCACATATAACTAATTATCCTACATACCAGATATGCCATATTAGTTGTTGAGCAATACATTTTAAGATGAATAACTGAAAAACTAATGCTGAGTAGGAAGGGCACCTCATTTGCAGACCCTCAAGCTTTTGCACAAGCGGCTCCCCTGTGTGACACATCATGTTTGAGCTGACCTCAGCAGACACTACAACTCTCACACACATGCCCAGATGTGCGGCAGCAGCCGCTCCCAGACAGTTATGTAAGCAGCGACTGAGCTTCGTTGAAGCAAACCTTTTGCTGAGTGGCCACCAGTTTGCAGTTTTTCTGTCTTGTTATATAAATGACCCCAGGCTTTTTCCCATTGCTTTCATAACTTTGCATGAATGATGTATCACCTGTCCTCAATTATGAATGAGTGTTTGGGCCCTCCATTCTATAAGCAAGCCTGTGTGTCTCTGTAACACAAGGGATGCTGGTGAAAACTGTTGAAGTATGAGGTGGTTACAGCAGTGGTGACAGTGGAAGGCAATATTTGGGTGTTGCCCAAGTATTCATTTGGAGAAATTCCAGCTTGTGTAGTAGTAGTGTTTTGGTGGCTGGTTTATGAATGGATGGCCATGTGGTGGTGTTTAGTGTGTTTTTGTTGTTTTTTTTAACTCATGAAAACCTAGACTACTAACTGATATATTGATATACATTTATATTTCATAATAGACTACAATTTAATTTACATTTTGCATTGGCTTCCAAATGTTTTATGTTAAAAAATTAGCAAAAGACTTTTTATATTATATGTCTATTATATGTTTATATTATGTCTTTATGTCTATATGTGTGCTCATATACAGATAATTATATTTTCTTACAAGAATGCATGATTTGTCAACTCTCTTGAACATTTATGTAACCGATAAAAGTTCAAAGCAAAGATTGCCATTGTTTTTACTGATCATCTTAAATGTATTGTGTAAATATAAACACACATATAAATTAACAACTCTCAAAAAGCTGGAACAGAGGCATGTTTGATGTGTTACCTCACCTTTCCTTTTAATTAAACTGTCTAATTGTTTGCAACAAATAGGGAGCCTATTTGCAGTTTTGCAAATGGAATTTTTGCCTATTCTTGCTTGATACAACATTTTAGCTGCTCAGTAGTCTGTGGTGGCTGTGGTCTGATTCTCCTCTTTATGAAGCTCCATACATTTTCAGTAGGATGCAGATCTGGATTGCTGGCAGGCACTGACTCTTGTGTCTACGAAGCCATGCTGTTATAGTGCACACAAAAAGAGGCATGGTATTGTCTAGCTGGAATAACAATGGTCTTCCTGGGAATAGACGCCACCTTAGTGTTAAGTGTTAAGTGTTAAGTGACAATGTGTTAATATTTATCACAGCAGCATGACGATTCCTCATCCCGTGCCTTCTGAGAACTTGAAGGTTACTGGCCTTGTTTTACAGGGACAGAGGTTTTTTGGATTCCCTTAATCTTTTCACAATATTATGTACTGCAGATGACAAAAGAACCTCAATTCTTTGTAACCTTGAGTTGAGAAAAGTTCTTTTTAAATTAACAGATCATTCTCTCAAGAGGTTTGGCACACAGTGGTGAGCCACAGTTTATCTTTGCTTACAGAGACTGAGCTTTTGCAGGATGCTCCTTTTATACCCCCCTCACCAGTTTCCAGCTCATCTGCTTATTTCAAATCAGCAAAAACAGTGTTGATTTTATCATGTATCAGTTAAATAAAAGTTTTCAATGCATTTTCTGAAAAATCCAAACTTTTTTCAGAAATAGTGTTTGTATGACTTGATATGATTTTTGATAACAGCTGTTAAATAATGTTAATTATTTTTTTTGGCTTGTAATAAAAAACAAGGTGAATGGTGTTTCATTGAGAATTAAATTGAAATTCAAATCAAATTGAATCATGTGTAT
>JBBPDA010000041.1:32829687-32832187 GCA_037974385.1 Arnoldichthys spilopterus | reverse complement strand
ATGGCTACCTACTTTCTATGTAGTGCACTAGGTAGCTATATATAATAATGCCTTCTACAACAAAACAGTGCAGAGAAAGCTATTTATATTCAACCATAAGCTGGCCGACTCCCTCTCTAAAATTTAGTGCACATTGTGGGTGTAGAAGCCATCATTTTATAATGTAAGCAGTGCACTTTATAGGGAGTAAAGAGCCATTTAAGATTCAGCCTTAGTAAATCAAACGTTTGAAGTACTAAAGTACTGATCCTTAATGTTCTGTAAGGAAAGAAAATCATGCCATAATGTGATGTAGATCTAATTCATCTTAGGTAGTGCATAATGTGTAGGTTATGTAGTTATGAGAGTGATGCACTGAAATATAGGCCTACATATGGGCCCTAAGTGGTTAATTTGTAGAGGGATTTATTGAATTATTATTGGCCATATTAATCCCAATATTTTTCTGTCATAGTGCTCACTTCAGGAAGAGCAGGAGAGGCCTCTACCTGTTCCTGGGACTCAGTGCTGTAAGTTGCTTTTCTTTTACATCTGCACTACACCATCAAAGTCTGAGTTACCGTGTGGTTTCCCATCTGTGGTGTCTGCTAGATGCATAAAACCTCAATTGAATTCTAAATCCCCAGCATGATTTTTTAGAGGTTCTGGGTTAGACCATTATGTAACATTACACCAAGTACATCTTGTGTTGCCTAAAGATTGATATAATATGTGAACTTTGGTAATGTTTCAAACCATCCCACTCACTCTTTGTCCATGTGCGGAAACTAGGCTCCAAAAATGTGCTTGTTTTATATCAGGCATGGCTGTGATGTCTGATAGGTCCACATTTTTATGGAAGTTATGCTGAGTGTTGTTCCTGTGCACCTATCTCTAGTAGAATTATTGGACTAGAACACAGGTATAACTATTAAACACTGCACTGTTCCTGGCTGCTGTGAACAAAATGGATCATTTGGAATGACTTTTGGAACAAATTGCGCAACAGAAAATCAGAACAGTTATTTACATGTATTAGTCATAACAACACAGGAGCACAAACTGCCTGTTTAAGGTATGTTAAGAGGTTGCAAATAGTCATGTAAAAATGAACTGGAGTCATTATTGGTGTATAAAATACACCATAAAAAAATGAATAGAAAGCTTTACCACATCTTCCTTTGAAGGACGTGGTGGTGCAGTGGTGGTGTAACGGAGTTACCCCTGTAACCTGAAGGTTGCTGGTTTAGACTGGTACAAGTACAACTGACGTACCTGTGTGCAAGGTACAATCCCCAAGCACTGCTCCCTGGTGCGGCCTACGTCAGCTGCCTGCTACTCCTACACAGATGGGTCAAAGGCAGAGGTCACATTTCATTGTGGTGCACTATGTACTGTGGTGTGTTCACAATGATAAATAATTATCACTTTCAGTTAAACAAGCAAGAGTGAGGATGGTGCTTTTACTAAGTAATGCTTAGTGTTGCTCTTTGCTTACTGTGCACTACAGTTGTGTCAGTTTGTAACTAGCTGGTCATTCTTGATGACACTGCAGTGTGTGAAGGAGAAATATGAATGACATTTTGACTAACATGTAGCTTAGTGATAAATGGAACTCAGTAGGTGAAGGAAAACCTTATATAACTTTTCACTCCCAGCACTGTCATAGCTACCATTGGCCTATTATTGTCTAAGGCAAACTGTGGTTTGTCATTGGCTATCGTAGTTAATGGATGTCTGTCATTGGCTAAGGCAGACAATGAACATTTTTCACTGGTGAATTTAAACAGAAGGAAGTCATTAGCTGACTCAGACAGCTATGGTTTGTCACTGGCTGATTCAGTCAGTGGTGGAGGAGTTGTATGTGGCCTCACTGAAACAATAGGAATTTTTCATTGGCTGAGGCAGACAGCAGAGGTTTGCCATTGGTTAGCTGCCAGACCCACAATGTGTTAATTATGGGCTAGTGAGGCATCACCGGGGCAACAGTCTGCCTTCTGGGAAGAGTCACGGAAACTGACTTCACCCATTCTGCCCTTAGCTGAGTAAAGGAGACATCGCATCGCTGGCCAGAGTCCAGAGTAGTGGTGACACAACAATGACTTCACACTGGACGTCATTTCTCAAAGTCATTCAGGCTCGTTGCAGCACACGGTACAATTTCTAGAACAAGGCGTGTTGGAGTATTATGTTATACCCATTTATATGAACCACTTTGAAGTAACTGTGCTTTCCAGGGATGCCTGACAACTATAGGGGCTCAAGGCTGACGATATAATTTTAAGCTGGAAGCCTAAGTGAAAACACATTTATCCTTCTGCACTGAGTGCACATCCTTGGTGTTTGTGGACTGAAACAGCAACCTTCTGGCAGATACGCTATGTCAAAATGTATCCATACAGCATTTATAATTGCTGACACTGGTGTTAAACAGCACACACACACAGAAACACACACACACACACACACACACACACACACACACACACACACACACACACACACACACACACACACACAC
>JBBPDA010000041.1:32814164-32825840 GCA_037974385.1 Arnoldichthys spilopterus | reverse complement strand
TTATTTCTGTGACCATTGTGAGTTTTTCTTTCATTGACTGAAGGGTACCAACAATTTTGTCCACGTGTGTAGGTCTAACCCAGCGTAGCTGATTGGAGTTAGTTGTGAAACTAAAGCTTGATCTTTAGGAGAAAGGTTGATGTTTATAAGTTGAGATAGCAGCAGCACTGTGTGCTAGCATAGATATTAACTCAGTTTCGAGATTTTGAATTGATATTTCTTATAGAAAATCATGAAAGCATGTGTGTGTTAAAGCTTGACCAATATAAAATGATGTCTCAGATGCTGATTACAGTTTTAAAGACCTGATAATTTATTTATTAGCAGCATTGATATCAATCTAAAGAAAATATTAAGCAAGATGCTTTTAGTCATGGAATTTACACAACTATACTTAAACACTTTTTTATCAAGAGCAAATTTAATATACACTACCTGTCCTGCTTAACAAAAGGACTACACAAATGTATATCATCACTGCTGTTTTTTTATTACCTGTCAGCCACAATATATCAGTAGTGCCCTAGTGTGCATGTAGATTTGTATTCCATGTTTCTCTGTGTAGCGAGCAAGTGGTTGAGGAGGTGAAGGAGCCTGTGGACCCAGCACTAAGAGCTAAGGAGAACTGGCTACGGCTTTTCAACAAGGTCCGGCAGCAACTGCAAGAGGTAGGCATCTAAAAGCTTTCTTCTGGCCTGGCCTAAACTCATGGCTGTGTGAGTGACTGTCAGTACTGAATGCAGAATCTGTGCAGTGTTAAATCAGAGCTGTATGATGAAGTGCTTTGCTAAAGGTGTGCCTACTTCATGTAGCACCGAATGAGTGGATGAGTAATTGTATTTTGAAACATTAATCACAATGCACAACCCTGCTTTCCTAAAGCTCCTTATTTTTTACTATGAATTGCTGGCCCAAGACACTTAGTTTGCTTATGAGCTTGATTTTTACATACACGTCTTTGCCAAATGGGTTTGATGTCAAAGCTTTGCAGATATTATAATCACTGCAAGGTAATGGCTGCCATGCTTGATTTGCTGTTTTATCACACTGCTTCTCCTTTTGTTTTGTCTGTTATTTTTTTCTTTTTTTCCCTGTTTGTCTGTATCCCACCATTTTTTGTTTTCTCTCCAGTCTCTTTTCATTGCTATCACGATTTGCATGTTCACTCAGATGGGCCATGCTTGGACGAGAGTCAGGTGGGTCTGCGTTGGTCGTGTGAATGTTGTGCGTTGGTTTTCTGCTACAATTAATTCTCCTTTGAGCTGAAAACAAGTACAGCATTGTACACTTACTCCATTATTGGTTTTCTGCATTCAGCCCAGTACACCCAACTAAATACATATGAGGAAAGGTTGGTAGCATGTCATTACAATTAATGCACGGCTAGACTTAAGTGCTTTTGCCTGATCAAGCATCTCGGCTTGAGGCTTAATCACCCACAGCTGGAATTCATCACACTTCTTTGCCAAGAGAGTTAATTTATGCAGCTGAATGTGAGGAAGCAAACTTTTTTATTATTATTGATTATAATATTTTACAGTGATGAAATTTAGTCAGTGTAATCTTGGAATTGTAATTGCTGTTTGGAGGAATTTGTAACTCATTTTTGTAAAGGTAATGGAATAGAATTAATGGAAACAAAGTTCCAGAGGGTTCAAGTCATTCCAAGTTTTATAGTATTACTGTCCAAAGAACCAATGGCAGCCAAAGCATATACAGCATTATCTCCATATGACATTACTTTTTTGCATTCACCCCAGCGTGTTCAACCAAATTCATGCAGTATGTCAATCATATTTGTTTTGATATTGAACACAGGAGGTTCCTGGGATCTCATGAAGGTCAAATAATTATGTCTTTGATGAGGTGTTTGAAGCTTGGTCATTATTCATCTCCTTATTTATTCTTCATTACTACTGCACTGCTCAAATAGGACAAATCTAATCTGGGTTTGTAGAGTGCCATCTAGATACTTCTTCATTTGACAAGTACTCTCTCTCTCTCTCTGTCCCTCTCTCTCTCTGTTTTTCTCTCTCAGGCACGAGGAGAAACAGACTCTCAGTCTCTTTGGTTTGGAAAGGGAGGGTAAGTGACCATGGTCAAAGTCACAAAAAACATTTTTTTTTGTTCCCCATAAGTGTGCAATGTTTTGATGAGCCGATACATAAGGTACCTATGTATCAGCTCATCAAAACATTGCACACTTATGGGGAACAAAAAAAAAATGTTTACCAATTTTTTGTGCCTGCCAGGCATTTAATGCCTTAGGAAACCACCTGTGTCACCTATGCCACAGGCTGCCTCTGATTTTCATGGTGTGGGCCTGAAACACTGGTGTTTTAAAACATAATCCCGCTGCAGGACGAAGATCTTTAATATTCTGCTTCTGTTTCTAATTGGTTTATTTATTTATGGCTTCATGATGGCCTTTGAAATGCTGTACTTGCATTTTCACTTACTTGCACCATGTCTAGATTTACTGTTAGCTTTCTTATGCATAAATGAATGATGCAAAGACACATATGTAGCTAAGAAACAACCATGAAACCAGTTGCCCCTAGTACCTTAAAAAGAGCAGTTATTCTTGTATACAACTGAAGTGACAGTTTGCACTAAAATGTCATTATTTCGTTACATTTGCAACGTGTTGAAGTACTGAGGCAAAAGAAGAAAAAAAAATATGCCATTGTCTCTATTAACTACATTGTATAAAATAAGCATCCCCAGACAATCATCTAATGCTTGTTTCTCTTACAAACACGTATATGTCAGAGTTACATTCAGTGTATTTGAGCCAAATTTCAGAATGGTGCTAAGAGGATAGTTTTCTGAAGCCCTTTGCTCTTCTCTACTATGCAGCTTCTTTAGCACTGAATGTAATTGGAGTTGCAGGGAATTTTTGCTGAGATCAGCACACTCTCGCCCATTTGTTCAGGTGTACAATTTCACCCACACACTCACTCACACACACAAACTCTCTCTGTCTGTTTCTCTCTCTCTCTCTCTCACACACACACAAAATATGTACATGATTAATTACTTTAATTAAAGTATAGATAGTCTAAGGGAGATATTTTGCTTGGCAACAGGGTGCTATTTCTTAAGCTTCTTTAACCTTTCCAACTATGCTATTTTATATAACATCCTAAGCCAACTGCAATTAGTAGTTTACCCTGCAAATGACTAATGTTCAGCCCAGGATATATTTTAAAATATTTAAAATTTGAGAATTCAAACCCAGCTTTCTTCAGTAATTTCATGATAATAAATGAACAGTATTAAAATTTCTTACGGTTACATAACACTTTTGTTTTAACATATTTCAAATGTTAAAAATCACAGAAAATGCATGAAATCATTTCACTGTAGATTTTACACTTTTGTTGCACCTATTATGTTTCTGTATAACCCAATACATCAGATAAAATAAAAATAAATATTAAATAGTTAAATTTTAAGGGACAAGTTCCATCCCTTACACAATGAGTTTCAGTTTCTTTTCACTGGACATATGTATACAGTTCCAAAGTGCAGAACTAAACAATAAAAAGATGAATAAGTTATAGTAAAATTGTGCTTACTTATTTATTGATTGGCTTATATGCATAAATATATATATTTCATTTTGATGTGTGGCAAGTGTTTGTTTTCACATGTGTTTTTTTTTTCTTTACCACAAACAAAATTTATCTTTAGGCACAAAAAAAGTAACTTGAACTTGACATTTATTCTCTTAGATAGGTGGCACAACTCCAGAGGGCTACTGTCTTCCTCCACTATGGTTTTCACTAACTAACAAGTTGCTAAACCACATATTTCATGTTGTGCCCATGCTGTTGGGCTTTGCAGGGAGGCTGAAAAATTGGCTTTTTACTTTTACTGTGATGTTTTAAAAAGTTTTTGATTAATTGACATGTGTTTATAACATGTGTGCGTGTGCGTGCACGTGTGTGTGTTGGTGGCTATATCTCCACCAGTGCAATAACTATGAATATTTATTTATATGAATATTTCAGTGCTCTTGAGCAAATTTAGATCTGATATAACCATAAAAAGATTGCAGGACCTGGAGGGAGTCATAAGCATTAGCAGCTAATGGGATTTCACTGGGACTTGCTCAGTGGAACATAAAGTTTCCAGGACCCTACTACCCACTACTGGTTTTATGTGGACTTTCTTTAGGCACCAATTGCAAAATTGATTTAATGACATGACATTACGTTTTACATAACTGACCACCTTAAAATGCAGAAAAATGGCACATTAACGATGCTGTTTCGCTGATGGCACCATCATCACTTTGGTGACAATGACAAAATGTTTTGTTTGTGCATGGCCACTAACATAAATCCCAAGACATTTTGATAGAAAATATTCTTTAAAGGGTTCATGTCTTCAAAAGGGGCTTATTATAATAAAACAATTAAACAGAGACTGAAATTAGATTAGAAAACAATCTCTTTCAACAAAAAGTACTTAAGTATGAACAGAAATGTATAGAAAAATGTGCTTTTTGACATTAGAGATGATTTATTTTGTTTGGGCAGGGTTAGCTTTGGAGCACTCAGTCAGCTAACCATGCCATTCTAGAACTTTTTCATGTTTTCATGTAGATTTTTCATGTTTTCCATTGCCCTGGCAGGATGGGAGGAGCTTTGTATAGCATAGACAGCATGCCTGACCTACGCAAGAGAAAAGCTATTCCATTGGTCAGGGACCTGGTGAGTGAAACAAACTAGATGACACCCACCGCCCCTCAAACTACACACACAGTAAACCTGCTGGTCAAGTTTAGTGTGTACAGTATTGTATACCTAGGCTTTTAATCATTGATCAATGTTAGAGATGGTTTAAAGGTATTTTGTTAGAATCTATGTGCATAACATTTTTATTTTCAGTTTGATGAGAATATCTAAATTATATTTTAGAGTATGACATTGTTTTATCTTCTTGTCCTTTGCTGCCTCTTCTCCCAGGCTATGGTAAGAAATATCCATGTTAAGTATTACACATACATGGATGAGAATAAGTATAAATTACTATTATTTAATACTATCATTTGCCATGACTTTCTCTCTCCATGTTTCTGAATGCAGTCTTTGGTGCAGAACTCTCGTAAGGCGGGCATCACGTCTGCTATGGCATGTAGCACACTTAACAATGAAGAACTGGTGAGTGGGGTATTGGTCTGTGGGTATGTCCATTGGGGAATGTGGGTGCCTGACATGCTTGGGTGGATGGATGGATGGATGGATGGGTGAATAGATGGATGGATGGACGGATAAATGGGTGGATGGATAGATGGGTGGATGAATAGATAGACCATATTGCTGCTACAAAGGACAAACACAAATCCTAAAAAAAAGTGACATGTGTACACACATTATGTATATTTACACATACACATAGAGGAAAGACATAGAGACAGTCTTAACTGGTGCAAATTCAGCCACTTAATCCTCAAACAAACATACACACACATACATTATGCTCCTGTACTGTGTCTTCCATGATCTTATCATAAAACACATAATCCCATAATGCACCTAACCTATCCTAACACTTCCTATTCCCTGTCTCATCTTCTTCTTCTGCAGAAGAGTCATGTGTATAAAAAGACACTGCAGGCTCTGATCTACCCCATCTCCTGCACCACGCCCCATAACTTTGAGGTGTGGACGGCCACCACCCCCACCTACTGCTATGAATGTGAGGGGCTGCTGTGGGGAATTGCACGGCAGGGAATGCGCTGCACCGAGTGTGGGGTCAAATGCCATGAAAAATGCCAGGATCTCCTCAATGCTGACTGCCTACAGAGTGAGACATTACAGCATATAGAATTTTGTTATCATGACAGAGTGAACAATGCTCTAATTTAATAACAAAATGCAGTTTAATATTTGTCCTTCATCACTGCCTTCATCTTGAGGCCTGTTTCATCACTAGCCACATATACCATTGTTGTTGTAAGAGAACTTTGCCTCCAGAGCTATAACTTCACTTTACAGCTTAAAAAAGGATTTTAACATCTGTTGTTCTAACTTTTAAAAAGTTTCATATTTAGTGCAATATATGGAAGGAATTCCTGCATAGAAACTTCTAATATGTGGACTGCAGAGTGAAATCCAAAGGTTTTTTCTTGAACAGAAGATGAGAAGATTGCTTATTCACCTGAATAAATCTGCATGTAAAAGAACAGCATTTCTGCAGTATAGTTAGTTAGTTTGCTAAATCTGTCTTAGCTGAATCAATCAGATGTTCCATTTTTTGTCTTTCAGGAGCTGCTGAAAAGAGTTCTAAGCATGGTGCAGAGGATCGCACTCAGAACATCATCATGGTCTTGAAGGACAGAATGAAGATCCGTGAGCGCAACAAACCAGAGATCTTTGAGCTAATTCAAGAAGTGTTTGCTGTGGTAAAGGCAACCCATGCCACACAAATGAAGCAGATCAAACAGAGCGTGCTCGATGGAACCTCCAAATGGTCAGCCAAGATCAGTATAACAGGTTAGTGTTGCTGATTAAACTTGTTTTAAGAGAGAAATGGTCACAAAATTCATAGATAAACATCCTATGGATCTCACAAATGTCAAGATTTTCACTAATAGAAAGGAGTGTGTGTGTGTGTGTCCACCTGTGTGTGTGTGTTTTTTTTAGTGGTCTGTGCCCAGGGTCTGCAGGCCAAGGATAAGACCGGCTCCAGTGACCCCTATGTAACTGTACAGGTGGGAAAGACCAAGAAGAGAACCAAAACCATCTATGGCAATCTGAACCCTGTCTGGGAAGAAAATTTCCACTTGTAAGCCTTTATTTCTTCTCTTTCATAACTTTAACACTTCCTGTGTCATCAGTAAATGCTGTTCATTTGCAGGTTTTAAAGTAGAGGTTCTAAATTATGGTAAAAATTGTAATCATAATTATTTTCTTCAACAATGAAATTGTGATTATTTAACACAATTATTCATTGACCGTTTAACAAATCTGTTTATAGTTGTTTAAACAGCTCAACAGACAGTTAACAGACTACTCAAGCAATATTCAAAGTTACTCCTTAATGAAATAATAACTGTAAACTGGCAATACAAAGTATAATATGCTACTTAAGTATCTGTTACAATTTGTAAACGTTTCTGACATGAATGTTGGCTTTTAACAGATTTTCTTTTTTTAAACTTTTGAGAGGCTGAGATTACTAAGTTATTCCTATCAACAGTAAGCCCTAAAATGACAAAATACTTATTGTGGTTGGGTTCGTGGCACAGTGGTAAGTGCTGTTGCCTCACAGCAAGAAGATCCTGGGTTCAGTTGGTGGCCAAGGGCCCAGTGTTTGTGGAGTTTGCATGTTCTCTCTGTGTCTGTGTGGGTTTCATCCTCCTCCCATAGTTCAAAGACATGTCTTTGGAAAATGCTGAAATTGGCCCTAGGTTTGACTGTGTGAGTGAATGATTTTCTGCCCTCCAATGGACATACAACCTTTCAACATTTGCACTATGAGCACTGAGATAAACACATGTTAGCATACTCTGTGCCACTGGCTAGAATAGTAATTTATAATACTGAATGAATGAACTTTGCTATTGGGTAATTGAGTGATTATTGTCAATATGACCACAGCACAGCACACAGTGCATCCCAACGAAATGTGACCTCAGCATTTTGACCCATCCATGTCGGAGCAGTGGGCAGCTGACATAGTGCCTTGCTCATGGGTACCTCAGTGATACTTGTTCCAGTCTGAGATTTGAACAGGCGACCTTCAGCTCCCTAAACGTTACACCACCTCTTATGGTTAAAGTGCTTATAGGTACTGACGTTAAACCCTGGTTATACAAACTGCTCAGACTGAAGTGTTTTGTTTATTGCAGGGGTCAAATTTGCACATGTGCAGTCTAATGCTGAGCTTGTCTCCATGTGAACAGTGAGTGCCATAACTCTTCAGACCGTATTAAAGTGCGAGTGTGGGATGAGGACGATGACATTAAGTCCCGTGTAAAGCAACGGTTCAAACGAGAGTCCGATGACTTCCTGGGCCAGACCATCATCGAGGTCCGAACCCTCAGCGGAGAGATGGATGTGTGGTACAACCTGGGTGAGTGTGTGTATGTGTGTGCTTGTGTGTGTGCAAGAATTTAATTATGCTGATGAAGGCTAAAGATAGGGGAGACAAGGGAGTTCTAAGAATAGAAGCTGTTGGATTAAATGATGACCTGTCTTCCTCCTCTCTCTCTTTTCTCCACATAGACAAGCGCACAGACAAGTCAGCCGTATCTGGAGCCATCCGTATGCACATCAGTGTGGAGATCAAAGGAGAGGAGACTGTGGCACCGTACCACGTCCAGTATACCTGCCTACATGAGGTCAGCCAAAATTACACACTCTGTGTCAGCCAACAAAACACCATGATTAAACTATATTCTGACATTGATGATCTTTTTTTTTACACTTATCACACAGTTAAATCTAAATTACTAACAATCAAAATACTTGGTCTCCAGTCCAACTCTGAGAATGTGATGGCTGACTTTCTGCATTTGGAGCAAAGTAGATTTTTCACTAAACATGGCTTTAAATCTGTCTGAGAATTGATGGAGGGTGTCTTGAGGGTCTCATTGGCTGTGTTGTTGTGTGCAGCACCTGTTCCACTACACCACCGAAGAGCAGAACAGTGGTGTGGTAAAGATTCCCGACGCAAAAGGAGATGATGCTTGGAAGGTTTACTTCGAGGAGACGGCGCAGGAGATCGTTGATGAGTTTGCCATGAGATATGGAGTGGAGTCCATTTACCAGGCCATGACGTAAGCAACTATAGAAAAAACACATTAAATTTGTAAAAATCACCAATCACTGTTCACTAACTGCCTCATTACATGAACTGATTCTTCTAAGTAGTGTACAGAGAGAAGCATATAAGGCATTATTGTGTGTATAAATGCCTAGCAGGTTGCTTTTTTTCTACAATAACATTTTTAATTGATCAAAGACTTTTAAACCATGATCTACAAAACTAACCAGGTTCTAGAACACTAGGTTCAAAAAGTCTATGGTATAGTTCAGATATCATGCTTCCCAGAGTTATATAATGGTGTGCCCTTTACATGGTCCTCAATGTCTAAATAAATGTCTGATGTCTTGTTTCTAATTATTATTAATAATAATAATAAGAAGAAGAAGAAGAAGAAGAGGAAGAAGAGGAAGAAGAAGAAGAAAGAGAAGAAGAAGAAGAAATATACTTTATCCAGCCTATTTTTTTGTACATCTATCTTATTACTGAAAAGCTCAATCATGTGTGTTGTGTTGTGTTGTTTGCAGGCACTTTGCATGTTTGTCATCAAAGTACATGTGTCCTGGGGTTCCAGCAGTTATGAGCACCCTCTTGGCCAACATCAACGCCTATTATGCTCACACCACCCAGTCCTCAAACAACGTGTCTGCTTCTGACCGTTTTGCTGCCTCCAACTTTGGGGTTTGTTATTCAGATCATTAGATAATCATCTCATCAAATAAACTCACAAAATAAACAATTTACAGTAATAGGCTTAGGTGTCCCTGGTCAAAGGCTTTGCTAAGTGAAAATAAATAGACATGCTGTACAGAGAACATGCCTCGGCCTGATTTTGTAGCCCCCTTTCTATGTTTTAATAGTTTATTTTGCATCTAAAACATACTGGGGGGAAAAAACATCCTTTTTTGTGTCAGTGGTGGCTGATTTTTTGTGCTCACTGGGCTCTGTTCTTTACACTGGATTTTAAATTAAAATCTATATAAAAGTGCTGAATATAATTAACTTTGCTATATTGTCAGTATAATGGTTTAGTGTCTTCATCCATGGCCATTTGATTACTGCTGTGGCATTATTCATTTTGTATGTTGGTGTGTCCTACAGAAAGAAAGGTTTGTGAAGCTACTGGACCAACTGCACAACTCTCTGAGGATTGACCTCTCCATGTACAGGGTACTAACTCAACATACACTGCATTCCTGTTGCATAGTTGCACTCACACTCTGCACTGATGCTAAGGATGCTTCAATGTGTGCCATATATAGGCTATACTGATGTTTTCAATGCTTCAAATGGGTTTGATTTGTATTTTTGTGCTTTGCAGAATAATTTCCCTGCCAGCAGCCCTGAGAGGCTTCAGGACCTGAAGTCTACTGTGGATCTTCTCACCAGCATCACCTTCTTCAGAATGAAGGTTTATATTGCATGTATACACACAAGAACACACTTTAACACACATATTTTAGTTTCTCCCATCTCAAATGTATTCTTTTATATAAATTTAAACAAAACCCATTTTTTAGAAAAGTTGGGACATTGCAAAAGATAAGTATGTTTAAACTTTTTTTCTGTCTATGTTTCTGCATGTAGTTAATTTCGCATGTAGTTTGAGTTTTTTATTGCATTTCTTGATGCAGCAGTAGACTTAAGTGGCAACAATTTTCCAAAGTACTCCAGTGCCCATGTGGCTATATTAACCTTTATTAACCTTTTTGTGGATATATTAACATTAATCACACATCTTCTTATGCAATGCCTTCTAATAGCTTCAAGGTCACAGATTTATCAGTGGTGCTCATCCTTGCTGTAAATGAAGTGAAACTATTCCAGATTTTCTGAAACCTTTTACAATATGATGTACTGTAGACAATGAAAGATCATCTACAAACTTGCAATTAGAAATGATTTTTGGGACTCATGGACAATTCTCTGATACACTCTGGTACAAAGAGGTGAGCTACAGCTGTAAGGGCTAGGTCCCCATCTGCTGGCCAGAGTAGGTCAGCATCGTCAGAGTTCTAGGCACGCCCTGGATCCTCCCTCTCTCAGGTGGCTCGAATTAGTGGGGTAATCAGACAGGCTTTAAGACCCAGAGGGAGACACCGGAGGTTGCGAAATCTTGTGTGATGCTACCGATTCCAACTCTTGGCGTGTTTTCGTCATTTTTGCACCTTGATTATTCTTTGATATCCTTTGGTACCCTGACCTTTGCCTGTTTTATGGACTTTGATTTCGAATGTAATAAATATTCTACTTGCACTTGTGTCCAAGTACTCTGTTCGTTACAACAGCCCACCATGGCTTTCAAAGACTGAGCCTTTGGTGGATGACACTTTTATAAATTTCATTTTTATTAAATTTCATTCACATTTTTGCACTGCCCATGTCAGCTGCCCACTGCTCCGACATAAATGGGTTAAATGCAGAGGTCGCAATTCGTTGTGGTGCATTGGGGCTGTTTTGTGGCATGTTCACAATGACAAATAATCAATCACTCACCTGTTACCAGTTCACCTGCTTACTGTGGAATGTTTCAGAAAAGTTCATGAACATTTTATAACCATTTCACTCTTGTTTTCAAAATTCAAAATCTCCCAACACTTTTTTCTATTGCACACTTTTCTTCATTCATAATTAACCTTTGTTAATTATAGTCGCATTAAACCAACTCACTACAGTCAAATTACAGTATTGTCAGATTTTGTCAAGTTGTTATATAAATATTGTGATGCCCTTGTAATAAAACCTTGTAGTTCTGAAACATTAGCTTTACAGGAGAAGCAAATAATGTTCTTAACTTTGCATCTGTTAATTTAATGTTTAATGTGTGTATGTGTGTGTGTGTGTGTGTGTGTGTGTGTGTGTGTGTGTGTGTGTGTGTGTGTGTGTGTGTGTGTG
>JBBPDA010000041.1:32802230-32814064 GCA_037974385.1 Arnoldichthys spilopterus | reverse complement strand
GTGTGTGTGTGTGTGTGTGTGTGTGTGTGTGTGTGTGTGTGTGTGTGTGTGTGTGTGTGTGTGTGTGTGTGTAGGTCCAGGAGCTGCAGAGTCCTCCTCGTGCGAGTCAGGTGGTTAAAGATTGCGTGAAGGCCTGCCTGAATTCCACATATGAGTACATCTTCAACAACTGCCATGAGCTATACAGCCGAGAATATCAGACAGATCCGGTCAGTGTGTGTGTGTGTGTGTGTGTGTGTGTGTGTGTGTGTGTGTGTGTGTGTGTGTGTGAAAGCAAATAGGGTGTATCCATGTGATCCTCAGGTCCATCCAGTGAGATGTTTTGATTAGTTAACACATCCTGTACAGCAGGGGTGAGCAACTCTGGTACTGGACGGCCAGTGTCCAGCACAGTTTGGTAGTTTCCCTTCACAAACAAGTCAAGCCAATTTCTATAGCTCTTTTTACAAGTGACATTGTCACAAAGCAGCTTTACAGAATCTGGGCCTGAGCCCCTAATGAACAATCAAAAGGCGACAGAGGCAAAGAAAAACTTCCTAAGCTGTAGGAAGAAACCTCAGGAGGAACCAAGGCTCAGAAGGGGGAACCCATCCTCCTCTGGTCGACACCGCATAGCAATAATAGACAAAAGAAAAGAAAAAAATGTATATGATAATAGTTTCAGGTGTCAGGTGTGCTTGAGCAGAGAAATGTCGAAACTGTGCTGGAGATGGGCCCTCCAGGACCAGAACTGCCCACCCTTGCTCTACAGGGAACAAATTCAAACATGGTATTTTTTCTGTTTAGTGTGCAATTTTAATTTATTTGTTGAGTTTATCATATTGCAAAAGATAAAGCATGGCATATAAAAAATGCTCTAGCATTTGCAAAGGCCACATTAAATATATAGATATTATTTTTCCCAGTAAGTTACATTTTTTAAGTAAACAGTAATTGTTCTCTGTGGATAATGTGCTTATTTTCAGCTAGAAAATCAATAAATAATGGACATTGACAGGACTGCCCAAACTTACAATCATACCTGTTATTATTAAGGAAACATTTTTAAATTGTCCTTATTCTTTATACATTTTAATTCATAGGTGATCATTTCATTTACTTGTATGCAAAGCTTTCTGTGGAGAATGCCCATTTATTGCCCTTTATTGCTTTGTTGTTTTGACTTAAAATAAACAGTAGCAGGAGAAAGTAATTGAATGCAGATTTGTTTAACAGTAAAAGTGAAGCGTTATTAGATGCAGAGGATTATATAAATGTTATCATTAAGAGCCAGTAATCTCTTCTCCTGCTGAGAATTATTCAAATATAAGAGTTTAGAGGTAATTTAATGCAGACCTGTGTTTACACAGGTGTGAGTGGCAGAAATCTTGTTAAATTGCACCAGAGCTAATTGGGTTTTATGCTGATTCAAGAGTGTGCAGGTGTCTGATGCAGAGTTTTGGAGTCTCAGTGTTTTGAGCGATTTCCTCCAGGGCACACAGCAATTTTCACTAGTTTCATGCTCAAGTTGTCATGGTGATTCCACCGCAGGCAACTGTTTTGTTATTCAGCAGCAGAAGGCAGTGAACAGGGAGCACCTCTGATGGACGTCCGTTTTTTATGGACGATGAAATATTGATCATGGCGGAGGCGGCATGGCAGTTTTAAACAGAAAGAGCTGCAGTGTGTCAGCTTTCATTTTTCTTATTTCCTTTTTTCTTCTGTTTTCTTTTCTTTTCCTCTTCTCTTCTCTTCTCCTCTCTGTTTTATTACCAAACTGCAGCTGATGTTTACTGTATGTGTCTGTATGTGTCTTTCCAGTCTAAGAGTGTCCCTCCAGAGGAGCAAGGCCCCAGCATCAAAAACCTAGACTTCTGGTCTAAACTCATCACCCTAATTGTTTCCATTATAGAGGAGGACAAGAATTCCTACACTCCTTGTCTAAATCAGTGAGTGTTTATGAATAACCTACAGTTTTTACCTACAGACCTTGTAGTTCCTTCAATTAGGACATGGGCATTGTTCTCATCCTTGGTCTAATATAAGACATATATAGTGACTCTTTGTGGATGATTTTTACTCTTCCCTGAGAAAGTATTAAGAAAAACACACATCACTCATCAATGTGCAGGTTCCCTCAGGAGCTAAATGTGGGGAAGATCAGTGCTGAGGTCATGTGGAACATGTTTGCTCAGGACATGAAATATGCCATGGAAGGTAAGGATTGCGCATTCTTAGACTTTATTCACATCTTCATAATAGACTGACAATGAAGATGGCTAGAGGGTGATGTTGTATTTTATAGCAGAATCAGTTATCAGCCTTTACCTTCTGCTGATCTGCTACCTGTTCTGCTGTCTGAGCTGATTCTTCTCCATCTGTGCTCTGTTTATCTCTACACTTCACCTGAACATATTTCTGCTTTAAGTGCAATCTGTCCTGACTGACTGATGTGGTTTAATTTAGAGCATGAGAAGCAGCGGCTATGTAAGAGCGCCGATTACATGAACCTTCACTTCAAAGTCAAGTGGCTGTATAACGAGTACTGTAAGGAGCTGCCTTGCTTCACTGACCGTGTGCCAGAGTACCCTACGTGAGTACCTCCAAATTCTACTGAGATACTGCACATTCTGCTCAAAATGCACCCAGTTAGATTTGAAAACCTTACAGCTGAACCTGGAAGCCCACTATGCTGCTTATTTTAGGGTTTTCACTGATCCCAACACAGCTGATCCAATTAATCAGCTCATTAATCACCCCTCATTGAGCTGTTAAAGCAGGGGAAATACTAAAATGTGCCAGACATTGGAACTCCAAGACCAGGATTAGGCAACACTGCCCTAGGGAAAGAAAGATGGTGAATCATACATGAATGATGGATGGATGGATGGATGGGTGAATGAGTGAATGAGAGATAAGACATTAAATAAGGCAAAGTAAAGATGTCACGTTCTGGGGTGATAGTGGAAGTAAGCGCAGCTTCTAACTTTGAATAAAGATTTATCAATGAACCTTTATTAACGAAAAACAAACAAACACGAATGCTGGTCATGAACTACGGAAAACGGAACACAAAAACACGATTCTCACGAACGGGGTAGGAACAACAGTAACAGTTGATCGACAAACACTGAACAGAACAAGGGGTTTAAATACTCAAACTAACACGAAACAGCTGTACAACAGGGAACGAGGAACAGGTGTAAGGCGGGGCTAAGGGAACACGAGGGGGAAGCACGTGGAGCAGACAGACACGAAAACAAGGAGCGTGGACCTTACAAAAGACAGACAAAACAAACAAGAGCGTCCACATTTAGTGGGGAATACTATTCTAGATACAACTCTCCCAACTCTCTTTAAGAATTACACTATATAAAAGAGTTCTATTTCATGTTTGTTCCTGGTTACAAAGTCTGTTTTACCAATCCCTTATGCCTGTTTGTTGCTTCGCACAAAACTGTGCTTCTGTGGTCAGGACAATGGCATTTTAACATGTATCTGTTTTTAAGAGCATTCTCTATTTGCTTTAAATGCTAAGTAGACTTCCAGAATATTATGAAACTGTGGGAACTGTCCAGAAGTTTGCAGAATTGTCCAAAACTTTCTGGGGTCTTTTAGAACTTTTTTGGAGTTTCTGGGACTGTTCAGAAAATATAATAATTTCCCGGTTTTGCTGCTATAAATAGGAAATCTTTGTGGGCTGTGGTCATAAAATCATATCAAAACCATTTGTGAAGAAAATAGCAGTTTTCACATAGACTTTAGACATAAGCAGTTGAAATATAAGAGTTAGATGCCAGGAACAAATATTGGGTAACATTGTGTAATCAGAGCAAGTCCTGCTTACCTGCTGCCTATATGCATTATGTCAAGATGAAGAAGAATAAGAATTTTGGAACATCTTTTAAGATATATTTTTATTTATTGACACCTGACAGGTGGTTTGAGCCATTTGTGATTCTCTGGTTGGATGAAAATGAAGAAGTATCAAAGGACTTCCTTAATGGTGCCCTGGTGAGGGATGCAAAGGATGGGGTAAATATTTCTATTTTTGTTGTTTGATTTATATATTTACACTGTTTTTTATGTCACTTCATATTTGAAATTTGATGATTTTCATTTGATATATTTAATTTATATTGTATCATAATTAATTACAAATATTACAATTAACCAACATTTAAAGATACATCATTGTGTTCATGTTTTAGTGCATGGGCAAGCGGTGTTATTATTCTGTTAGATTCACATGTGTCTGGCATTGGGTCAGGTTCCAGAGTTCTTTTGATTTAACATAAGGAGCATTGCTTAATGGCCACATTATCAATGTCATAAATGTGTCAAATATTTTTTTTTCCTTTTGATCTAGGCAGCTTTGTGATTTTTATGGTATTCTGCTCTTTCTACTATATCTTGCTCTTTGCAAACTTTACATATCAGCATGCTGCCTCTCTCTTCTCTCTCTCTACAGTTCCAGCAGACATCGGAGCATGCCCTGTTCTCCTGCTCCGTGGTGGATGTTTTCTCTCAGCTCAATCAGAGCTTTGAGATTATTCGGAAGTTGGAGTGCCCTGACCCTCAGATTGTTGGCAATTACATGAAGAGATTTGCAAAGGTGCTGGTTCATGCTTACATGTTCAGACGATGTCTGTTTAAACGCAAGGCATGCCAAGTATTGCGTTTTTAACAAATTTAAAGGAGGGCTTGGTGCTTTTGATTAGCAAGTAAGTAAAACACAGTACAAAAATCTGAGAGAACAAGAAAGACCAAGACAATGTTTTGTCATTTTAAACATTTTGAAACTGATATATAATAATTCATATAAATAATTTAGATTGTGATCATCTTTGTGTGGGGGGCTGTACAGCTCTTAGAGTTTGACAAGCTTTTACTCCACAGCTTGTGTGACTGCGAAAGTGACTATTTGTCATTGTGAACACACTCAACCACCACAATAAAATGTGACCTCTGTATTTGACCCATCACTTGTGCACACGTGGAGAAGCAGGCAGCTATCAGCAGCGCCTGGGGAGCAATGTAGTGGGATGGTACTTTGCTCAAAGGTACCTCAGTAGTGCCAGGGCCAGGACTTGAACCTCTGACCCTCAGGTCCCAAGGGCAATGTCCTAACCACTAGGCCATCATTGCCCAAATGAAACTATTGAAGCTGGGCTTGTCTGGGCCTGGAGGAAAACCATACAGCTGTGATGATGTATGGTACTTATTATACTTATATAAGGTGCACAGCAGAAAAGCTTTTGTTCCTTAGAAATGCATGGTAACACACAAAGCTTCGACATTTTTCAAGCTGTACTAGAGTTTGGTTCAAAATTTCAGACTTAATTACATTTCTAGTGCTGCTTCTTTGTTTGCCAGCCTGCCTAAGGAAACCATGTTTACCTACACTGTAATTAGCTATATGAAGTTCCACCTAATATTTTACTTTATACAACTTTATACACAATATGTCTCTCAACACTTCTTCAATCTCCCCTTTTAGACTATTGGAACTGTTCTGCTGTCTTATGCTGATATCATTACCAAGGACTTCCCCAGCCATTGTAATAAGGAGAAAGTGGTATGTGTTTTTTGTACGTTTGTATATTTGTGTATATGTTCACTGATCAGCCACAACAGTAAAACCACTCACAGGTAAAGTGAATATAATCGAATATCTCATTACAATGGCACCTGTCAGGGTGTGGAATATATTAGGCAGTAAGGGAATAGTCAGTTCTTAAAGTTAATGTGCTGGAAGCAGGAAAAATGGGCGAGTGTAAGGATCTGAGCCAATTTGATGAGGGCCTTATTGTGAAGGCTGGACAAAATTCCAAAATAATTCTAAACGAATTCCAAAACAGCAGATCTTGTAGAGTGTTCCAGAAGAAGGGCAACTGCTGATCCAACTACAGGGTCACTGGCACCCAAGGTTCATTGATGCACATGGGAGATCCACAGAATAGTTACTGTAGCACAAAAAGCTCTTGCTGGCTATGATAGAAAGGTGTCAGAACACAGTGCAGCATAGTCAGGGTTGTAATGGTGGCATTAATGGGATCTACACAAAATTAATCTGGTGGTTTTAATATTACATTGGTGTATGTGGTTTGTCATACAGACAAGGATAGGAAAAACAGTCAAACTATGAAAGTCTTCTGTTTTATGTGTGTGTGCTCAGTGTAGCGGTTAGAAAAGTCTTTAGGCTGTTACTTTCATCAGTCTGGAAAAGGTATCTGTGTGTTTAATTGAATGGGGATGGAGTAATTAGCTGAATGAATGCAGACTGCGAGGTCTGAGAGGAATTGGCCTCAGTAGACACACATATCCACACACACACACACACACACACACACACACAATTTAGCTCGCACAGCTAAGCGAAACTCTAATTGACTCCCAGCTCACAATGGTGTATAGGCTGCTGGGAGTGGAAGTGTGGTTTATCAGTGTGTGTTTAAGTACTGAGTGTGATTTTGGCAGGGCACTGCATGAATCTCTCTGCTTGAGGGGGATAGTGATTTTGTGTTGTCTCAGGATTTGAGTATGTTTGTGGGACTGTTTTAATTATGTTTTAATTAGTGACTTTAATCTTTAACACCATCTTCTTTGTCCTGGTCAGCCTTGCATCATTATTAATAACATCCAGCAGCTGAGGGTGCAGTTGGAGAAGATGTTTGAGGCCATGGGAGGCAAAGATGTAAGTACATTTACCACTATGCCTGTGATATAGTATTCTAAACTGCATATAGTTCTTACTCAGCACCCTCAGTCCTTGTATCATATATAGACTTTACTATTCTTATCTAGCCCATATTAAAAAAATTTAATCTTCATGTAGCCCTCCTGAGATGCTCAGTCCTAATCCACATTCACAGTGTTTAACACTTATTACACCCTAAGGCTTATTATTCAGTAACTACATGGAAAACCATGCAAAGTGCCCAAATTATTCTTAAGTTATGGGAGTGAAGACTATGATTATGTTAACTCAAGTACTACATTTTCATTTACACCATTTGGCAGATGCTGTTATCCTTAATGATGTACATGGTTGCTTTGTAGTCTACAAAAAACCTGTCACACAAACCAGAAAACCTAGACTTACATTAAGAGCTGCAAGTCAACTACGATTCTACTCGAGCTTAAGTTAATCCTTTCACAGAAAAGTTTATTTTAAATGCACTGTAACTGGTCAAAACGTTTGTTGGTTAGGTTCTCTTTCAGTTGTCGTCTGAGAGTTCATTGCAGTTCTAATGGTCAGTTGAAGTTCATTTCACAACCTAGTTGCCAAAACTGAAAAAAATCGTGATACCTTTCTTCAGTTTTTGAAAAGGGTGGGGTCTGGCGTAATGCTCTAAGAGAGTGAGCTGTGATCCGTGATTTGATCATTGTACATAGGTAAACAGGTGCTGGACCATTTTTTCCCAGACTTTGTGCTACCACTGTGGAAGTGATGATGGCATTCTCAAAGCCTGGTCATGTCTTGGGGAGTTATCTTGGGAGAAATTAAAACACTGCCTTCCAGAATAGGAACCTTATCTCATCTGTAAAACATGGTGGTGTTAAAAAGATTGCTTACCACAATAGATAGAAAAATGTGTGTGAGCAACTATACAAGAGAAATGTCAGGACATCTGTCTGTGAACTGAATCATAAGAGAAAGTGAGTTATGCAGAAAGATAATAACCAAAATCATGTAATTCTAATCAAGTATTTCTACCAAAGAAAAGTTAAAGAAGAATAAAGATAATGTTTTGGAATGATCAAATCCAAGTCCTGACCTTAGCCAATTTGAAATGTTGTGGAACGACCTAAAGTGAACAGTTTATGTGAGGAAACATACAAACAGCCCAGAGTTGAAGCTGTTTTGCATGAAGGAATGGTTAAGATTTTTATTCCAACTTTAAAACACTAGAGCAACACCATAAAAGCACTTTTAGTCAATTTCTTTTCCCTAAACAAACCTCATTTTTAGAAAAGTCAGTAAGAATGGGTCATGCCTAATGCCTTTGTGGCAAAATTCAATAAAGATTTGTTAGTCAGTTCAAACGGAACATTTCTCAATGCAAGACTGCAGAGAATTTAGATCTTTAAACATCTACATTACATTATTTTGTGAAAAGATTCAGAGAATTCAGAGACATCTCAGTGCATAAAGGGCAAGGTCAGAAACCACTGTTGAATGCGTGTGATTCGAGCCCCCGGACAGCACAGCCTAAGAAAACGTGATCCTACTGTGACAAATATAGCCACCTGGGTTTGGAAGTACTTTAGAAAGCCCTTGTCACTTAACACAATCTGTTGCAACTGAAACTGTATTATGCAAAGAGGAAGCCATACAACTCAATGCAGACACCCCAGCGAGTTCTTTGATCCTAAGCTCATTTCAGATGGACCAAAACACTGTGGAACTATGTGCTGTGGTTAGATCGGTTTACATTTTAGACTGTTTTTTGGAAAAACCAACAGACAATGGCGACCATGGACTGTTGAGCAGCTTAAGTCTTATGTCAAGCAAGAATAGACAAAATTTTCAATTGCAAAACTCCTAGGTGATGTAACCCAATGGTAAACATGCCTCTATCCCAACTTTTGTTAAGGATGTTGCACCTTTCAAAAACTAAATTTGGGTATATTTACAAAATATAATTAAGTTGTAAAACTATTAAAAATGTGTTCTTTGTACTTATGTCAGTTAAATAAAGGTTCACGTGACCTGACATATCACAGATTACTGCATTCTGGAAATGGGGTTTTTACATGCACAAGCCAGGGGCCTGTAAATAAAAACCACCAACACAGCATGTTTGAAACATATTCTGACAAATTCTTTTCTCTGAAAAACCATTGCATCTTTTAAACAACACATTTTTGCTTTAGAGGTGCTCTTGGAATTGAGTCTGCCTCTCATGTGTTACATGTTGATTTATGTTTTACTTCCCTCTGTAATACACCATGATTCCATGTCCCTGTTTAGTGCTTAAATCTTCCTTTCATTTTCCAATCTTTCTCTCGTCCATCTATCCTGCCCTGTTTCCTTAGTCACCCTACAGTAAAAACTCCCACTCAGTCTGTCTCTTCCAAAACCTCTTAGTCATTCCCTCCTCTGCAGCCAATCCTCGGGTCCACCTGTTACTCACTGACACTTGACGCATAATAATTACTGCATGACACCATTTACTGCACATCAGATCTATCCATCGGATAAAAGGATTGCTTTTACTGGGTGTCACAGCACATATTTAAAATGTTAACTGAAAAATCTGTTGCAATGAGTGTATGACATGTACTCAGATAAATACAAAATTTTCTTAAATATTCTGAGACCTGTTATTGGTATGGTGAGGTTGTACTGGGCCATTATTCACTTCGTTAAGAGAATGAATGCATGGTATATAATCTGTTTTTACCATTGTTGAATAACTGCACAATTCTGCTTCTAATTTCTGGAAAGTCACCATAATTCAGTAAATTGATGATAATCTGCGACTGACAGGCTGAAGAAATGCATCGTTGCTAATGTGCTGTTGCTTCCTGAGAGCAATGTGCTTTGCCTTACAATGCCATTTGCCATTGGCTCTGTGCCGTGATGCCATCTGTGGGTGCCTTTTTCACAGCTGAATGTGGAGGCCAGTGACTTCCTGAAGGAGCTACAGGTTAAACTTAATAACGTGATGGATGACCTCAGCAGGATTTTTGCAGTCAGGTAGGTCCCACAGTTGAAGGTTTACTGAAGAAACTGTCCAGTCTACCAAGTCGTATTGTATAGGGTTGTCATCATTACTTGTTTAATTGATTTTTAAAAATTTTAATTAACATATCAGGCTTGATTTTTTTGGCAGTGTACGTTTATTTAAATATTTTAATTTCTATTTTATAAGTATAAATATTTTTATTTATATTTTTTAATATTTTCTATTCATTACAAGTTATTCATGGTTTGTGATTTTTCAGTAGTCTATTTTTTTTATCATTTGACCTTTTTTTTACAACTCTGATAATTGTTTGTAAGGGTTTTGGTTTGCGGAAGCAGGTGCAAGGTGTGCGGTATAACATGGTTTATTTATAAAAGCAGACTAACACTAAGAATACTATTGAAAACAAAGAACAACAACAGAGAAATCACAGTGTAATAGAACAGAGAACTGACCAAGGCAAAGACAAACACAAGAGACTATAAAGAGAGACATTACAAGCAACACCTGACATAGGAAGAGACAAGGGAACAAGGAACAGGTGTACGAGGTGGGACATGGGTGTGGCTAAACAGGAACACAAACACAAGATATGAGGAAGCACATAGAAAACCAAAACAAAAACACAGACTGGAAATGTGGCACAACGAGATGTGACATTGTCAGAATAATGATTTGATTACTAATCTAATTGATGCTAACACGTAATATTTTCTCCGCTGTAATAGACTGGATTCAACTAAATAGAAAGCTCTTCTGTATCAAATGTGACAGGACAGCAAACCCCTAAACTATACAGGGCTGTATTTTTCCTAAACTGACTGTGAAATCCAAAGAGTGTTCATGGCAGCCATTCAGCAAAATATCAACTGATTTATTTTTTCTTTACACTTAGTCTTTTCCACAAAAAGTCAAGGCGACTTCATTCCAAGCAACCAGAAACACCTGGCTGAACTTTAATTTGCTGGTCTTAGTATTCCAATACATCATGTCTGCTCCTGCTAGAATGGAATGAAAACCTGCAACCCACCGTTTGTGAATGAAATTGGACACACTGCCTTATACCGAATGTAATAGGTCTTTAGTGTTGTTTTCTTTATCTTTATTATTGAGTCTAAATGTGTTTGCCAACAAACTTTCTTCCAGAAATCTCCTAGGGCAGCCTTGGTGATGCTTATTTTGCAATACTGACTGTACCAGCTTTATGTAGCTAACAAGTAATTTCTAACTTTTCTCCACCTAAGCTTTGTGCTCTCAAATAGACACTTGTTAACTGTTATGTATAAAAAATAATTTTCAGACACTATAGCATTTTAGTTCCATTGTGAGAAACTAAAGACACAAATATCAGACACCAAATATTTTTAGGTGACTTTTAGGTGAAGAGGAAAACTTTAAATTAGATTTTTCTATTTTGATTGATTGTGTCTTAATTGTAAACAATTGTATTTTCTAATAGAATTTTAATATATTTTATATATTGTCAGGTCAGTCTAGATTCACCTCATTAATATATCATTCGCACATCATCTTCTTAACCTAAACAAAGCACTTCAGTGAGACGTAAAACATCTTGCGGTTGTGTGTTAATAATTGTGTACTGTCTGTTTATGTGTTGTAGTTTCCAGCCCCACATTGAGGTGAGTATAAGGCAGATGGGGGATATCCTGAGCCAGGTGAAGGGTGCCAATGTTCCTGCTAATGGCAACGGCAGCCTCACACAGGATGCTGACAACGTTCTGCAGCCCATCATGGACTTCCTTGACAGCAAGTGAGAAACAAATTCACACTCACACACACACATACTCATGACCTGGTACATGGTTAACAGGCTTTAACCATCCTACATCTAGGTATAAATGCCTTTTTTTACATTGAGTTTAATTTTTTTCTAAACATAGTTCATTAATATATATATATATACATACAGTGGAGGAAATAATTATTTGACCCCTTGCTGATTTTGTAACTTTGTCCAATAACAAAGAAATGAAAAGTCTCAGAACAGTATCGTTTTGATGTGCTATCTGTCACTGTTAAAATAAACCTACCATTAAACCTACCATTAAAAGGAAAATTGAAAAATTAGTCACCCTCATTAAAGACACCTGTCTTAACTAGTCACCTGTATAAAAGACACCTGTCCACAGAATCAATCTA
>JBBPDA010000041.1:32772966-32801236 GCA_037974385.1 Arnoldichthys spilopterus | reverse complement strand
TTTAATAAATCTGCAACAATTTCAAAAATTCTTTTTTTTTGTCTGTCAATATGGGGCGCTGTGTGTACATTAATGAGAGGGAAAAATAAATTTAAATGATTTTAGCAAATGCAATATGACAAAGAGTGAAAAATTGAAGGGGGTCTGAATACTTTCCATACCCACTGTATATGACCTTATTTAAAGAAACCAAAAGGGGTAGAATATTCAAGATATTTTTTGTGTTGTTGTGGGATGGCTGAAAAAAAATATTAGAAATGATAGCAGCAATAAGTAGGCACATTCTGCATTTTGAGGTGTGATATGCATTCCAGGAAAGTTTGTTTTTTGTTCTTGTTAGACTAAGACTAACTCTGTATAACTTAGAAGACCATATACAGACCATCTGACATGAACACCATGCTAAAATAGATAGACAGACAGACAGACAGAAAAATGAATTACACTCAAAATAAAAGTTTAGTGAAGTAGAGAGTCTGTCACCTTAACAGAATAAAAGCACATGAAAAAAACAATTACACTCAAGTTGGGAACTAGCCTATTCTTAGGGAAACATGGCTCAGAAAATTTGAGAACAGTTCCATTAGATAATCAACAAAGTTTCACTGAAAACATTGGAAATTTATTTTACTTGTGGCATCTTACCTGCAGAGGCCCCTTCAAGTTCAGGGCCCAAGGGCTTTAGTCACCCTAATCTGCCAGCATGCTGACCCTGCACGCTCTCTTCTGGTAAAAAGCTTTGGCAGCTGAGAGATTGAATTGCACCATTACAAGAATGAGAATGCAAATATGATCTAGTGGTCAAAGGGGCTGGAAAAAAGCTCTCACCGCTTCCTGTCTTTAAGTACTACAAGAAGAGATGGATTGCTGATCTAATGCAGTGAGCAGTTATTGTTAGGACAAGCTCTGTGGGTGGAGTGAGAGTGGGCTGTGTGGTCATGTGTGTTTAAAAGTCAGATACTTGGGGCACATTGCTCAGAGACTTTCTTTTGAGTGTGTTTGGGGGTGTGGGTGTGTGTAAGAGGATATTAATGCTTAGTAATCTCTTATTCTCTGTCTTTCCTCTACAAAATATTTCCAGTTATTGATTATGAGAGTCACAGTCCAGTCTTCTGTTTTCAGGGCACACAGCTCATCTTTAATGCTGCTAAAGAGTTGGGCCAACTCTCCAAGTTGAAGGTAAAGGCCCTCAGTCACATGCTCAACATAATTATTTTTAATATATACATAATATTTGCTGTTAAAAGTATTTTTATTTATTATAAATAGATTATAGATATTAAAATATAATATTAGCATAGCTTAATATTACACAATCAGTGCCATTCAACTGACACATTCAGACCGAAGTTTTACATTTTATTATCTCTCAGTGAAAAAAATCAGTATTTATTATTATATCATTATTTATGTAAATTATTGTCAAATATCTGGATAAATCTAAATCACCTATGACCTTACTGACCTGTTTCCACTCTGTCCTTAAGGAGCACATGGTGCGAGAGGAGGCTAAGGCACTCACCCCCAAACAGTGTGCAGTCATTGAGCTGGCGCTGGACACCATAAAGGTAAACACACACACACACACATATATATATATAGTCACACATTCACACTCAACTCATTATATACTGAATACTGCAACTATGCTCACATGATAACAGTTGTATTTGTGTGTAACAGCAATACTTCCACGCTGGTGGGGTGGGTCTGAAGAAGACATTTTTGGAGAAAAGCCCAGACCTGCAGTCTCTGCGCTACGCTCTCTCACTCTACACACAGGCCACGGACAAACTCATCAGGAAATTCATCCAGTCACAGCACACTCAGGGTATGCCTCTGTTCACACACACACACACAGACAGACAGACACACACACACACACACACACACACACACACACCTCTGTGTGCTCAGTATTCACCATTTCTGAATAACTCAATTTATTTATTCCTCTCTCTCCTCTCTCTCTCTCACTTTCTTTGCCTTCAACTCTTTAATTGCCTCACTTCCCCTCTCTCCTTTGCTGTACTTCTATCTTTCTCTGTCTTCCTTTTACTTCATCTCACTCCCCCCTACTCTTCCTCTGTAATTTTATTTACTCTCTCCTTACTTCCTCTCTCTCTTTCTTTCTTTCTTTCTTTCTTCTCTCACACTGTCCTTCTTACCTCTGTTACTCCTTCACTTTTAATGTCTCGAATTTACCTTCTGCCCTTTGTCGACATTTGACTTTTTGTAACGTTTGTCCTGCTATCTACAACTTTTTATTTACTAATGTGTGTCTCTGGTCCTCACTCAACTTCTATGTTCACAAAGAGTGAATCTTATTCTCTTTCTCTCTCTGTGTCTGTCTGTCTCTCTGTCTCTCTCTCTCTCATCTTTCCCCTATCCTACCATCTCTCTGCTAGTCCATGGAGGTAAAGGGGTGAGGTTTACTCCCAGTGAGGATGTGTACCCAGAGAAGGGTACGTTTCAGCTCTGGGCACGCGTGGCTACTTTAGCATGCATGAGCATGACTGCACTGAAACAATGGCCTCATTCACATTCATGTATGCAAATGGAACATTTGCATATTCGTGTATGCGTGTAAGGTAATTATGCTAACTGGGCTTAGCTCAGTGACCTCCCACCAGCCCAGCTGCTGCAGCGAAAATGCCAGCACACAGGACAGAGCAAGTGTCCACAGCTCAGCTCTGTAAACATGACTTTATTCAGCTGTAGTGCTTTAAAACTTAATCCGATTTGAACAGGATTCTTCCAAATGAACTCGGGAAATTCACAGCGTTTGATAGGAAACAGAATGTTTTGTCTTACAAATTCCATTTCCAGAAAAGCTATATTTTCCAAAATGCAATAAAACAAAAAATTGTGAACTGTTGTGATGAACCTTTATTTAACTGACAGAAATACAAAGAAAAGATTTTCAATCATTTTTACTGACCAACTTAACTGTATTTTGTAAATATACACATATTTAGAAGGTGATGGCTGCAACACACTCAACACTCAACTGCCTATTAATTTGCTGAATCTTTTTACAATATTATGTGCTGTAGATGTTCAAAGATGTACATTCTCTGCAGTCTTGTTTTCAGACATGTTTCTTTTGAACTGACTAACTCTCTCAAATTTTGCCACAAAGGGGTGAGCCTCAGCCCAACCCTGCTTACATCTTTGATGGATGCTACTTTTATACACAACCATGATACCTCAGCTGCTACCAGTCAGCCTAATTAATGTCCAAACTGGTGTTACTTGAATATTCTGTAACTTTTCAGTCTTAATTTAACTTTGTCCCGAATTTTGTTGAATGTTGCAGCTATTAAACTCTAAATTTGTGTATAGTTGCATAATACAATTATGTTGGTCAGTAAAACTATTGAAAATCTTTTATTTGTGCTTTTGCAGTTAAATAAACATTCAAGTCAACATATCACAGATTTTTGTTTGTATTGCATTTGGGAAAATATTTAATCTTTTTTGGACATTATGGAATACTACAGGTGTAACGGTACATAGAAGGTACATATCTTTTGGGTCACACCAATGATTGGACATCACAGTTCGGAACAATGGGAAAAAACCCAGATGCTAAAGGCTATGCTTTTTTTGTGTGTTTTGTTTTTTTACATACTCAAATAGGTCCTGTTTTTGTAGAGCTGATAAAAAAAACAAAGAGCAGTAGCTCACAATCAGCTATAAAACTGAAAATCATCTCTTGTGTTATTAAAAGTACAAAATACATAGAATTAGAAATAAAACTTCATTAGGTTTCAATGGGTTTCACTGTATGTAAACATTCAGAGATTAAGCCCAACCCTCCCAAAACACTATTAGGGAGGGACTGCAGGTATAGGCAGGTAGCATTTTTTATTACTTCATTATAAAAATAAGGAACTCAAACATTTTGTGTTTGAACATTTTCGCTACTAGATATTTTTTGTATTGCATATTCTCCCTATGACTGCATGCACAGAACCATAATGTCTGTACCATGCTGATTCAGTATGAATTCATGTACTGTCATATCCCTACTAAATACACAAGATTCACTGGAAGAAATATTCCCACAGCAGTGAAATACAGAAATTTAAAGGTACAGAACATAATACTGAAAACACTATATTAAGCCTATATAATATATACACCCAGGCTTAACAATATTAGATATAGGCCAAAACACTAATTTTATTTTGAATTTCATTAGGAAACTCAGATTTCACCAATATTTGATTATTTAGCTGTAATTCCGAATGATTTCCAAAACTATTCTGAATCTTCATATGCTAAACTATGAATAAAATATAGTTCCTCTGGTACCACAGTGCACATGAAATAGCAGTAAACTGTCAGTAGTCAGTACACACCAAGTATGTAAGTATGGGACAGTGAAAAATATGACAAAGCGTATGTACACTTCCTAACCAAGTCATTATATTGTTTAAAATGTGTGCAACTTTGCTGCTTAGCAGCAGATAACGGTCCAGACAATGTGAACAATAGAAAGACTCTTTCTCCATCTCTCTCTTTTTCTCCATCTCCCTACTGTCCTCCAGCTGTACATCATAGCATAGAGTGATAGCAGAACATGTATTTTCTTTAAATGAGCCATAATGTTGGCACTGCAGCATTTTTTGTGAAAGCAGCCAATGGCACAGACTGGGATTTAGTGTGTCTCACAACCGACCCATTCATTCTGCTAGGAGGTGACCTATTCTTGTATGTGTGTGTGTGTGTGTGTGTGTGTGTGTGTGCGTGTGTGTGTGTGACTGTTTTACTGCTGTGCTTTTATTTAGTGGTTAATAGCAATTATCTAATTCATTAGAGCAATTTAATCAGCAGATGGACTTTTGAGTAAAAGGCCAATGGCAATTTTGTTCATTAGTAGAGGGAAAATGTGCAAATTTTGTCTAAGGGAAGGAAAAGGATTCCCCAAAATTGTGTAAAGCATAATTTTCAATAAGCTCTCCTACATTATCATATGCAAACGTTTGAATGCCCCTAGTTTTGATGATTTGGTAAGTGAAAATAAGTTAATACAGTGTTTGCCAATCATGATCCTGGAAGACCCTCTTCCCTGCACATTTTAGTATTTTCCCCACTCTGACACACCCACTTCAACCCAGGGGTTGGGATCCTCTAGGACTTGGATTGGGATATACTGAGTTAACACATCCTCTACCATGACCAAGCTTAATTTTCTACAAATTTAAATGCAGATTTTGTATTTATTTGCTGACTTTAGTGTACTGGAATATAACCATAACATTAACACCACCTGCCTAAAACTGAGTAGGTCCATTGTGCTGCTGAAATCTCTGACTGTGGTGCACTGTGTGTTCTGACACCTTTCTATCAGAGTCTGCATTCTTTTTTTAAACCACAGTAGCGTTTTTGTGGGACACAGACAGGGTAATCATCACTTTAACACATTATCCATGAGCCTTGGGTGCCCATGACCCTGTCATTGATTTACCAGTTGTCCTTGCTTGGATCACATTTAGTTGATACTTACTACTTCATACCTGGAACACTCCACAAGACCTGCAGTTGGCTCTTGTCAATGTGGCTCAGATCCTAACACTCAGATCCCATTTCTCCTGCTTCCAGCACATCAAATCTAAGAACTGACTGTTCACTTGCTGCCTAATATATGCTGCCCCTCTGACAGGTGCCATTGTAATGACATAACTGGACTGTCAGTGTTATTCACTTTATCTGTCAGTGGCATTAATGTTATAGCTGATTGGTGTGTGTGTTTCTTACTATTATGTTAAATTCAGCAAATAATTGTGCATTGAAATTGTGCAGGATTTGTATTTATTTTCAGTTCAAAAATCAGCAAAACGTCATTTGAAAGTGTTCTGTTCTCATTTTTCTCCTATCGTAGGTAAGCAACTGAGAACTTGCAGAATCACATCACTTCATGCATGGGTTGCATGGCAAAAAATGATGAAACACTTCAGAAACTCTTCTCCTAGCGCTGGCATGTCTGATACCAATGATTGTTAAAGTCATGTTTGTTTACTCTTGACCCTGTATTTCAGCCTCAAATGTAGATGATGCTGTGGGTGAGGTATCTATGACTGTGGAGGTAATCAGCGACCCCAACAGTGCAGGACACAAAATCAACGTGAAAGGTTCAGAACTTTAGACTAAAGTTATTTACTCAAGTTAGCATTTTAATCACATTTCACTGGTTATACTAACACTTTTTCATTTGTACCCCTATTTTCCATTAACAGTGGTGGCTGCGAATGACCTGCACTGGCAGACCCAGGGCATATTCCGCCCCTTTGTGGAGGTGTATATCATCGGGCCTCACCTCAGTGACAAGAAGAGGAAGTTTGCAACCAAGTCTAAGAACAACAGTTGGTCGCCTAAATTTGGCGAGTCCTTCCAGTTGTAAGTCTGTCTTCACCTATAAAGTTCATGCTTAAATTCAAGGCAGTTGGACAAAATATTCACATAATTACCTGTGAACCCAGTATAGTTGATTAGCTAAGATTTGTCTGAGGTTTTCTTCTTTTGGTTTGCACTGACTTTGTAGCTGATACTACCTTGTACACCTTTTAAAATTATGTTATCGTAAAGGTTATACAGTATCAGAACTACATAAGTAAAACTGAGATTACTTAATATCATGGGCGTTTCAAGCTATAGGTCACTTAGGACACTACTGGCAAGGGTCGTGCAAATTGGGCACTCACCAGCCGGCAAAAGTTTGTAATGCCAAGAAAAATGAAGAAAATGTTTTCAAAGAACCATGAGGACGACTTGATGTCAAAAAGACTTTTTTAAATAAGTAAATCTGCTATTTTCTTTAATTATAGTAAACCTATCATTTTTAATATAAGGTCCACTCTCTTCACTCTTACCTACCGCACCTTTAATCAGTGGCATTTCTGGCCATTCCAGCCCCCAAGACAAGATCTTTACTCCTGTCCCCCCAAATCATCATGTCCAGGGAAAATAATACTATTATACTAGATGACTGTTTGAGCAATATAAGGTATATGGAAAGAGTGTGAACCATATCATGAAAATGTGAACTAATTCACCTGCCAAGTCCATCCTACTCCCTCTCCACTGCACTCCAGCCATGCCTCTAAAGCCCCTCCCCAAAGAGGAGGCTGCCCTGCATGCACAGGATAGCAGTCAGAGCAACTGTAGAGGTAAACAGCATGGAGCACACGCTGGTAAAAACAAAGCTCCACACAGTTAGATATAACATTCTTTACAGTGACTTTCATTTACATGTTCAGCAATATATGTTGTTCTTGCAGTTCTGTTTACATCAGCAATGTAAGCAGAGCTCACCAGCCCATCAAGCCAGATCTTCTTTTTGAAGCTTTATGTATATAACAAAGATGTAACCATGTAAACTCCCACCAAATACAAAAACAGACCACTTTGATGTCAAGTGAATTTTATTTATATAGCTCTTTTTACAACACAACATGGTTTCAGTGTTTGATGCTTTAGACTAGGACTTCTCAACCTTTTGCAACCCACATCCACAAAAGGATCCAAAAGAATATTTAACAGATCCAGCTGTTTAAAATGCAAGCAAATATTGTACAATAATCTATGCAACCTAGTCTTGATTTTAAAAATGGCTCTCTGGGGTCTGTGCTGTACACCTTGAGGGGTCAGCGATTTCATTATTTCTTATTTTGGTACCCAGCTTAGGGCTGGGCAACATGATGATATTTATGTACATTGTTATAGTTTATTTCAAAATGTTGGGGTTTTTTTGTCCATTTTAACTTATCAGATATCAGAAAAAAATTAATAATAGATTTTTTTGATGTATTGCGTATCATGAAACTTTGTTTAAGTCTCATGATTTTATATGTTTGCAATGTTGCAAATTCTCAACTCTAGTTGCAATAGGAGCAATATTAAAGCGATTTTGAAGAAAACTTGGTTGTGCCACTCCACTTCTTGCAGCATCACTCATTGTCCACACTAATGAAATAAAAGGCAGTGCTGCAAGAGGTACAGCCAGTCTCTTACTAATAGGCTATTAAAACAGATGTCGTCATGCAGAGACATGAAATAGTCATCATGCAAGTTTGTTCTGAGTACATAGATTATAGTTAGGGTCAGGATCAGAAACTTTTGACTATTGATCCCAGAGAAAACTGCTTATTTTACAACTGCAAAAACAGACAGAGGCACAAGCAGACAAGAATCACTACAAAATATATAAATATAAAATGTATAATAAACTATTTTTAAGAAATATACTCAGTAGTTTGTAACCAGTATGTTTTAGAAATGAAGTGAATTTAAATGCTGTAAATTGATAATAATCCAGATTTTTAATATGGAGTATGTGAATAGCTCAAAAGTATTGCACATATAATATTGCCCATGGGAGAGAGATATTGTGCAACTCAGTAGCAGTAAAAAGTTATTGCACATAAAACAAAATCATCAAAGTGAGAGTGGGCAACCCTGAACATATATGTACATATATTTATTACCTGCATTTGCATTAAAGGATGATGTTTTCCTTCATGAAACACGCACTGCATATACCTTTCTTGCATAGAAAAATTAACAGGGTATATTTACATTTTCATTTGTCATCTAAGGCTTCAAAAACAAATATTTTCTAGTTAATTATTCATGTGAAATATCAACTAATCTGCCATAAAATTTGCCTGCAACTAAGAATAGAGTAACTAAAAAAAGTCACACAAAAAAATGTTTGGATTTATTTTGTTTTTTGCTGATTTTATAAATTAAATATTGTAAATGTAATTGTAGAATAATAACTGTATAATGTTGACTTTCACTCTAATTTCAGAGAAAACCTTCATTTTCTAAATAAATTGCCAGTATCTTCAACAAGCTAAAATAAGTGATCTAATAATAATTTAATAGCTCCTCAGGCTGCAGCAAAATTTAACTTATGCTTCAGAATCAGCACTTGAATACTTGTTTTTTCAGCTGGTCAAAGGTAACGTTGTACACCTGTGGAAAGCTAAGTCAGTAAACTTGCATATGTTGTATGTGATTGCATCCTTCTTTTTACTTTTAGAAAATGCTCTCAGACATTTCTTCTTTTTGAGCTTTCAGCTCTAATCATTCTTTTCAAAATGTACATGAAAAATTGACAAAAAACTCATCCTTCTCTTCCATTTCTCCCTTGCTCTTTATCTGGTCCTTCTTACAGTGTTTTGGGCAGTGAGCTGGGTCCTGAAGGCTATGAGTTGCATGTGTGCGTGAAGGACTACTGCTTTGCCCGGGAGGATCGCGCAGTGGGCATGGCCGTGTTGCAACTGAAGGATGTAGTGGCGCGGGGCAGTGGAGCCTACTGGTTACCTCTGGGCAAACGCGTACACATGGATGAGACGGGCCTGACAGTGCTGCGAATCCTCTCCCAGCGCAACAACGACGAGGTGGCCAAAGAGTTTGTCAAGCTCAAGTCTGACCAGCGTTCAGCTGAGGAGGGACGGGGCAGCTAGAAGCAAAAATAAAAGGGAAAGACATACATAGACATACATAGACATACACATGGTAACCAAAAATGAATACAGATGTCAATACAGACCATTCTGAGCTCTAAACTGTTGTGCCTCTGCTAACATCGATAGTGGCATAACCTAAATCTCTGTACAGAAACCTAAAGCAATGAAATCGGATTCAAGCAAATAATGATGTCAGAGATACAGCTCTTTCATCTTTGCCTTTTTTATTCTTTCAAAGGGAATTCAGCAATGACATGCTAAAGTATAACCATATACTCATAGAAACACAGCCATATACTCACAGATTCTTTTTTGCACTCTAGACTTCAGCATGTCAATACAATTGGTTGATAAGCTGCATATGGATTCTTTGTCCAGTCAAAACTCATGTTACTGGCCTTGCTTGTCCATTTAGAAATATGCCAAAGGCTTTTAAAAGCTGTTGGCTTTCTGTGCCATTCTTTCACCGGCTGCTCTCACACACACACAGCATATCTGCCTTGCCGAGGTACAAGAGTACCCTAATCCCCCCAAAAAAAACCCTCTCCCTTTTTTCCTCTGCCTTACCTTGTTTTTTCTTCCCCCGACACCTTGCTAGCAATTGTAACCACTTTTATTGTAACTGTAAAAAATCACAATGGGGCTTGATTTGTTTGCATTGTTTGAAATACTTTGCACTTTGCCTTCTTTGCATGTTTAAAGAGTTCAGCTCCTTTTTTTTGTGTGTCTGTCTCTCGATCTCATTCAGTAAGCACTGTGTCTCGCTTCTGTTCTCTACCATGTTGTGCATGATGAAGCCAAGCCACTGAAACACTGTGACTCTCTCCACGTGCCCGCCTCAGCTGCCACTCAGCCGCTGTGCATTATAGGGCTTTAGCTTGTTTGTTCAATTGCATATTATACATGTTAGGTTTGTTCTCTGCTGGACATCCAAAAATGATAGTGTGTTAAATGGGAAAAGATTTACTGAGCGTTGTGCAGTTATGGAACTAATGTGGTCAGAGAATGTGACCTTTGTCAGGGGTTAAAATGGAAGTTGCAAGGTGGTATGTTCACTAAACTTCACATATTTCTACAGTAGCTAGTTAGTTGATGGAAATTGATTAATTTGTTAGTTAATCCTCAAGCCACAAGTTGATCTGCACTATATGAACATCAATAGCAAGCTTATTAGCTCTGTTTTCACATAATCTAATGACATTATGAAGGCTGAGGTACAGATCACATCATGAGATTACAGCATGTGTCACTGAAAGATCGCTGGACACTTTAACGGCATGTTTACAGTCAACGACAACCTGTTGCAAAGCTGAAACACCATTGACTCCTAACATTAGGAGGAATTAGGAATTTTCTGCCCAATATAACCCCTGACTTTTGTTACAGGGAGGTTTAAAGAGTACACGGATTTAACATGAAGATGCAAGAATTGCCTTTCGAAGTAGTGAGACTCTTCAAACTCTTTAAAAACTAAATAACTATGGAACCCAGTGAGTGCCTCTGCAAACATCCGATTTGGGTCACATGCACTCACTCCAAAACACATCACTTTGGGGACTTCTAGGTGATGCAGCTGGCTAAGAGTACTTCCTGTCACACCAAGTTTAAGTCCAAGAGAAACCTGGCCTTCTGCTTTCTCTATGTGAAAGGTGACCAAGTTAGTCTCTCTGCCCATCTATAGTGGTGCTGACCACCTGCTGTACAACTATTGCAACAAGTTCAAAACATTTGGGTGATTGCTTCTTAGAAGAACTATGTAGGGCCTGCCAATAGCCAACATTATTAGTAACGTGGTAAGGCAGCAGCTGTTTTTTCTGTTCTACTACTGAAACTGTGCTACATTGTGTTTTAACATGGCTGGATCTTAGAACATTCTACCAAAAACAGCACCGTCTATGTTGTTCATGATTAAGCCTGATGCTGCAAGCTTTGGTCCTGTCTTTTGTTCATGTCTGCCATCACTGGCCGGATTGTGCTTTCCATATGTTCTGTGCAGTCTGGTGTAATCTTTCTTAATTCTACAGCAATACTTTAAACCTGAGACAAAAACACAACTCTCTTGGCCTCTGGGTCAGAGGTCATACAGGGAGATGCACAGGCATATAAAAGCACCAGTAAGAAAGGATATTACGAAAATGCCTTTGTTTGGCATGTGATTGATCGTTCAAATACATGGAGATATGTCTAGATGGTTTTAGTGGCCTACTTTTTATTTATGGAAAGACTAATTGGCAAAAGAAACTGTAATAACGTCTTTGTATAGTTATATATACTGTCACTGTTGGAAAAAATCCTTATACCTTTTTTTTCCTTACAGAAATTCAAAGGACCGATTGCCATGTACCATGTTAAATTTTAATGACAATGAATGAATGTCCTAAAGTGACCTGGAATAGCATGTTACATTAACTTGTACTGAGAGTCAAGAAGGTTTTTTCTTTCTTCTGTAATCTACAGATACAAAGTTTTGTTTGGACAGTTTTATATGTGTGTAAGTAACTGTGCAAAGAAACCTTGTATCTCCAAAACTCTAATTTGAACATTGTTTTATACTACACTAACTGCCCTTGATTTTTAGTGACAACTTGATGATGACCCAACAGAAACAATCCAAAATTACTGATAAACATCAAAAATTCTATTTTTTCGTCTCATGTACAGTTACAATGCCTGAGATATGAGATGGACAGTGAAATGTATGTATAGGGAGAGAGACAGATCATTCCATGATTAGGGTGCCATTTAGCCCTTGTAAAATGTCTTCACTTTAGAACACTGAGTCATGAGAACATGCATTTACACATTCACAGAACGTGATAACTGACCTCTGAAACAATTTCTTGCTTGTCACATGGCTGGCAATGGCTTAAATGAGTGAGGGGTCTTATTTTGGCATAGAATTAGCAAATAATCACAATGTGGTTAACTAGCACCCATGCTAACTGCACAGAAATATTACGTACATACTGATGATTTACTTAAAATTCATTTTTGAATAAATAATTTACTTTTGGTCTATATTTTGAGTGAAGGGCTTTCAGTACGACTGTCAGTTAAATTTTTTTGCTGAATATGCGAAAGATATTTCCAAGACATAAATATGAGGGAACAGAAATGTACTTTTCATACACTATAATAGGCCTTGCGATGGGTTGGCCTCCTGTACTGGGTGTACCCTGCCTTTAGCCCCCAGTCAGCTGGGATTGGCTCCAGCTTCCCCGTGTCCCGAAAATAGAAGAAGCGGTTTAGAAAATGACTGGATGGATACGCTATAATAGATGACACATGAAAAGTTTCGATCATGGGATAAATGGATTCACACATTAACGCACTAATGAAAAAGTGTTTTTTCAAGGTAGATTATAGTGTAAGTTAGTCGAGTGTAAGTTTTGTTCCTTATCTGAAATATGCACATTAGTTCCTTTATCCTAGGCCACTTTATCCTTGTTTAACTTTTATGCAACCAGTGGGACTCAAATGGCACCCCAGTTGTGGAACTGCCCATGTATTTTGATTTTATTAGGGATGAGAGCCAGTCATGGATACATAGCCATTGTTTTACTGAACCATAGTGCAATTAAATGACACAGTAGTTGCCGGCTGTTTGTCTGTTTGGAATAGCATATAAAATGTTTACAAGGCAGAGTGTGAGTTATCAGCACAAATGCGCTTGCACAGATTTATCTAGTACCTGTTGGAAAGCAAAAAGGGATTCTTTACGCTACCTGCCATGGCTCAAGCTTAAGGGCAGTGGTGTCTGTGTTTGAGCTGTGTTAAACAGAAGTGGGCTTCTTTAGGGGGCTTTTGACATCACCCTGGACCTTTGTTTTTAAAAACCAAATCCAATGCGTCTCTGAACGTCCTTCACACTGGCCTTTATTTGGTAGAAAGTGGACATAGAGAAATGACACAACACCAGAAACGTCGTCCGTCATCAGAGCTCACACAAGACGCGCGCACACACAAACACACCCACTCTCAGACTGGCTCAAGCACAAATGGGCATGAAAGTCACCCATATGCATGCATGCATGCCCACAGACGCGGTCAACATGGTGCCCATTTTGTGAATAGAAGTCAAGTGCATGAAGGGAAACTGAACTTTAATTGTGCCAGCACGTGTCTTTTTTTGATGTTAACCTGCCAACTCGTCGACGGATTTGTCTGTGTGTTTCCTTTGGTTTTTATTTCAGATTTTTTCAAATGTATTTATTTTTCAAAAAAAAGAAAAGAAAAAAGAAAAAAGCTTGTGAATACAGCGACGTCTAAAATAATTAATGTAGCGTGTATAAGCATGAGAGGATGTTTTTATACTGGGGATGTTTCTAGTTTTTATTTTTAATCATTACGATGGTTTCTAACGAGGATGGTGGTGGATAAACGCAGCATTGCTTCCTATTAAAAAAATGATCACTCACTCAAGTCTCTGCACTTTTCTTACAGACTTAAGCATTCTTAAACAGTGTGCATATATACACACAAACTAATGAAAACAACCTGCATCAGCCTTACTTTTCCAGCTATAGTGGATTTTATCATATGAAATCCTAGAAAACACTACACTACAGGAATCTAAAACTGTTTTGCACAATGTTCAGTCGTGATTCATCTCATTAGGTTAGGCTTAGGCTTAATTCTGTCTGGGACACTAGTGGTGTATGTCCAAATCACCCCAGACAACCCTTCAAATCAGCTAGTTTAGAAGTTGCTGATTTTACCCATTACCCATTGCTGATAGCCAATCAACTGCACACACACAGATCTCTACGGAAAAGCACAGTCAATACAATGGGATGCCCTGGGGTAGATGCATGAGTCTGCATCACCGGTGCCAAGGAACTGTGTTCTCTGGACTGACAGAGCTCCATCCAATACATACGGCATATTTAGTTAGAGATATTTTTTTTTGTTATGCAGAACATCAGTTCCTGACCTTACTAATGCTCTAGTGGCTGAATGCCATCAAATCCTCACAATGTCCCCACATGCAGTGTAAAGCCATCCCAGAAGAGCAGAGGCCTGTATTAAATTCTGTGATGCTCTAGAGCTCAAAAGATATGGTAGAAGTATAGCCTAGGCCTCTGCAAACATTTTACTCTACTTTTTACCTTTTATAAAGATAAGAGTTCCAGTGTAAACATTTCAAAATCAAAGCTTTAATATAAGACTTTCTGAGGCAACAGAAAACCCCTCAACAGATCAAACAGCTGGTGCAGAATGACTCATAAACAGTTTCTCAGAAAACGTTTTGTCCATAAGGAAAGGGGGAAAAATACAATTTATTAGAAGCCTGTCGTTTGGAAAAGACTTAACCAAAGCCAGATTCCAAAAAAAGCACAACCTGGTGAAGCAAGCACCAAACCCTGAAGAAAACAAATATAGCCTACTGAGCCATTTCAGTCCATAATTGAATGGGTGTTTAGAAAAAGACAAAGCACATCTTCAGCTCCTAATGCTCACTTTAGTCTGTCATAGACTGCAATGCTGTTTATTACGAAGAAGACTTTCCACTGTATAGTGTTAAGATCACAAGAACAATCAATAGGGAAAAAGGAAAGTGCACCTCTGATTATTATAGCATGTTTAGTCTACTCCGTATATATTAAGTCAACACATGAGTGCAGTGGGACAACCTGTGCTGTGCGGATGTTAGGTACGTCTATAGTGACTTATAAAATAAAAAACAAGTGCTGGAAATGTACATTAGTTCAGATACACACCCTTGACAAGCAGAACAGCAGCCTGTCACGGTCAACTGAAGTTCCCTTGAGTGTTGGTGCCCCCTAGTGACAGTAATAGATCCTGCATCTTAATTTCAGAAAAGGGATTAAAATTGAGCTGGAGGTTCTAGCATGTAATAGCCCCTTTTATTAAACCTATGTTCTCCATCTTGCACATGAATCAAAGCAATGTTGCTGTGAGGAATCCAAGCATACATCGTGATAACTTGAGGACGTACTGGTTTTAAAGCACCAACCACATACTGAAGAAGTCCTTTGTATCAGCCTATTGTAAACCAAAGGAAAAGCACCAAGAGACTGCAGTTTATTGTTTTACAGTAAAAAACGAAAACAAAAAACAAGATTTTATTAAAGAAGCATAAAAAATAAAACTCTTCATACATTTCTTATAACCGTCAAGTCAGTTCAAATTATACGAGTATACAATTGCTCCAACTCACGGCTAAAAGGTCCATAAACTTTCAAATAAAATATATTTCAATTTTAAATTTCTTCAATAATTTTCTCATTTTGTTATAAATTGCCTATATGTTGTACACAGGAAACAGAAATATGGAAAATAAAGATAAATTTGCAGTAATAAAAGGGTCACATTATAATCTGGGATATTTATGTCAAGGTAAGCAAATAAATTGTAAAAATAAAATGTGTAAAAAGTTTTTTTTTGTAGATTTTTTTTCTTTACAAAAATTATTAGCTAGTGCCTGATGGCTTCAAGACATGCAGATAGTTAACTTACAAATAATGATACATGTTTTTAAAAACTACATTAACCTTATCAGTTTTGTACTTCTGGAAAACAAATCCCAATGATTGTAATTCAGGGTATTTACAGGTAGGTCTGAGACCTTGTTATTGAAACAACTTTTGGTTCTGCATACAAAGAATTAAAGCAAAAAAAAAAAAATTAAAATTAAATTAAAATTAACTATAAAGGAGAGCAGAGTTTGAGGGCTAAGTGATTCATGGGAAAGTGGCAGGTGATGCCATTCCGATGCAAGACTGCCCAAGATCTCCCCTCAGAACTTCTTCTGTAAACCCTGTTTTTAAACCTTGGGGTGGGGGGGGGGGGGGGAAGGGGGAGGATATAGTTATAGATTGAAACCATTTGCATCTCCAAGTTTCTGTGGTGTCCGTGTGTCCAGGCTTGGAGTGACTGACTGATGGAGGAAAGTTCTGTCCTCTAGGCTGATTTCTGAGAAGTGCCTGGAGCACAGACAACACAGCTTCGGAGGCACCTTTACAGTAACGCTACTGACTTGGACCTAACTTTGTACCATTAATCCATTTTACTGTCTACTGTACATTTCCAGGAAAAATTTTTTAAAAAAGAACACCCTTGGGTCCAGTATTGAACACGTTTCTTAAAACTAATCTTACTAAAAACACCTAAACATCAGATTCCCAAAACTCAAGGAACTCACAAAATCACTTGTGTTAGAAGGGGGGGATAAAGGGGAAAGTTGTCAAGGTGGGCTCAGACGCTGTGTCGCACTCTGAACAAATACTTTTCATCCTCATCGCATTGTTGAAATCTTTCTGCATTTGAAGTAACAGCAGGAAAAAGAGCAAGAAATGCTTGGGTATTTGTCCCAGTCACAAATCAGCTACAGGCAATGGGTTGACTCGGGTGGTCTGTGAACCAACACAGAATGCTTCCAAAACGGACCACTTGTCAGCAGAGATCTGCACCACCAAGGCACCGTCAACTGGTCTCGACCGGAACAAGTGAACTGGCACTACCGAATTATTTCACAATACTCCACATTTGTGGATGAAGCAGTCTCCCAAAAAAAAAGAAAAGGGAAAAAAAAGAGACAAGGAAAAATATGGAGCAGATTGATGAGGCTTGCTCAATTTCATACACCCCAAGTCCTTGGACAACACAGACTCAAACCATGCCAACCCAAAAACAGGTGCGGGGAAAAGGTGCCTCGGACTTTAACCTGCAGTTTTGAAGTCTCTACCTCAGTTCAGTTCTAAGCCAGGCTACCAGGAAGACCACGGCTGCTCAGACCCCGAAAAACCGAACCAACATCTGCAGCTCTCCTGCAACAGTAGCACAACAGAAGTGTGTGGAAGCCCTGGGTGATATAGCTGCCAGGTTCTGATCGGGATTTTTCCTGGTTATTGTTAACTGAATGAGACCTGAATTGCAGTGCAGTCGCAGGAAGCCCTTTAGAAAATGGTATGGTGTCGTCATGGCTTGTCACATAAAAATTGTAACGAACTTTTCAAAGGGCTACCGACTCCATTTCTGACCAAAAACTGTTCATCGGCGCACAAAAAAAGCATATTGTGACTGTCGTATCAAAACCATCTCTGGGATGATATTTTTCAGGAAAGAAACATTATTTAAAACATATTAACAATAATATTTAACTCAAATCATTTTGGATGATTTCTACTGGCCAATCTGTTAGGAAATGTATTAAAACTGAAGAGATAAAGTTTGGATACGGCCGGGACAATATAAAAACACATAGGGGGGCATACTGATCGTGTGGAGGAGTTCATAAATGGAAAGGGTGGAAGACCAACATTTTCTCCATTTTGGCCCAATAGATACACTGTGGCCCTGGCAGATCGAAAGAAAAACATTGCAATGTGTCGCAGTGCACAAAGTGGGATGGCTCTACAACAGTCCTCTAAAAACTTCCCACTCTCCTCCTCCCCATACACACACACACACACACACCCGCACACACACACCCACCCACACAAAGGAGAAACATTCTTGCAAAGTTACAAAGAACTATCTATACTAGAATTCAGTAAATTCAATGAACAATTGCGGTTGGTGGAGAAGAGGCTGTCTGTCCAACCCCACAGCAACCAACAGGACAGCTAATGTTAAAAGAATCTCTCTCAGAACAATAAAAATTGTAACAGATAAGGTTTTCCGTGGTCTAAAAGGCGACTCCAGACTGTGCGATGTCCGTGATGCATTTGAAACGGTGGTTTTGGCGCCCCCTTGGGACAGGGCACAAAACTGGAATGAACAAATCTCTGACCTTTTTGATCGCAGTAGCAAATACAAAAGAGCGTCTGTGGTAATGAAGTGTACATGACAAGTCTGCCCTATGTACGAACACCAACGGGCCACAGAGCTCGCGACTAGTTACAGAGGGCCGAACGGCGCCCTCCACTGAACTGGAGTATGAGTGTTTTAAGGTCGCAAGGCTAGCGAGACAAAGACAAGAGACAGGTGGAACACCAACCTCTTAGCACTGTATGGATATTTCTTATGCGACGTTAACTATTCTATCTACCTACTTATCTTTATATTGAACATTAACCATTATGCTGGATATCAACTCTTAACTTGAATAAATATTAAGTGTTTAATTCTTCATTGACTTAAAAAAAAAAAAAAAAAAACATTTCTGTAAGATTTTGGTCTGATGGGTGTGCAGGCTCCACAGTCTTACGTCTTTCCAAGCTCACTGTTACAGGCTCATTGTCATAGTGTTGCCGCTCACTTCAACAGCGCGCAAAAAAAAAAGAAAGGGAGAAAAATAAAATGCAAACACGCGGGATTACAAATAAAGCGCGTTCCCGTCCCTCTGAAAGATTTCAAAATGAACCATTAGAAAAAAGTGCAGACCTATGCAGCTTAAATCGAAAAATATCTGCGAGTAGAAAAACGTCCCAAGCCAAAAAAATAAACCTGTGGTCAGGCTCAGCTCAGAAGCAAAAATGAAGGGGGGGAGGGGGAGGGGGAATGTATAATACATGGACAGACTCATTGGCGTTAGATAAAATTAATGCCTAAAGAAAGATAAGACACTGGTATCCATCCTCCTCGTCCACAATAAAATTTCAGTTCCATAAAGAAAAAAAAACCCACACAACCTGCTGATTCCACACAGCCTGGGACAAGTACATGAGTCAGTAAATAATAGTCATTATCAGTTATTATTATTATTATTAATAATAATAATAATAAATCAACATCAGAATAGTGTCATATCTAATATGGTACTTATTATTGTCAATCCTATGTTTAGGCAGGTTGCAGATACACATCCGCCTCTCTCCTTACAGTTTCGCTGTAGACTTTCTAAATAGTAGGATAGCTGGATGTTTTATTGGTTTTCAAGAACAGTAACCCCCCGGCCCTCAATGTTGTCTGACTGCATGGCATTAAGAGAAGATGCGGATGCACTGCGTGGCGGGGGTGTGGCACACTGGGCATTCAGGCTCTTGCGATTGACATATCTGCCCAGCGCAATCCATACAAAACAGGTTGTGGCCACAGGGCACCAGTGCTGCCGTCACCTCGCTCTCAAAGCACACAAAGCAGTCCCTGCTGCCACCGCCGGGCACTATGTTGGCCAGGCCGCTGGCTTTTAGACGCCCCAGCACACCAGAGGCCACGCCCACACCACTGCCTCCACCCTCAGAGTCAGTGGGGGAACCCCCAGGCAGGGAGGAGGCGGAGCAGGAGGAGTAGCCTGTGGTGCTTCCGCCGCTGCTGCTGCTGCCTCCGGAGAAGGACGACCCGGTCTGAAGCCAGGAAAGTGTGCTGAGGGGGTCGCTCTGAGCACGGCGGGCCAGCGGGTGATCCAGGGCTGAGGAGTCAGCAGGCAGGGTAGGCGAAAGACGAGGCGTGATGTTTCCGCCGCTAAGGCCGCTGCTGTTACGTCGGATGGCTTGTGGCTGCTTGCCTCCATTCATGAAGGGCGCCCAGATGTTGGAGCCGCTAAACTCGAAGCTCAGGTCCTCTGAAGCTGTGGCTGGGAGGCCAGGAGCAGAGTCGCCGGTGAAGGTAAAGCCGCCGCCACTGCCTGTGCTGAAGGGGCTTGTGGGACTGCCGCTTTCAGTGGGCCTTCGGCTAGCTGAATAGGTGTCGGAGCTTAGGCCGCCATTGTGGTAGGAGGCGGAGGACAGCTTGCGGGTGGAGTGGTGCATGGAGAGAGGGAGGGGGGGCGGAGGAGGCGGAGGTGGAGGAGGCTGAGTGCTGTGGCCATGACCGCCACCACGGGACCATAAAGTACCACCAAGCCCCAGTGACCCTAGACCCTCCAGGCTGACATCAGTGCCATTGCTGTGGAAGTCGTTGTCGCCCTGCAGGTCCACAAAGGCGCCTGTGCGGAGAGTGATGTGCGTCTCGATCTCTTCCCGTGCTCGGTCCACATTCTCAGGCATCCCTGTCACTTCGAACACAGGGTCTTTCTCCCTGCTCGGCGTCACAATGTATGTGTGTGTCTGCTGTTGGATGCGTTTGATCGTCGCCCCTTTCGGCCCCACCACCAGGCCCACCACTCGATAGGGAACGCGCACTTGGATGGTGGTCTGGCCTGGCAAGTGAGGGGGTCCCGGGAGGGAGCTCCCGCCATTGCCACCGGCTTTGCATCGAGAGGCACGGATCATGGAGAAGTGCTCTGCGGCTGAGATAATCTCACGTTTGGCCATTTCAACATCCTCGCGGCGACCAGTTACAATGAATACTGGGTCTTCTCCTCGTACAGGGGTCTTGATGTAAGTGTTGGTCTTTGCACGAAGGGCTTTAATCTTGCAACCTAAAATTAAAAACAAATGGCAAAAATGTAGCTTATTACAATGTTAATTATAATAAAAACAATAACAATACATCATCATACATACAAATATGTATATACAAACACACATGTAATATACATAAATATAAAATGTTGATAATGTATATATGTATAATATGCATATATAATATATTACATATAAATATAAAATACACATGCATATTATAAATATATACATACATGCATTTCAGACATTTTGTGTGTGTGTGTATATAACTATCTACAGGATACATAACACTAAATAAAAGCTAAAGAGTGTCTGATGGATCTGAGTCACAGAAACACAACAGTACTGCTCTACCATTCTCAACACGCATATGTAAAACGTAAGCACATGGAATAACAGCAGTTAGAAGGGGAATAAGAACTGAAAAACGAAAGAAAAATATCAGCTTGCAGATCTGGCTTTGTCTTATACTGCCCTGATGTAAGATGGGTGGAAGCTGGTCAGTTACATAAAGACTGATTTTTGGAACTGTGAGAGTGGGCTAAATGCCCTTCGGCGAGTTAATGGCTTATGTGGACGTGTTTAAGGACGCGCTATAAAGCAAAAGTGTCAAACTGTACATATTTGTATTGTTCTTCCCTCCGAGGCTAATGAGGGGCTAGCATGTGAGCGCTGTTACCCAACAGGGTGCTGCTGTGGCTTTAAATGCGCACGGCTTCCTGCGCGCAGCCAATGGCGCGCGTGCTGCGTGATGTCATTGTCGGTGGCAGAAAGCATGGCATTTTCAAACAAAGAGAACAATGCGATAAGCAGCGCTACCACGCTATTAGCGCTACAACGCTTGCGGTCTGTCAGCGCGGACAAAAACGCAGAAAAGCGCACGAAATGTGCTTAATATTCACGTAACGCGGCTCCTGCTTCCAGTGCGCCAAACACCGCCCAGAGCCATCCCGGTCGGCCCTACTCCGCGCACGCACTCCTGCTACAATCTGAAAAATATCGCGATCAACACAAGCTCCCAGACGTAGCCGACCGTAAAGATTGGGCTTCTGAGCAGCTCGGTACATGAACGTGGCCTTGGGTCTGGCCAAACGGCATCGGTCGATACGGTTCTTTTGTTTGGGGCAGACTGCTAGACACGTCCAGACTCCCCGACAATCTGCCGCTTTGTCTGACCCCCCCTCCCCCTCCCTTTGCTCCCCTCCCCCTCCAAAGCTACTTCCATCTGCCGAAGGAGGACCAGCAGACAATCGGTCCGGTGGGCGAGCATTGTCTGATCGCTAGAGATGTTTTTGTGAGCCAAAACGCGGCCGAACGGGCGCTTCCTGCGGACAAAAAGCATGCAGCATGCTAATGTTATTGCTACCCCTACACAGCCAGAGCTCTTAGCCGAGCACTGCTAACTTCCCACAGCAGTCCAGCACAGACAAAGAGGGGCTCTTTTCTAAGCTGCCTGCAACCTCCCCGCTGTTTACTTTCGCAAACACACGCGCAGGGCAACTCAAATAATAACCGTGCCTTTACCTTGACGTCCCACGAAATAATAACCGTGCCTTTACCTTGACGTCCCACGATCTCCGCAACGTGTTCCGAGCTGGGCACGGGCACGCACTCGGTCATGTTCACGCTCCTCTTTCGGCTACACAGCACCGAGCTCTGCTCGCCGAGAACCGCGTGAGAGTGCGAGCCGCCCATGTGGTAGCCGCCCGGCCCGTAGTACTCCGGCGACGGGGAACACGAGGTGGGAGACTCGCGAGATCCGCCCGGGTGCAGTTGCAGGTCAACGTAGCCACCGCTGCCGCCTCCTCCGCTGCCGTTATCTGACACGGCTGTACCTGTCGTCCCGTCTAGGGGGTCCACTTTATCCAGACCCATGAGTGACAGCTGGTCCAGGGCAAAGCGGAGCGCTTCCTGGTGGTCCTCGTCCCGGGACTCCGGGTCCGTTTCCCTGGGCAGAGTGACCCCGTTCTGCTGGCCGCTCACTACCATGTCGTGATCCATAATCTCAGGGTGGAACAGGGGGCTAGGCATAGTAACAGTCCCCGTGGATGAGCATCAGACTCCGGGTGGCGTTGGGGCGGGAGCGGTCCTACAAAACGGGAGAGAAAGGGGGATACGGGCAAACAATGCAACGAGAAGTTAAAGCACAAATAAAAAGAATAATACTGCAGGAAAGACGCCTCCTGATGTCTAGTTCATGTGTGATCGCCACACGAAGAGCACATGAGCTGCCCTCCTTTCGCCTCTCCGCTTTGTCCTTATTGTTTCTTTCTCCTCGCCTGCCAGTTTTGTTAGCCAAGTGGCTAACGCGGCTACATAGCATCACAACTAGCTAGCACACTTGGTACAATGTTTAAACAATCGCCCCTCACGTTATTGCCTCAAAGTAAGCCCTGGCATGTACAATAACAGCACACACAATGGAGCAAGGTGCGACTTAGAAAAGGTTAGCGCACAGAAACGAACATTTTCAAGCAGGGAAAATGATATTCTGTTGTTAGCAAACTAGCGTTAGCCTGCTAGGTAAGTCACGTTGTCAACGCCTTTGTTTGTGGAGAACATCCACACGGCTACACAATCCTGCGGTCCCGCAGAACAAAGTTCACCGGTCGATCGCGAAATTCCTCAAAACATGAAATTAGGCGCAAAAAACGTGATTTACCTCTCGCGCTCGGGTCTTCTCCCTTTCCTTTGATTCCGAGGAGGAATAAGATGTGAAGCAGCCTTTTTGGGGGGCTATAGGGTTAGCGGGGTCTTGCTAATTTTGGGGGGCGTTGAAGAAAAGCTTTAAAAAACATACGCTGTGCAGAGACACCGGGAGTCGTGCGCTCGTAGAAAAACAATAACTTAATTTAAAAGATAATAATATGCTCTTCACTCTGTCATCTCGCGGTGTATCCGTTCGCGGGATCCGTCACATCTCCATACGCGTACGGCCACGCGAAAACAAAAACATCCACCGCACACTGAGCCCGTGTCTCGCCTCTCTCTCTCCCGTTTCTCCGGTTCGCCGTCTTTGTCTCGCCACGCGCACGCTCGCCGCTCCGCCTGTCTCTCGCGCACACGGCGCTGACGTCACCCGCGACACAACAATGGGTTCAAAGGCCACGCAATAGGCGCGCGGAGAGCCGGTGGCGCGCCTGCGCGTAGCCGCGCACCGGTTATGACAAACCGGACACAATGCACCTCGTTTACCAACTCGTTCGGGACCGTCGCGACGTTCGTGTCGTCTCGTAAACGCAGAGAGAAAAACTTCCATCGCAGTGTATAAAACCAGTGAGCCTTAAGACACCATCACAAGAAAGTAGCACATCAGATATTTATGAAAGTGCAAAAGATAATTATGCTTCATCAATTTAATGTAAACTGAGGACAAACACGGGTACTGTGCATATGTAGTATAGACAAAACCCTATAATACTACATACAGTGCAGATAAACCCCATCTTATATATGGTGCAGAAAACCCCTATAATACTATATACAGGGCAGACAAACCCTATAATATATATATATATATCCTCAGAAAACCCCTATAATACTATATACAGTGCAGACAAACCCTATAATAATAAATATGGTGCAGAAAATCCCTATAATACTATATACAGTGCAGACAAACCCTATAATAATATATATGGTGCAGAACATCACTATAATACTATATACAGTGTAGACAAACCCTGTAATAATCTATACAGTGCAGAAAATCCCTGTAATACTATATACAGTGCAGACCAACCCTATAATATATATATATATCCTCAGAAAACCCCTATAATACTATATACAGTGCAGACAAACCCTATAATAATATATATCCTCAGAAAACCCCTATAATACTATATACAGTGCAGACAAACCCTATAATAATATATATGGTGCAGAAAACCCCTATAATACTATATACAGTGCAGACAAACCCTATAATAATCTATACAGTGCAGAAAATCCCTGTAATACTATATACAGTGCAGACCAACCCTATAATAATCTATACAGTGCAGACAACCCCTATAATACTATATAAAGTGCATACTATTTGTTTAGAAGAATGAAAGAGCATAAGGATCTGAGTCACTTTGACAAGGGCCTTATTGTGATGGCTAGACGACTGAGTCAGAGCATTTCCAAAACAACAGGTCTTGTGGAGTGTTCTAGGTATTCAGTATTTAGTACCTACCAAAAGTGATCTAAGGTTGGACAACTGATGAATCGGCGACAGGGTCGTGGGCACCCAAGGCTTATTTATGCATGTGTGGAGTGAAGGCCAGCTTATCTGATCTGACTCCACAGAAGAGCTACACAATGTTAGGCTGGTGGTGTTAATGTTATGGCTGATCTGTGCATATAAATAACTAAACTGGCAGAAGAAACTGTTGTTAATGAAACGTAATGTAAGAAGGTTTAAGAAAACTAACATGGTAGTGGAATGTTGTGTTGCTGGTATTTTAAACACTGTTCACATAATAACACACATCTACCCTGTTGGCGCATCTTGCAGATGTAAATGCACTGATGGTAGTTTTCCTGATGATGCAGTTTGTGTTTTCCAATACTGTGCCGATTTATTGTCCACTCTATTAGACACAAGAAAGTGAAAGTGGCTATTTGTCATTGTGAACACACTCAAGCACCACAATGAAATGTGACCTGTGCGTTTAACCCATCACACATGCACACGTGAAGCAGCGGGCAGCTATCAACAGCGCTCGGGGGGCAGTGCAGCGGGATGGTATCTCAGTGGTGCCCCGGGACAATTGTAACCACTAGGCCACCACTGCCCACTACTAACTTGTTTGTCCACCTTGCCAATGAAAATGTCTTGATGACAGTTCTGATGCTGCATTTTGTGTTGGTCATCCACTAATCCTTCATTAGTGGATACAGGTTTCCTACACATTGTCACGGTGAACACACTCATTCATACAAAGTGCACCACAACGAAATTTAATCTCTGCATTTAACTCAAAACATGTGCATACGTGGAGCAGTTGGCGGCTATCAACAGTGCCCAGGTCGAGACTTCTGAACCTGCGACATTCTGTTCACAAGGGCAAGGTCCTAACTACTAGGCCACCACTGCACAATGATACTACCAACCCCGGGAAGGTGAGCATGTGTTTCTTCTGAATCTCATTAAACTGCTTAAACTGCAGCTGATGTTTACTGTATGTCTGTTTGTGTCTTTCCAGTCTAAGAGTGTCCCTCCAGAGGAGCAGGGCCCCAGCATCAACAACCTAGCCTGATCCAAATTCATTACACTAATTGTTTCCATTATAGCATAGGACAAGAATTCCTACACTCCTTGTCTAAATCAAGGAGTGTTTATGAATAACCTACAGTTTTTACCTACAGACCTTGTAGTTCCTTGAATTAGGACTTGGGCATGGTTCTCATCCTTGGTCTAATATAAGACATATGTAGTGACTCTTTGTGGATAGTTTTTACTCTTCCCTGAGAAAATATTAAGAGCAACACCCATCACTCTTCAATGTGCAGGAGGTCCATCCTGCCCACCTAAAGAGATTAAAACCAGTTGTGCTCTCTTGGACTCCTGGCCACAGATGACTATCAGAAGATTTTTTAGTCATATTTAAAGCCATACAGCTAGTTTGTAAATCAATGGTTTAAAAATGTAACCATTAATGTGTGTTATTATTTATTATTTTACCAAATAATTGCCAGAAGATTGTAGCTCATCCAAATCAGTTTACCCATAACCCAGACAAGGTCAGTGCACTGTATTGTATTCAAGCTACAATGTTATAATGTTTTTTATCATATAATTTACACAACTATATACATTCAGCCTCTACAGTAACAGAAGGGATCCTAACGTACAGTTCACCAACGAGAAACCTGCTTATATAAGTGTAGCCTATTATTATTAATAAAGCAGCAGAAAAGAGAACTGAAGTCCATTCACAGCTTAGTTGAGTAAAACCATGGGCGTCGTAGTGTGGTAAAAGTGGGACTGGTTTAACAGGGCCCCTACTGGTGGAGGGCCCTTGAGAATCTGGAATTTAATTTTTCTTTGAATATATTGCATAGGGGGGCCCATCGAGACTGCTTGTGTATAGGGCCCAGAATTGTAAAACATAACATACTTCTAAACACTGTTTAACAAATAAAGTCAAATCAGTTTTGACAAGCGGTGAAACTGTCTAAGCATTGGCCCCATCATTGGGAGAAAGCAAGTCCGATCCCCAGGGTTGCCCCAGCCATCCATGGTCAGAAGTCCAACCGAGCAATTGTCTTGCCACTATGGGTGGTCCTCCCCATCTTCCATCACACAGTGTGATGCTTGCCAGCAAGAGCATCTGCTAGCGCACATAATTGGCTGTTAGTGTTCCTCTTATAGCATGTTACACTGTCCAATTATGTAGTTCATGTGACTCAGAGGAAGCATGTGCTGGCCTTCATCTTCTCAGTGTTGGTATCGTGTAAGAGTTGGAGCCCAAGCTAGTGTGTGGAACTGGAGATAACTAAATCGGGCAGAAAATTGGGGGTTAAGTACTCTACCATGGAGTTGTGTTTACCCCCAAACTTCACACTCTGTAAAACTTATAAAGTGCTGTGTGAACTACTGAGGGACTGTGGCTGCACTGGCTGTCTGGTTTAAATGCCATGGAAAAACACTCTGCTTGTTTGATTAGTTTTCATCATTAGATCATAATTATGATTATTTTAGAAATGATCATAAACAGAACAGTCCCCTTCATTTCCAGACCTGGAAAATAAATAAATAAATAAATACAAATGCCCAAATATTCAAGATAACAAAAGGAAGCCAGATGCATTCCTGTTCGCTCACTTTACGTTTTTTTCTATAAATTCAACTACACATTCTGTATCTAGAAGGTGTAGTTGAATTTATAGAAAATATAAGTATCACACGTAGTATTTAGCATCAAATATTTTTATATCTTGCCTTGCAAACCTCTTTTTACAGCGTTAATAGTGTTATTGTTTATGTGTATATAATGTTGTTAGATTTTCTTACATATATATACATACACACATAAATACACACACTCACTACCGTGGTTGTAACTACTTTTTAAAAAAAATTTTATTTGAGCTACTGTTGCTTTTCTATTGTCTTGAACCAAGTCTCATTGTTCTCTGACATCAACAAGACATTTTCATCCACATAACTGCTGCTGATTGGATATTTTTTGTCTTTTTAGGACCATTCTCTGTAAACCCTAGAGATGGTTGTGCGTGAAAATCCCAGTAAATCGTAATTTTCTGAAATACTTAGACCAGTCTTTCTGGCACCAACAACCATCCCACATCCAAGTCACTTTAATCCCCTTTCTTCCCCATTCTGATGCTCGGTTTGAACAGCAACTTGTCTTCCCCACATCTGGACGTCTAAATGTATTAATTTGCTGCTATGTGATTGGCTGATTAGCTATTTGTGCTAACAAACAGGTGTACCTAACAAAGTGTGTGTATATACAGTGGAGGAAATAATTATTTGACCCCTCGCTGATTTTGTAAGTTTGTCCAATGACAAAGAAATGAAAA
>JBBPDA010000041.1:32750767-32765825 GCA_037974385.1 Arnoldichthys spilopterus | reverse complement strand
CACACACTTTTTAGTAAGATTTAAAGAAAGATTTAAATAAACATCTTTCAGTCTCCAAGTACAGCAGGAAGGATGATGACTTGCATTTGAGAGACCCAGTCATTGATATATCAGTGTTACACATGCAAGCTTAGTATAATGGAAGAGCAGCATCTGTACCTACTCTTCTGTCATCCCTTGATGTAGCTCAGTGGATGTAGAGATGCTACATGTTGTTCAGTGAATAAATAATTTACTTCTCTTGACTTTGAATATAGGATGAATAAAACTTTAGGAAGTATGATCAGGCCTTGAGGTCTGCACTGACGTTAACTTCGTATGATTTCGGATTTGGTTACATTGAATCTTATAGGTCACATTAACCATAAAGTCTTAAAAAGGCCTGACCAAAGCCACAAAACCCCAATCACATTACACCTCCTCCAGCAGCTCCACTCTCAAACACAATGTGAAGCCTGTAACTGGGAGATAATGGTACATTTTCTTAAACGGTACGGTTGCATACTGAGTTACTGTGTGAACACAGCTCAAGACAAAGGTATCTTAAGGTTATGTAACTATGAAAAAATAAAAGAATAACAGCCAAAATGTTCCTGAGCCAAAGTAAGCAGTGACAGGACCTCTTACTGCCTGCAGTACTACAGTGCATCATGTGAGAAACCAGAGCATTCTCACTTAAACATGATACAGAGAATAACTTAAAATACTTACCATGAGGCTCAAACATCTAGTCATTCTTCTTGAACTTGCCATTGATGTAGGGCACGTAGTCCAGGATCAGTCTCCAGTCTGTAAAATGGACGACTGCAATACCTCCAACTCCTCCCCATAAAGCCAACGTGGGAACCCTGGAGGGCAGGTTTGGAGTTAATCATACAAACTAAGGCTTTATTTGATTTCTCAACAAATTGAACATACTGCTTTTTTTTGTTAAAAAAAAAAGGACGATGAATAAAGTGAATGTGATGTAAAAGTGGCTATTTGTCATTGTGAACACACTCAAGCACCACAACGAAATGTGACCTCTGCATTTAACTCAGAGCAGCGCGCAGCTACCAACAGCGCCCGGGGAGCAGTGCCCAGGCCGGGACTCAAACCTGTGATCTTCAGGTCCCAAAGGCAGCGTCCTAACCACTAGGCTACCACTGCCCTTGGAGAAAATAAGAGAAAATGGGAATGTTTTCTAGTGTGGCATAGTAACTCCAATTAGTCTTTCACAAAGCATTTGACGTGTTGCAAGTTGGGATGGAGCAAAAATATAGAACATTTGGTGTGCAGACTTCCTGAGAAATCCTATCTTCTAAAAGACTTAATTGGATTAGTGTTGGATAATAGGGAGACAAATGACAGTATATGGAAATAAGAGACATTATAGATTAGGCCAAAGCTTGACAGCACACCTAAAATTATACTGCTGTTCGGATTCACTGATCTAAATACTTAACCATAGAAAATGAATTTGGTTGCAAACAAGTGTAGAAAATATTTTTAAAATGCAAGTACATGTTAAAACCTAAGTACATGTTTCAAATGCCTAGTAGGACTCTAGAAAGCTATAAAAAGGAATATTAGAGGTGTTCAAAATGATAGAGGGGTCACACAGACTGAAATGATGGGGAACCAAGAACCTCGCTAATAAGGGACTTCTGGAGAATACTCAGCATCATCGAAGAGCACTACTTTACTTTATTACTGACTGATAAAATGATTAATAACTCTTGACTGTTTGCTTCTTCTACCCATAGGTGTCTAATATTATTGAAATTATTGTACCATCAGCTAACCGTGGTGAAATCTGCAAGGTTTAATGCAAAACACAAACCCAAACACATTAGCTGGCTAGCAGGACCCCAGCACAGCAGCTCTATAGGTCACCGAGGACAAAACAGACACAGGCCTGGAAAAACCTCCACAACCATAAATAATATCGAATACACTCTCAGAAAAATCCTCACCACGCCTTTGCAATAGACACATATTTCTGTCCCACAATTTTGGAAAGCATTCTGGCTCTTTTTTTCTTCACTACGACCTGTTCACAGGAAAGTCGTGAGGGAAATATGGCGCCCGATTGTGACGAGTAAATGCATGCGACCATAACTTCAAGCAGCTGCAGTGTGAGATTTCAAAATAAAAGTCCCACAATAAACTCAAAAGGGGAAATTCCGCGGATTAAAAAAGAGCAAACATGGTTCACTGGTTTAATGTCAAGTGGTGAATCAAAAAAATGTAGGTTTGTTTAGAGCAGTGGAAGAAATAATGTCTATTTCGCAAATATTTTCAATTCCATATTAAAGGTTTATAAGTGTCCAAATACTGTTTGGGAGCACAGTAAAATAGAAACAATAAAAGAAAAATATTTTGTTTAAAATGTATTCAGAAATTGTTTGATTTACCATAACCCGGTTACACCAAATCCCCCTAAGGACAGCAAAGAAACTAGAATGTTTTATGATAACAGACAGCTCATTCAAATCTCATATTCCAGTCTGGTTTATCTGCATAATATAAAATTAACTGCATCTGTGCATATGGAGAAAAGCAATACATTTATATGTGATGAAAGATCTAGTTTTCCCCAATTCTAGCTCAGGCCACATGATTCAGCCAGATGTTAAGAGTCTAGTCAATGTATCCACTTTTAAATACTATCTTATCTGTAAATTAGTTGGATATTTTCCTTATACATTTTAATCTCACCACTGGTGATTGAAGAGTGATGCCATGCTCTATAAACACTTTCCTTAAACTATAACCGTTACAAAGTGAAATTTAAATAATATTATAAGTCATCTAGTCTAGTCATGATCCTGTAGTGCAGCGCATTAGGGTAGTGTGGTATGTTACAGTACGATGCAGCAGTGCACAGTATGCTATTAGGAACTCAGCACTCCATCTGTTCACATAAAGGGTCCTGCCCAGTTAACAGAACCATCGCTGGCCCAGGAGATGGAGTCGTCTTTACCCACACATAAGCATAGAGGTGTTGGGACATATTCAGACTGAGCAGTCCTGTCAACTTCAGGATTAAAGCTCTTTAGATGTACAAGGTATGTCATTTTAGCAGTCTTGGACAGTGTTACTGTGTGTTACTGCAATAGGCCTGTAACAGCCTAGCTTTCCTCACAGCACTTGTGGCAGGTCCAGAACGCTCTCCGTTCCATTAGACATGAAATTCAACATTTCAACATGCAGGTTTAACACATATTAAACCTTTCTACAGCCTCTCATTATTGTCATAAACCATATGAAGTTTAAGCTTAATTCCTATCTGAGTTTTAGACAGCAAGAACAAGGGAAATGATCAATTTATACTGATGAAATCATTGATAAAAACCTGTATCTCAGATTTTTTACAATGTATTCGGTTCTCTGTGTATATAAAGAACAAAAACAAAACAATGAAAATGATCTTAGAAGCTGAATTACTCTTTGTCTGTGTCTACTCGTGTGTAGGGCATAGATTCTCATGCATATTTGACCACATTAATCTATTCTCCATCTAGAGCAGTGGTTCTCAAATCTGGACTTTGAATCCATATTCCGGTCCTGGATTTTGTAATCACCAGTATGTAACCGTAGGTCAGAGATGTCAAACTGGAGGGGCCGGTGTCCAGCAGTTTGGTGATTTCCCTGCTCTAACAGGTTTACTGAGTGTGTTTGAGGAGGAAAAGTACTAAGTAGTGCTGGACAACGGCCCTCCAGGACCAGAGTTTGACACCCCTGCTCTAGGTGGCCAATCAATAAGTGAAGTGAAAGTGACTATTTGTCATTGTGAACACACTCAAGCACCACAACGAAATGCAACCTCTGCATTTAACCCATCACACGTGCACACGTTAAGCAGCGGGCAGCTATCAACAGCACCTGGGGATGACGACAGCAGTTCAGTAACCACTGGTGATTACAAAATCCAGGAGCGGCATCTGGATTAAAGGTCCAGATTTCAGAACCTCTCATCTAGAGTATGAATACAGTGAAATACCCAGTGACAAAGTAAAGCCTCTCTTGCAGTGTGTTTTTCTTTATTCGGGTACATAAGTAATAAAAAAAAGACAGACATTGAAAAAAGGTATACTTCTGTTATTAAAAATGGCACATTTATTGCTACGTTATATACATAACAGTTCTGAATAGCTACTTTATATATAAAAAATAGGAAAGTGGAGGCACTTTGGGGATAAAAGAAAACCTCCCCAATGTCTTGAGTCAGCAGATGAATGTGTCAAAAGAGACTGAAAGGGACCTTTCATATCACCCGAGATAAGTAATGAATCATGAGTTTTGTGCACTTGATTTCCAGGATGGGAACTCCACAGTCAGTTTCAGGTTACAGCTGGGCACGTTAACAACATTTGGGTTCTACCTGGTACTTGGCGGAGCTCGACTCAGCTCAACGCGGATTACGTTGAACTGATTGAACTCTTGCTAAGTCATGAAGCCAGCTTTAAATAACCCTGGACAAAGCTGGAAAGCTGGAGATTCTCAGCTGCTAACGTGGGCTCAGTCTATTTCAGTAAAATGGCCCTAACTGTACCTCTTTGACGGAGACGTTCATACTTCCACTCTAACATAAATGGTTTGTTCCAAAGTGTCAACACAGCCTGCAAAAATCACGTGCCTCCATCAGAAGCCCCAAGCTATGGAATCAATTTATAACAAGTGTACTAGTTGAACCAATGGAGTGTTAGAGTTTGACACGATTAGGATTCCATATGAAAGTGGGTTGCCAGATCATTTAAAATACTGTAACAAACTGATGACTAGAGAGGTCAAATTTTTGTTTTTGTCCTGTACTTCATATATGATGGATCAATCTAAAGAGCAAGTTTCCTGCCCTTCATGCCTGTTAACACATGCTGGTGAATGCATCGTCGTAGTCGAAAGTATTAGAGCGGAGTTGAGTGAAATATCGATTACTGAGCGAAACGCAAGAAATATACTTCATAACTGATTGAAATCAGGACCGTGCGCCACTGAGCACATTAAAAACTAAACAGGGAACACGTTTACAAAGAAAGTACTTTTATTTGCTCCGAAGAGCAAACGTTCATTTTAAGATACACTAAAAATTCCCATGCCCCTGTCTGCATGTGAATTTATAAAATATTCTCAAGTAAAGCCACCAAAACATGTGACATTTCAATTAAAACCTGACTTCAGGATTGAACTGAAGAAAAAAAAAAAATGTGCAGGCACTAGTATGTTAGCACTCCCCCTGTCTGATCCCGTTAGTTGCGGATAGTCAGTTGGGGGAATGAAGAAGGCCACCCTAATCTCTCTCTCTCTCTCTCTCGCTAAGTTTCCTCCATCACTACTTATATCTTTGCAAAACACAAACGAACACAACTCTTCTGCTTTTAAGATCATCTTGTACTGACTGAAGGTGAACACTGCTGACAGTAGCGGTTGAAATGAGGAATCGGTATTGTGTTCCCTTTCAGTTAATGAAAACATGGCTTTTATGAAAAGGTTTAGTAAAGGTGGCGCAACCACAATACTATAATTACTATTTCTCTTTTGATTCTGAGGGCGATGCAAAAACAAAGGATTACCCCAGTGACCCAAACCCTCGAGACAACGACAGGGAATATTCTATATGTCCTATTCCATGCCCATCCGTTAAAACACATTATCAAAAATTGCAAAAAGAAATATGAAACGATTAGATTTGTTCCTGGCATCCACAAACACTAGGAGTTCTCGCATATTTTTTTTTGAAACATTAAAAAGTAAAAATAACATTTAGAAGAACTTTATATATAGAAAACAAAGAAACGAAATGTAGAGAGTCAACAAGTTAACAACATGAGGATCTTCTCATGAAGACCTGACGTAATTGTTCAAATAAGCCATTATCTATCTTTCACTATTTCAAGGAAAAATATTGTCCAGAAGTGGCAGCAGATGCAGTTCATGGCAGACACTATCAATTACCCAAGTCAACAAAACACACAAATAGCCCTGACGTGAGTTAAGCAATGTTGTCACTGACCAAGAAGCGTATGTCGTTATTCTTCATTTTACATTGCTTAAAATCTCGTCCAATTTCATTTTAAGCTTCTAAGGACAATGCTTAAGCACAGATGGAGTAAACGTCTAAAGCATTTCCTTGGACCACAGAGCAGCAGGGAGAAGGATCCAGGGCAAAACTTGGGACGAAATGACAATATTTGGAAATGCTTTGTCGCTGCAGGAGCATGCCGAAGCATGAGACGTCCCTTGGATTAGGAAGTTCATGGGTGAAGAGGCGTCAGTTGTTCTGCGCAGACTCTTAAAAATCATATACTCGACCACTAGCCGACATGCGCTAGTCCTTTAAACAATATCGACGGGTTGGCGTTGATACTTTGGCTGGCATGGCAGATTATGAAAGGTTTCCAGTCAAGACAGTTACACAAGCTCCAATGCTCAATGTTAATGCAATTAAACAAAACAAAACAAACAAACAAACAAACAAACAAATTCAGGTGTGATATCACCTCTGGTTGTTCTCCTCTTTTCACTTCCACTCTTGCTATGACATGAGATGGTATAAAAGAAAGATCGTCCATGGACTAAAAAGACAACAAAAAAGGTGAACATTTCTCTGTTCCCTCATTTGAGCCCTCGATTGCTCGAGGTGTGAGGTGTGTATATGCTATGTTGTCCTCTTCCGAGGCCTCTATGAAGTGTTTGATTGGACGTCCGTATCAACCTTTTCTGCAAATACCTGAACATTTAAAAAAAAAAATCTTTTAAACTGGTAGAGGCTGATGGATCCGTGTGATTTTTGACTTGAAAAGGAAGGATGCGCGTTTTTGTTTTTTTGTCTCCTTATCAACATCGATAAGATGGCGATTTGAGTCTGCGGGGAATGGTTGTCTAGTTTTTGACTGAATCACTTCAGTCCTGGTGAAATACACCATTGCTCCCAGAAATGTAAGCAAGAGGTGCCTTAAAAAAAAAAACGAGCGCAAAGCAAATACCCTTGTTCTTTGTGCTCAGAGAGTTCCTGTCTCTCTTCCTCAGCAGTGTTCTTCAGGATGCTTCGATGGTCCATGATGTATGTGCAGTTGCGTTAGTTGTGTGTCAGTTTCACCAAAGTGTGTGGTATTTGCAAGAGTCATGTCTGTTTAAAAGATTCTTCTGTACGGTCACCATTCATGTGTCTATGCACACTGAGACGGTACATAGGAGATTAAGGCCACGTCTGAAAGCACGCTTTACATCAGGATCTGTGAAAAAAGAAAAAAAAGAAAATGCATTACAGAAGACAGGCACAGGCTATGGAATAAGAGGCATAGACTATTTACAAAGGCTGGAAGCAAGAGTTTAAAAAAGAATAACAGGGTCTGAAAAAATTTACTTTATACTGTATAAATAACTGATTCTTAATTAGCTTAGCTGGTGGTTCTACAGCAGTTTAACTGCAGCTATTATCAGATACACTTGATTTCTCCCCTCAGGAGCTCATTAGGTGCTTGCAAAGAGTAAAGAATTTGTTCAATTTAAGGGACCGTTGTCAATAAAAGTCCTATTAGTTTTACCTTTGGCTGGGCATATGAAACAGTTCTCATTAGAAAGAAAGTGACTCTGTCATTGTGAACACACTCAAGCACGACAACGAAATGTGACCTCTGCATTTAGCCCACCACACGTGCACACATGGAGCAGTGGGCAGCTATCAACAGCGCCCGTGAAGCAGTGTAGTGGGACAGTACCTTGCTCAAGGTTACCTCACTGGTGCCCGGGCTGGGACTTGAACATGTAAACTTCAGGTCGTAAGGGCAATGTCCTAACCACTAGGCCACCACTTCATTAATGTGATAAATTACGTGGAAACATTAGAACGTGCACACTGTCCTTCTACAACACTAACCTAAAGCATTCTTCATTTCAACAATAGCATATCAGTCATGGTTGCTTGTATAATGCAGTGAAGTATTTGGCATTGAATGGTTAATTATCAGGTGTCAAAAATATTCTTATTGTGACATACAGAAATTATAAATGGCAGAGTCTCCTTGACATTTTGTGTGCTAGGCAATCTGTCATGTCATGCGTTGCCCCGTTTCCCACCTATAGGCCTCCACATTAAGCTGCAATTTTGTGTGTTTTTTTGTCATAGGTTTTCATGTAAAAAGGGTCCACATGCCCATAGACGTCTACACCTTCTTAACAAACAAAATTAAAATTGGATTTTACAGAGCATCTGGGATTGTAGTATTCTAGATGTTGGTGATAGCAAGAGGTTTGCTTTCTTCTTGTATTGCTTTGTCACAAACTGCAACCTTGCTTTATTTTATTTGTATTTGCACTAGTTCTGTTCTTGCAGGACATCAAGATGGTCCTAGTTTGGAGGTGTGTGATATTTTGTCACATTTCTAAATGTATATTTTGGAGTTTATCTAATGCTGGTTTGTGTGTAGACTAAACTAGAGACTGTGCACATCAATGAGATGTAATTAACAGGTTTAATTTAATTAGCTCTTATTTTAAGAACTAATTTACTTCAGTACACCATAGTGACAAATCATCATCTTCACTTAATATACATATTTTTGTTATATTGCCACAAAATGAAGTGTATGATTTTCAGTGGCTTTAATTTTCAGTAGCCTAAGATAAGGTCTTCCAGTAAGGTCAGATCCGTCTTTATGACAACATAAGGAACTGACAGTAGAGTAAAACTAATTTGTAGACAAATGCAAATAAAAAACCATTAATAATAGAACATTATAAGATCACAGCCTACAGCCATAGCCTATATGTAATGGACATGTGGACATAACACCAGCAGCACCCTCGTTCTCTGGCATTTCCCCCTTTTCAGATCTACACTGATGTCATACACAGCCTCTTTGAAATCCAACTGAAACAAAAAGCTACTGTAACTAAAGTAAGTACCATCATGATTTGGGCACTTTTGCAATGTCTATAGTGTTAATATTATGACAGTAACTACAGAGTGAATAGAATTTAAACAAAATTTAAACATTGTCATGAACAGAACACTGGCCAATGGAATTAGTGGCAAAAGGGTTTAAACTTTTCACCGTTTTATTCTATATGCATAACTTACATAAATATTACATATGACTGTGCCCGTCGCCACCCAGCCCAGGGTGGCCTCCTCCTAGAGGCATCTGAGGATCTCCCCCAACGCCTGTCACCTTTTCCTCCTCTCTCCTCTTCAGACACGCCGCCTTCGGGTTTAGGTTACGCTCTGAGGCAAGTGAAGAGAGACACATTTTAGAAGAGATTACAGACTTGGCTACATATGCTTCACGCTTCTGCTAGCAGCAATGACACAGAAGCACATGACAGCAAAGGTAAGAACAGAAGCTACAACAGTTACATGATGAAGGATCTCACACTGCGACACAGAACTGCAAAAGGTGTTGGCGATTATTAAAAAATGGAAGGGCGGAAGCCACAGCTAAAAGAGGAATTCAGTCAAGTAATGCTGATGTTGCTTACAGTTGCAGAAAGCAAATAGGCAGCAGTCAGCATCAACAAATGACATCATGCTGACACAATTCTACCAGCACCTTACATTTATTGTTAACCATGTTTGGTCAAACTAATCCTTTGAAAGAAAAACCTTAATATGTCAAGAAGCAGAGGTAGAGTGCATAAACAGAGGGGATTTGCAAAGCAAGGTGAGGGCAGGGGGTTAAATAAAGCAAAGAGGGCACAGAGAAGCTTTCCATGGCAGCAATGACTATTGGGCAATGAACAGACTTCTTTCCACCAAGAAACTGGACGTCCATCGCAACCCCATTCTCCACAGCACTCGTGGAAGGGAAATCTGCCTTCTAGAAGCGAAAGATGGTCCTGGCTGTTGGAGCCCTACCTCGGACCTGCTTCTCCAGGCTCATGATGACCTGCACAGCTTGCTGAAGGATGATGAGCTTGGTCTGGGCCTTGTCACTCTTCAGATGCAGCTGACACATGCGGCCTAGCTCCCGGAAGGCCTCGTTGATGTCTCGTACTCGCACGCGCTCCCGTGCGTTGTTGGCCAAGCGCCGCTCCCGGTCCCGCTGCTCTTTCTCCTCCACTGATAAGCACTCCTCTGACAAACTGCTGCCAGGGGCAACCGGGCGCGTTAATAATTTCAATAAACTCACTGGTTTATCACTTAACACTTTATAACCTCACAGGACGAGTATTTGGCATATCTGACATCAAGCATTTATGCAGTTGGCTGCCTTCTAATGCTTAAAAACCTTGTAGGACTGCTGTATTTGAGATCAACCCTTTGTGCACTTTGCTGGATGTCACTCAATATAAGCTCAGAAGTGCGATTCTGTTTAGAGTTAAGATCTATCACCAATAAAACCTCCACTGTGTGCAAAATGGTCCCTTAACAATTGCTTCCTACATTGGATCATGTGTTTAAATGAACAATTTTGTACACTATGGTTATATTCTGATGGCACAATATTTCATTATGGATATTCTGTTTCCACTAAGGGATACTGTTCGTACACTACCTATTGAAGCACACTTAGAAAAATGAGACTGCGTTGCTTATTTGGACAAGACTACACAACATGGCAGACAGCCCTTTGATATTCACAGTAAGTGTAATTAAGAAAGAGAGAACCATAAACTAAGGTGTCAGGTCAGTTGCCAGTCTTAAGACTGGAGGAGGCCCGGAGTGAGGAATTGAGCGGAGCGGGGAGAAAGAGATGCTCTGAGGAAGACAGAGGGTGGCCGACAAGTCTGAGGTTTTGCTGCTCAATAATTTCTTCTTATGGAACAGTTCTTCCTTCTTCTTTCCATAACACAAACAGTCAAGGTGTCCGAGATCACGCAGAGAGACGGTCAACTTTCTATGCTTAATATTACAAACGCACTGAACGTTCACTGCCACAATGTTCTGTTTTCTGTGGCAGAACAAAGAATCTGGGGTGGGGCAGTGGATAATGGAGGGGTGTGTTGGGGCTGCCATGGAGCAAGACTGAGAAAAGAGGGGTGGGTGAGTAAAAGAAAGAAGGTGTAAGAGGGAAGAAGCAATGCACTGTACTGTATGAAAAAAACACACAATGCCATTGAGCGTGCTAAGGAGAACATAGACTGGCATCTCATCTTAAACCCATCCCACTGCATAGAGATGTGTTTATTAGTGATGAGAGAGAACCCACTGCTGCGAAGAGAAGGGAGAAGGGATAGAGAGAGCGACAGACAAGAATGACTAGGAAATAAAGGACCTGGTAAAAAAGGGAAGGGGGCGAAGGGTTATCCATGGCAGATATGAACATGCAAAAAAAAAAAAGAAGAAGCCGCAAACGGAAATTTTACAATAGCAGGTTAATACAACCAACAGAAAGTGGAAAGCAGGACAAAAATGAATCAGCTATAAACAAACTACTGTATACCACAACGTCAGTTCACCTGAACTGTAGTGCCAGTATACAGTAGCAAAAAAGCAATAAAGAGCAGTTACAGGTACTAAAACCAGCATTTCAGCAAGGAGATTAGACATGAACAGGTTTGTAAAGGCTTATAATCAAAGCCCTGACGTTGAAAAGAGGTTTTTTACTAGACTACAAACAATAATTGTCTATACAGTTAAAGATGCATGTAATTAACACTAAACTATTTACTTTTAGATTTCAAGCCACAGAACATGATTTCCTGTAAACATCTTGCAGAACTGATCATTTGTCATTGTGAACACACCACAATAAGCACAGAGTGCAGCACAACAGAACATTTAACCCATCCGCGCAGGAGCAGTGGGCAGCAGACATGGGCAGCGCTGCTTGGGGACAGTACCCTGCTCACAGGTACCTCAGTGGTACTTGTACCGGTCTGGGATTTGAACCAGCGACCTTCAAGTCACAGGAGCAACTCCCTTACATTACACCACCACTGCCCCTACAACAGGAAAACTTCTCTTCAGCTCAAGATCTGTAAAACATTCTAAGAGCCACTGAATCAACCGTTTCAAAGGGACTTGGTACAGTAATAAAGAAAAGAAACAGATTTCTTCAAAAAAGTAAATAACCATCAAGCGATCAGGCAGCTATGCAACCACCACTTAGGAATGAACATCTCCTACTTGGTCAAACCATTACAAGTCTGTTAGAAATCAGAATTAACCAAGGAATTTTGCATGCAGCTGTTTTGAACATAAAGTGCTACACATACAATTATTATTAATAACAACATGGCTTCATGTGTGATTCACACAAAACTAGCTGAAATATGAAGCCAGCACGGTTCTTGAAAACCTATTGGAAAAACCTGTGGATGTCAACAACAAACAAACTTGCTGACTGAATGCAAGCACAGAGGGTGGGTGAGCAAGAAAATGACCAGATAAAGCAAGACGACACTGGAAATGAAAGGAGTGAGTGGAGGACAAAACAGACAGGGGATTAACTACAGCCAAAGAACACGTAAAAGGCCATGCAGCATGTACACACACATACATGCGTAAACATACTGCAGAAAGCCCCATGCCATTTTAACCAGCTACCAGCCTTACTTAGAAAGGGTCAAACAGGCTTGTGTACTTTCCCACCCCTTTAATTAGCACTGTGCTCACTAAATGTCAACATCATCACATGCATACCTCAAACTGTAAAGAGTTGTCACGGTGGTGCTTGAAAGTTTGTGAACACTTCTGCATATACATGACCTAAAAACATGGTCAGATTTTCACACAAACCCTTAGAGTAGATGTAGAGAACCAAGTTAAACAAAAGAGACATAAATATTATACCTGGCCATTTATTTTTTAAAAGAAAATGATCGATTATCAAATAATTGTGAAAGGCTAAATTAAGCGTACCTTTGCTTTAAGACCTTGTGCAGCAACAACTGCAAATAAATGCTCCTGGTAGCTGTTGAACAGCCCTGTACATCAGCATTAAGGAATTTTAAACCATTCCTCAGTACAGAACGGTTTCAGCTTTGGGACGCTGGTTGGTTTCCTCACATGAACTGCTTGCGTCACCTTGCTCAACATTTGGGCAAAGATTTATTGGGAAAAGATCAAGACTTTGACTTGGCCATTCCAAAACATGAATTTAATTCTTCTTTAACCACTCGTTAGTAGGACAAATTATCTTATCTTAACTTTTCTTAAAATTCAGTTTAGGGACAGATGTTGTGCCCCATTTTCCATTACATGTCACTGGTATAATCCAGAATGTACATCAGTGATGGCAGACTGTCCTGGACAGATGCAGAAAAGTAGGCCCAAACTATAAACCGTGTTTAACAAATGGGAGAACGTTCTTACGCTGGAATGCAGTGCGTTCCTTTCTCCAAACATGGCACTTCTACTTCAAACCAAAAAGTTTAGTTTAATGGTTGGTTTGATTTTTGAATAGCCTTCTGGGTCGTCTGCATGACCTTTAGAGAACTGCAGATGGGCATAAATGTTATTTTGGAGAGCAATGGCTTTCTCCTTGCAATGCACACCATTAGCATCTTTGCCAATTCTAGACTGCCAGTATCTTCGTGACCTCACAGACAATTAAGCACCTTGCTCTTAGAGTGGTCTTTGTTGGTCAAGCACTCCAGAAGAGGCAAACAATGTTTTTGAATTTGTTTAACTAGAATCTGTTTATCTATTTTTACTAGTTGTGTAAAAGAATTTTTGTGATGTTTTAGGTCATATTTCTGCAAAAGTGAAATTCTAAAGGGTTCACAAACTTTCAAGAATCACTGCAAGTAATCGCAAATATACTTACATATGTAGTTTCTGATATTTCATGACATACTTTTATCTATGAAATCTGGGAAAAATTCTAGACGGCTGCTGCTTTTTGTTTTTAGCTTTGTGACGAACATCTTCATTTGTAGAACTCTAAGTTTAAGCAGGTCTAGGTAAGCAGTTTTTACTCAAATTAGTAAGCTTCACACTTTCCTGACTTCTTATTTAAATTAACCATGTAACTCCGGTATAAAATGAAAGAGGTTTAATATCTGAGACCTCTGAGATCGCAGGAGATAATGGAGATGATTTAAATACGACCTTTCTCCAAACTACCACTTTAACGGAACGTCATCTTACAAGCCAGCTTACCACCTTTCTAAACAAGCCTGCCAGCCCACCCCACAGTCACATCTCCACCGTGTAGAAGTGTGTGGCCTCAAGCCACTTCTTGTCTTTGCGAGAAATTGCTCCCCCCACCCCTCGAGGTCCAGAGCCACTGACCTCGCACTTGCTGCTCCAGGTTGAGAATTACACTAACGGCCTGATGCAGGATGAGCAGCTTGGTCTGCGGTTTCTCATTGCTCAGGTGTAGCTGGCACATGCGGCCCAGCTCTTTGAAGGCCTCGTTGATGTCACGCACTCGGAGGCGCTCGCGCGCATTATTGGCCACGCGCCGCTCTTTCTCCCGCTCCGCCTTCACCTCCACCGGCATGTCCTCGTCGTCATCAGTAAGGTGACTTGGGGGACGAATCGAGGGGGGGGCAGAGGGAAGGGGCGAGAAGGGAAGGGTTACAGTCACAACAAAAGTACGCTGGTTACAGTGTGAGGAGGCTGGAAACGTCACTTGTGAGTGACTGCAAGGGATTATGTGTGCATATAGTTATGGGTGGATATGCATAATTTATTGGCAAACTCTCTGAAAGGCACAGCAAGTCCTTGCCGAGTTTCGTCCTAATGCTCTTAGGGATTTTTTTTCTGTCACCTTTTCCAGCACCTACAGCTGTCTCATAGGTCTAGAACCTCATTTCTGTCACAGGCTATACAAATAAATAAATGAATAAATAAAAAGATTAAAGACTGGATTTCTGAGTTATTCTGCAGTGTAGGGAAACATGTGACGCTGTTCATGTGTATGTAGTGTGAACTGAGACAGACAAGCTCTAAATAAAACAGAGCTCCTCCACATAAAGTGAGGGAATGGTAGGGTTGATGATAAAAGTAGGAGTGCAGATTCCAACACGGATTATAAAATATGGAAAATGGGATCAACTATACCTGCATTAGCATTAGAGAGAAATCTAATATTTATTTCTACAGACTTATAAATGAAGTGAAAGTGAAGTGAAAGTGACTATTTGTCATTGTGAACACACTCAAGCACCACAACGAAATGCAACC
>JBBPDA010000041.1:32703784-32731813 GCA_037974385.1 Arnoldichthys spilopterus | reverse complement strand
TAAAATATATGAAAGTCTAATGTTTATCAGTACATTACAGAAAATAATTAACTTTATCACAATATGCTAATTTTTTTTAGAAGGACCTGTATATTAAGATGGAACAATTGAAAAAGAGTCAACAGTGTAATTTTCTTTTTTTACAAATTAAAGTAAGAGCACAAAAACTTTTTCAGTGTTTTTCATACTGCAGTACATTATGTTTACTTAAGCAGGACTAATGATGCTCTTCCTAAAATTAAACATGGAGTTTGTCAGTGTTTTTTAAGTATTAACGATATCAAGATATGCCCAGAAAAGCAGCTTTCATAATAGTTTATCACCATAATGATAAATATCATCATATTGCCCAGCTCTATTTGTTAGATTGGTATATCTTCATGTAAAAAAATGGAAACATCAGACATCTCTCAATATGACTTTCTTACTCAGTGTAAAACTATCTGCAGCATAAGACTGTGCAACTGCAATAGATCTATTTTAGATCATGATGAAGTGAAAGCGACATATTTGTGATTGTGAACACACTCAATCACACAAAGTGCATTTTGGCTTCCAACAATTATGAAATATATATACATATAACGGAGATAAATTACACAATAATCATTTTAACAGTTACGCGATCATTTAGTCTTGTGTCAGCCCTGGATTCTACTGTGAGTTTCAGGTTTTCTGGAGCTGATTATGGCCACTCAAGACAATACTTGTGATTGTACCGGTTTTATCAATTTGTCGTTTATATTGAAAGTTCATAAAAATCCACTACTAAAAAGAGTTTAGTTTAGTTTTTTTTTAAATGTTCCATAAATGCACAATATTTTCAAAAGTCAATAAGTAATCGCATTAAATATTGTTTACAATGATTTTTGCAATAACCAGGCAGCCTTACTACAATTTTTTTCAGCCACAAATAATTTTTTTGTACATCTAAAGGACAAAAAAGCCGTAGTTTATTCCTTTCTGAACCACTTAGGTTCCACTATGCAAACTGATTCATACAGAGGACACGCTGTATTTGAATTACAACACAATACAGTTAAATAAAATAAAATATAAATACTTATTAAAACTTATTAAGGCCTTATTTTCAAAGAAATTATTTATGGCTTTCTAAAATCTTTTGAATGTCTCAGATACCCTGAAATTAGAACTCACGCTTCAGCCATGATCAATGCTTATTTCGCCTCTGACATTGTCAGCTGGAAGCTCACAGCCTCCTTCAGGAATGGAAAGTTCTGCTTCATGCAAACCTCAGGGTTCCTCTGTGTCTTTCAGCAGAGTTTTGCAGTTATATTTATAACACAGCTATTCTCACTTTCACATACTCAGTAAATGAAACCTGCTGGCCAGCAACACCTCAGGGATTCAAGATCAACCACTTTGAGAGTGATCACAGGAAGCTAACGAAGAGGTGTCACAGGCTCGATGCCGCACGCCCCATCACAACTAATGTTATGGGGATGGAGCTAAATGACAGCGTGTGGCCGCAGTCTCGCAGTCCTGTGACTTTAAACATGCCAAGATGAATCATTATCACCAGAGGACAGTGGCAAGGTGTGGAACAGCGTGAGCAGGCAAAGCAGCAGGAAAGAACAAAGCACTGCAGACACTAAGGGCTGTAGGAGAATGCGAGAAAGCATCACAAACGAACCAGCTATTAACAAATAACGAAAAAAGGGCATTGTGTTTCGTCTAATGCTGTTCGCAAAACATAATTCAAAATTCCAAAATACTTTACTGGACAACGGATAAACTAGGAGGCAAAAACTTTATTTAAAAAAAAATGTATACAAAAACACACATAAGTGAATGTTTTCTTTAGGCTTTGTTCTACTATCAGAGAGATCAATAAGAGAAATCAATATATAAAATATGTAAACTGCTAATCACTAATCACTGCCGATTTATTGTATCATGACCACTCTAATTTTCCTTAAAAGCCCTTATTTCTGGTTTATTTTGCATATGTTCTTCAGAAAATCACTGGCTTTTTGGTTGTTCCTGTTTCATTTTAAAGATGTTTGGGGTTGTACTTTTACTAAAAGTTCCCGATATCAAAAACAGGTGGAAAAGGTCAACATGAACCTTTACAGACAACTCTGATGGTTTTGTGGGTGCGAAAGCTTGATGAGGGCAGCGACCTTCACACGCTTCGACACGGCCAATCAGAAATGCACACTCAGCAAGGTTGCTTTGCAAAAGTGCCACAACTGTCAACTACCCCTACGAGTTGGAGGTGTATCCATTCACCACCTTTGGGGGCAATAAAACCATTCAGTGATTCATACTTAATAGAATACTACAGTTGTGAGCTAAATCCAACAATTCCACAATATTAGGACAGTGCTGTCTCTATATAACCTTAGTGCTGGATGGCACATTGTCTACAGTGGTAAACTGATTTTAAGCTAGTGTATGGATAAACTGTTCAAAATCGCAAAAAAAGTATATTTCCATTCTGTGAATATGGTTTCTGTCTATCTAGTAAATAATACTGTATATGGTTCCTTTTGTCCAGTTTAAGCTGTATCAGGGAAGCACAGAGCAGCAGCTAAATTCATTAAGTTTATTACTACAAACATGTATTTCTTAAACCGTGATAACTTTGGAAAATACTGACATAAGGAATTGTATCAACACCAATGCCTATAATATATGTGTGAAAAGATCTCTAAAAGCCCCAGTAGCATGAAGAATTCTCATACTGAAACTATAGAGCTAACCACATGTGCTTCCTATCAGCTTGCTCTTTACAATTCCAGAAGAAAAAAAAACGCTTTTGTCCTATGACTGCTGCAGAGGTGTGTGCACTTCACAATAGTGAAGCTAGCCACTGGACAATAACAGTAACTGTCACCTTTTAAAAGCACCAAGTTTCAACTGGAGCACATCTCTTCACGCTATCTTCTTTCAAACAGGGACTTGTAAGCTAATATCTGCGAGTGTCCTTTGTAGAATGGGGGAGGGCCCATATCAAATGAACCTTTCGTTTATATCGTGCACTACTGGTGATTACTTACCGAACAGACAAACTCTCAACTCCTGAATATCACAGACTTAATAACAATAACATTGAAGATTTGCCCATCCAGAGGAAGCAGAAGGGTTGAAAGGAGGGGTGTTAGAGAAACAAAAGCTAAACTTAAAAGGAGAGGTGGTAAAGGGTGAGAAAGAAAGGTTTGGGTTGTGCATTTGTTTTAATGTTTGTTGATGTTGTTCATGGGGGATGGGGGAAGGTGGCTGTTCTGTCGTTTCCCGTAATCATTCACACACCTCTGCTCTCAACCAGAGTGATGGAAAAGGAACAGCTGAAGCCACCAGAGAAAAGAATGGGAGAAAAAAAACAGGAGAGCTTGGCAAGAAGAAAGGCTTTATCGCAGCTTGTAAACCACAAGTTAAATCCCACCTTTTCATTCTCTGCTATTAAGGTCAGCACTTTTAGATTGTGTGCTTGGTGTCCACCCTTATTTTACTATATGGCTCTTTCTCTTTCTGTTGCTTTGCTTATTCTTATCATGTTGCTTTTGTTAATGTGATGCTCGTCTCCGTGAATGTTATCTGCCCTTTATTTTTCATGTTTTGTTAGGTTTTCTGCTTTGGGCTATGTGACCTCGTTATTACTCCTTTACAGTCATTATTACTATATTATTACCATATCATCATCTACAACAGAGAAAAATACACTACAACCTTGTGTCTTACCTGAGCCTGCAAATGGTGTGCTGGCTAGAGTAGCGGATCTGTTCTTTCCATTTGACACTGGAAGAGGAAACATCTACAGGAGAGAAAAAGCAGAGATAAATCACAATAAACATAGCTTCACGCATTCAAAGCAAAAACAAAACAGGAACTCATATGCGCAAATTAGTATGCTGGACAAACACAATCGTGAGAAAGGCAAGGAAACAACATCATGGAATTTAATTCTGGCTGGGGGGTATGGAAGAAATAGAACACCTAAGGGCAGGCAATATGGAAAAATCATGATATTTCACAAGATCACACACAAAATGTTTACATGTTTTTTTATTCAAACTTTTTCACATACTTGTGGAGCGTTACATTTAAAAAGAACTAATTATGCACTCTTTGTATTGAAAACTGTAGTTCTTCAATGTTCTTCAAGTACTGGACTGACATGCAAAGACAAACTCATCTATATCACGAAAACAAAATTTAGATGAAGTATTATGTTACCCACCTCTAATAGGTCAATACATAAATACATTTTCATGATACAATTTACAATATTTAGCCTTTCTGAAATTTGCAAACAAGTCTAAGTAGATAAACTACACTAGTGAAACAGAACTCCCACATTTATAAAAATTAGAAGTTCAGTGATTTTGCTGTTTTACATGTATATTTTTATGGCACTGTAAAAGTGTACAAACAATATGCTCAGACAAGTGATGTCATTTATCCCAATATGATAACACATCATTGCATTGTCCATCATGTCCACTATGGCCAGTGGTTGTGATTATATGCCATAATGCTATATTCAAGTTCCGGTGAACTGACAGCTGTACTTCCTAACCCAAACCATATGGCAGAAATCTGCACTTACCACACTGAAGTCAAGGAGATCACTGAGCTCCTTGTCTGTTCCTGCTGTGGTCATTCTGATGCTAGTATCACTCATTGTTCCTCAGTACACACGCAGAGACTCGGTGGCTTTACTACCCTGCAGGAGGAAAAACAGAGCAGTTAGAATAAAGGCAGCTAACCTTTTGAAAGGCTGCCAACAGGCAACACTTGATCTGGAACAATATACATCAAGTATTCGAACACTGTTGTTCAAACAATGTTTATGTTTTGACTATAACCTTCCTTTATCGCACTCTGTGTTTGAAAAAGCTAAATGTTAAATCATTATTTTGTTAAAGGCACAACAGCAGGTCCATTTGTGATCAAAAAAATAATAAGAAGATAGACTAGACTGCTGTTCTGAAGTCTAAACAGGAAGCTTATCATAATGACTACAGCAAACAATCACAATAAGTTTTATACTGTATTTTTAAACCTTACAGCTTGTTTCCTTTGGTTTGCACCAGTGATAAAACATGCAATTGTAGTGTTTACAGCTGCATTTGCTAATGGCCATTAGATTATAAGAACATGTAGACAGAAAATTAAAAGTTATCATGGGTCTTGGTCAATTTGTCACTGGTTAGAAAATTAGAGGGCAGTCAGTGAAGTGATGTGCTGGGAAATTCTGTTCTGATATCACTCCATGTGCATGTTATGTCTTTACTTAAAGATAAAGATGTTGGCTATGAAGGCTGCATCCTCTTACAAGGCTCTCATCTTTTCAATTTGCTACTTGTGGATTAGGGCTAGATCCTGACCAATTTACAATCTTCTCCAGGCATGTTCAGATGTCCTACAGCATCGTTTCCCAACCCTGGCCCTGCACATTTTAGTATTTCTACAATCCCACACACACTCACTTCAACCCAAGAGAGATTGTTAATTAGCTGATTAGTTGTGATCAGGTGTGTAAACTAAAATATGCAGAGCAGGGGGTCCTCCAGGAAAAGGGTTGGGAAACACTGTCCTACAGCACTGCATATGTGTGCTGTAGGACAGTGTAAAGATTAAGTTCTTATGCCACTGAGGAAGCTTGCAATATGGGAGACCTCAATAACAATAGGGAAAACCTACATAACGATTAAGAATGGGTCTTGACTTTTACTGGATTTTGGCCTAAATCAAAACTATGATGACTCAGGACTAGCAAAAAATACTACTCACACCAGCTGATCTTGAGCCTATTGTGTGAAAAGTATGAAAACCTCAATATTATGAAAATCAGGGCTTGCAATAGGTCGTAACTGTATAAATAAATAACAAATAATATCTGACCTACATCAATAAAAACAACCCCTCTAGAAACTTAGGTTAGCTATAAACATAACTGTACATTTTTCAATTTGAGACAAATCCCAAAACAATATGAAATGTCCCCTCATATAATCCAAATCTGACTGTCTTAACCAGAGTTTCCAACTCGCAGAGACAGTTGATTTTGAAACGGTCAAACAAACCAAGTGTAGTGAAATGATGTGAGAGACCTTCTCTTCCACATCACAGGGGAGCTTCAAAACTGGGCTTTCCCACAATGCACCACATCATAGCACGTTATTCTTGGTTAACCAGATAGGGGCACCACCAGTGAGTCTCCGGTCCAGAGGATTCAATAACAACCAACCACACAACACACGGCCTTACCTAGAATGATGATAAACGCCTACACTAGCTGTGCTGACCTTGAAACATCACAAATAAGTAAACACACAGGTTCATGAATGCTGTACTCTTTCTTACCAATTCTGGATCTCTATCCTATGTCTATGGTATTGATTTGTGATTTACACATATACGTATTTGAGCATGCATTACCTCACATATTCAGTGTCCTTCGTGCAATGTATTTTAATGCAATAAAATGTTGTTCCAAGAAATTTTGGACCATTCAAATGGGAGTTCAATATGTCAGCGACAAAATGCTGTTGTTTTGTAGCCAAAGAAATGTCTTATGAGCAATGTGCCCATTAAAAGTCAAATGCTTATTTAAGCTGTAATAAATGTTAAAGCAACAGAGCACAAATTTAAAATACAACTCAAACATTGTACCAACGCACTGCCCAACTCGATAAAGCAAAACATCCTTCATCCTCCAGCACAATAAACCCAAAGCATTAAGCACTGAAGGCCAGAGAACTCAGACAGTAAGAGACATTAATCTGCTCCCTGACTGACTGAGGGAGACGGTTTAGCCATCATCCCTCGCTAAACTGACAGATTAAAAACACAGTGCAATCTAACAGAACATACAGCTTATAGGTTGCTGCACCGACATAAGCATTCTAAAGAAAGGAAACAGTAGCCAGGTCTGTTTTCTTTTCTGTATGTACAGGAACATTTGAGGATGTAGATACATCACAAAGCCAAATACCACTGGGTAAAAGGCCATCGACACCAACACAAAATTACCTAATAGCTTTTTTTTGGTCTCACAGAAGGTTGTGCTTATTGAGGACATCAGATAATCACAAAGCTCAAAAAAGTCACAAAAAACACCAAACCAAATACTTCACAAGTGCGTAGGCAGTGATAACCCTAAAAGAGTTTGAGAAATAAAGTACGCAAGTTCATAAGTTCGGCAACATAATATATCATTTAAGATGTATAAAATTATATATATATAAGTTAAAATTAGCAAAGCTGAATCTATTGTATTTCTCTATTGGATTCTGAATTGAGTCCAGTTCTTCTTGTGAAAAGTAATAGTAGAACAGTGTAGTAAGACTCTTATAGAACATTTATTATTAATCCCTACAGGAAACTACACAGATATTATGAACTTCTACAGGAACATTATATGGATTATAGACTACGACAGAAAAATTACATACTACTAAAATATTATAGTTTATTATAGCACTACTACAGCTGTTTGTTGAGGGCTTCAAACAGGAGCTTTGAAGAAAATTAACAGCACTGCAAATGCTGCAGACATGCTTATGTTTAGAGAAATCCTCTGAAACGCAAAAAAATTCCACTACAATAAACAAGGTCTGTGTAAAATGCCTTCCGTTCCTCACGAGTCATGCTAAAAAACTCTTCTCTCATAAGAAAGCTCTACCAAGATGAAAGAGTTGTTACAATATGCATATTGCATATGTTCTTCTATTCCAAATTAGGAGTTGGGCCCTGTAAATTAAATATAGTTGTGTTATGCTATAAATTGGCTGCAGAATCAGACAAACTGAGAAATTTTTCACTGTTCTGTTAAAAAAACAACGATGTTTCTAAAAGAAACAATAATGAATGTAAAGAACAATTAAAAGCACATGAATCAATATATGTCATGGATGGATGTTGAGCGATTTGCCGAAAAATATTGCTTTGTTAATAATGCTTTCAGAAGGTCCTGTGGCCATTCTTCAAGACCAACCAGAATAAAAAGTCTAATAGAGGATGACACATTGTCTACACCAGCGTACTGTGATATTTTTAGTGACATAACTGATTTATTATGAACATTACATTCATTCTTGTATCACTCATAAAAACAGTTGTGTCCTTTTCGTCAAGTGGTTTGGTTTTAATTCTTTGTTGCATATAAAATCTAGGGCCTGACACTTAACTGTAGTGTATGTCAGTGTTAGAATGGATTAAAATACAAAACATTTCCAAAAATCCATAAAAGAGCTTATGCAACATATATATATTGCACTACAGTTAAGTGTCAGGCCCTAGATTTTATATGCAACAAAGAATTAAAACTAAACCACTTGACAAAAAGGACACATAATAGCATGATTGCAATGAAAGTCATCACCAATTGTTGCAATTTTAATTTAACCTCTGAAAGTGCAACGTATCTGATGCTAAAACCACATTTAACGTCATATCATTCAATCGGAGTATCGTTACACCCTTGGAGATGGGGGATGAAGGGGGGTGGAGTGGGCGCACAGAGCACACGACTGAGAGGGGAAAAAAGTTATTGTATTTGTTCATCCCAGGGACTGTTCATCCTCTTAGAAGCCAACCTCAAGTGCTCATGAACAGCCCCCCACACAGACACGCTTCACTCCCTCTATAACCGCCCCCTCCGTCCCCCCCAACCCCCCTCTTCTCCTCCACTCTCCAGCCTGTCGATCGACGCAAATAAATACTTATCGATTGTTCTGGAGGAAACTCATTATCTATTCGTCCCATCGCAGCCAAATCGACTTTAAAAAGATAAGATACCGAGTGTTTAACGGGGGAGAGAGAACGTGAGGAAACTGTTCATTGGGATATCAAGGTAAAAGTGAGTCGAGTGGGCCTCAACTCTCCTCACAACACAAAGGAAAGAGTCGGGCCTCGAAAAGTTTACGAGCAGCCCGAAGCATCATCGGCGGCTCATAATACTAAACACTGAACAACAGCGAACGCGTGAAACGGGAAAACGATGCCCAAAAGGTCTGGGCTCGACACCAAGCCGGCATGCAAAGTTATTTAAAAGATGAGATTAAAAGCGGGGATAAGTTATTTGCTGTGGAAAAAAGGACTAAACAACAATCACGGTCCTCGTTTGCGTTAAGTTTGCGACCTTGAACGTATAATGTTTTTCACACAGAGAGCGTGAGTTAACTTTAGACACTGGGCGTTCGCGTTAATGCTGTTAAACACGCCTGGCGGTGTGTCGCGTTTAAAGTTATTATTGCCATTCACATTCGCATAAACGAGCTTTTATTTCCGCTAAAATATAGAACCCACAACTTTTTATGGGCGGCCACACAAAGCGCTTTAAAAGTTACCTTTACACACTTGTCACCGCTGACTGAAATGAACAAAGAAGTCGTTTCCTACGGCCATGCACACAAGTGGAGCCCATAACGCAGCGCACACACACAGACAAAAACTTAGGACCCGCTTAACGAAAAGTTGCTATGCTAGTTAGCTAGCATAACCCACCGCAGTTTATTTTTTGCAAAGTTTACCAGTTAAAGCATACGCGAGGAAACAAAGACAAACGTCATCGCATATAAGAGGACAATTGTTTATGGATATATGTGTATATATATATATTTTGTTACCTTTCGTCTGTTCGAGCGTTCGGCATCCAACAGGAGTGTTTTCAGGAGAGAGAAAAACATAAAGTTGGGGGACAAATCCCCCTCCGCCTTTTAGGTCCCACAATTCGCGAAGTAATTGAGTCCTGTGTCCTCTCGTATCCCTGAAAAGTCTCGCGAGCTCCTTTTCACTATAATTACGACGTAGTAACTGTGAAAAACGAACTGCGCCAAGTTGTAGCCTATGGTTTTCTTACGGCTGCTACCACTGTGACCGTTTCATCTTCCGAGTAGACATTTTAGCCACCTCCACTTTGTCATCCCCAGCAATGTATCACTCCGCAGAAAAACGAGGACGTTATAGCGGTGTCCGATTTCGAACGCCCAAAGCTAAGGACACGGTGTTTCACGCCGTCGCCTCGAAACGACTTAAGATCACCGTCCTTTTAAGCAGCAACGGTTAGGAATCAATTGTATCCTCAACTTTAACTCAACAGCCGCTAGCCGTTCGTGTAAACTGCTGAGCACTATGCCAACGCGCGGAGTGACACGACGGAAAGAAAAGAGCGAGTGGACTCGAAACACAGGGAGATAGAGCGATAAACCGACGGCTCTGGCCAATAGAGAGCGTTGCACAATTTGATCGACAAGCGTAAGAACCAACACTATTCGCCAGGAACCTGAAGACAAACCCTCTTTTCCTTGCACGCCCTACCCTGGTTTTGAAAGAACGGCAACAGGAAGACATGGAAAACTGCATTTTTTGTTTAACATACCACGAAATCTTCAGTTTCTGCGAATTAAACAGGATTCTGCAGTAAGCTCAAGAATAATTTAGGCTAATGTGAGAATTATCCTACATTTATGTATATATGTATGTATGTATGCTTTTTGGAACAAAATGCACTCTGGAACAAAAAAAGTGCCAATCCAGCATTGACAGTTGTGTGTATTATTTTACTACAAACAAAGCAATTTGTTTTGCCATTTTCAAAAAGAAAGGTTATCTAGAATTTTTTTTAGAGTTTCATGAAGTGGTTTGGTCCAATGAACCGGAAAGACTTCAGCCATTTGTAATGATGTTTCATACAGCTGCCTGTGGGCATTCATGCATCTCTGGTGGTTGCACAACAAGATGATCAGGCTCTGGATACAAAGTTTAAAACACAAATGTATTAAAACACAGACAGCCTTAATTGCTAATGTAAGCATTGCCAACATTTTACTGCAAAGCTAATGATGACCCTCTTCACTTTACTTTTCTGCAGGTGCTAGACTAAAAGTCACAAAGATCTTTCTTACTTTTCCCTCTTTGTTCTTGACGTGATCCTGCCCAGCCCTGCTTGGTGTTTAACACTAACACTTACAAACACCACGACCAAACACCTTTGCTAATCTGAGACTGAACAAGCTACCTAACCAGGAGGAGAGCAGGGCAAATGGCGTTTTGCCCCCAGAGGCGTAAAATGTGAGCTCTATTAAGAGGAGGAAGCATGAACATTTGGTGTTTGTCAGTGTAAACAGAAGCTCGTGTTAGCTTGCAGAGTCTGTAACTGTTTTTTATTGAGGTCAGTGTGGTTTTAGGGGTACAGGGGCGAGAGAAATGGGATATACCCTGATGACTCAAATCTGTAATATCACCTGGCCTCAGGTGCTGGCCTGAACTTGTTTAGCGAGCCCTATGATTTCTTTGAAAACGAGAAAGTAAGAATTAAAAACAGCTCTGACATAAGAATTAAAATTATACCTGCATTTGGCTTAAATTTGGTAATACAGGTTAATATTTCAGAAAAGTGTTCTTTTGCATGTTTACAATGTTTCTGATGCTCTACAGAAGGGCCAAGGCTACAAGCTGGTAAACACTCGATGCATAGACACTGTATCTCTCAAGAGGTGGCCATTTTTAAACTCAAAAACAACAAGAACCAGAAAGTCAAACATGTCTGCTTGGATTATGACTCAGATAGACATGAAGGGTTTGGAATGAGTGGAACTCTACATGACAACAGGGTAGTGGACTGTGGGGAAAGGGAGTAGTTAGCCACAGCATTGTGCTACTATGGCACAGTGCCATTAGCAGCACATGGGGAACAGGGGGTGTACAAATTATTTAGGCCAAAAATGAATAGGATTCTTTGCATATGTGTTTAAAAGTTAGAAGTAATATAACTGTAACTTAAGTACAGTTCTTTTTCTTGGGATCCATTAGCCATCACAAGCTAACATGGAACACCTGCAGAAGACCCATGGGATGGATTCCTGCATAGGTTAAAATGAAGGGCCTCTGAAGGTTTAACAATTTGTGACGTTACTAAGCACAGATTTACTTTCCACTTGAGCTTGAGGAAAAAATCTTGCATGCTGGCCAATTTTTCTCTTCTGAATTGGAAACCTCTCTTATTTCTTATTTCCATACCCCTGATTCCTAACCATATGTAGTGAAAGAATACCCCAATAAATTCCTCAACTGATTGCCAAGAAACCCTAGTTCAGCATAAGTGAATGTTGTGAGGTTAGAGGATTCAGTCATGCAAACACGTTTGATGGAGCTTACGCTAGCTCAGCTAGTAAAGCCCTCGAGCCCTTGGTCCTTAGTGGAGCGGCGTGGTCTCTGGCTGCCTCATGAATGCTTGGAACTGAAAGAAGGAGCAGCTGTGTCTGACATGAAGTGCATTCAGCGCAGGGGTTGGAGAGGTTCAGGCTGGATTAGCTAACTGAAAGCATCCGCCAGGACCGCCGAAACCATGGTAACCACCACCCCTTACGGCCAGCGCATACGAGAGACGAGGCAGGCTGCACATTACAATAGATGAGGGCAAATAACACACAAGGCAAAATGAACAAGGCCTCACAGGGGCACCATACATTAACCTCTAGCTTAGAGAACGTGGATATTCAAAAGCATCTGTGTCTGTAGATTGCTCAGTGGCAGCCTGGTACTCAGATGACCTCAGCTGAAGGAATGGACCCATCCATGCTCATTAAGCCTTATTTACTAATGCCCATGAATTTAATGTTTAGTAGCTACTTTTACCAAGGTTGGACAAACTACTGTTAGCAAACCACAGAAGTAAAAACCAAGTTCAACGTACAAAAATTAGGATGCAAATTAAATTTGTTACATAACAAGTAGTTGACCATTTAAAATGCCATAGCATGACTATGTAGCCAGTCAAAAAGATGGGAAATGACTATGACTCTCAATGAGGCTACACGAAAAACTACACCTGATATCAATCTCCACAATAATAGTGAACTGGCTAAGACGTTTTATAGAATTTTTTGTTTTGGTGCATGTAAATTTTGAACAGCTTAATTTTTTTAAGCTGTATGCCTAGGAGTGTGTGATCATTGTAGCATGACTTAACAAAACTGCATTTCTTAAATCGTGTTCTCCTTGGAATTCTGTAGTCAATAAACAAAAGCAGGTCACAAGTACCCATAAATAGCCAAACAGCAGAGTCTTTGGAGGAAACAGAGGGATGTGTTCCAAGAGTGAAGCATTTTCTGGCATGAATGTTCACCAGTCAACACAAACACACACACACACACACACACACACACACACACACACATGCGCACACAAACACAAAAGCAATTCCATAGAGAAGGGACACTTCTATTTCCACTGTGATGAAAAAGCCCTTTGAATTTTTTCCTTATTTAAAAGAATATTCTGTTAAGTATATTGCACTCATCTCACTTTCAATTATTCCCCATCAAACTGGCCACAATGACAACTCATTTTGGCCATTCATTACTATTCATTTTAGGCACATGTCCTTTTTAGCTTTTTGAGACCTCATCTTTCTTTTATCACATGGTTTAACTAATTATATTACAATGTCACATTTATTTACTTAATGTGATCATTTATTTATCAATTTAGAGTCACAATGGCTTATAATCTATAAAAAAAATTAAATAAACATGCATTTAAATAATTTTAATCACAATTTAATTCATATAATTACTATGTATTTGTGCATTACCTTGTCATGCTATGTGGTTTCTTCAACAATACTGAATTTGATGGGACATTACTGGGCAGTTGTTGTGAGACACCGTCACTAAGGTGGTTCACATGTGGTTGAGTGGTGCGCTCTGAATGCTGTGAGATAAATCTGCACCTGTTTCTAGCGAATTACACCTTCTGATGAGACACCGGCAGGCGCGTTGTGGCCTAGTGGTTTACAATTCTCATAAAATGCCTCGCCGATGAGGAGGGGACACACATCTACACACATGTTTGTTTTTGTACCTTGTAAGCACACATGTATGTTATGTATGTTCATGTGTACATTAGTTCCCAGATATAATAATAATAAATCTTGTTTTATCTCATATCTCTGATTATATATGTAACTATGTAATACATACATATTCATATATAAATATATGTATTTTATCAAATTACAAAAAAGCCCTTTCGCAAATTTTTAACTCAAGACATTTTTGTCTTGAAAACATACAAAAACAAACACACTTACACACACAAGCATGTACACAAGAGCCCACCACATGCACAGCTTCAAAGTTTTTCTTCCCTCGCTCTCACAAATGCACCATTTCCTTTGAGACCTGCAAGCCATTTGCTAACTCATCAGTTCTCACTGCACTGTCCTTCTTTTTTGGGGGTCAATGTACCACACACATGTAGTTCATGGGCACAACATGAGTGCACTAAGCCCTATTTATTGCATATCTGAGTAGGTTTTTGGGGCAGTTACTATGGATAATATTAGAAATTCAGTGACCTACTGATTTTTTGATAATCACATGATAATTTTTTTATAAGGCCAACCAATAATTAAACAGATACTGAACAGAAACAAACTGTACAAAGCCCTTTGAAAATTACTACTATTGGAAAAATTACGATTCTTGAAGCTTTTGTTTTAAAAAGTGCATTTCAATGTGTGTGTCTATGACTTTTTGACTGAAAATTTATAAGTTACGCATTTTCATCATGTAAACTGCAAGCTAATCACTTCTTCTGATGTAAAAAGGAGAATTTTACTGATACTTTTTATTGAAACGTTTTTATTGATATTACTGGAGTAATCTTAGCAGCCCTAGTATATGTAATCAAACGAAGTTATAGCCTCTTAGAAGACGTCTGTTAGGTCTTATAATTTACAGACATTTGAACACAGCTCGGGCAAAGCCAGACAGTTTTAAGTGCCCTTTTGTGCAAACCATCAGATTAAGTTAGCACATTATTGGACAGTTTCCCAGACCCTGTTTAGGCTAAGTCTAGAACAATAGGAATTTTAATGATAAAGCACCATTTGCATTGCTGTTTAGTCCAAGACCCCTTTACCATGCCTAAAATGAGATACTTGGAAATTAACTACATGCATCCACAATTTAAAGGCTAATTCATAACAATACACTGCAGGATTGCTGATGTGATCCAAGCAATAGGTCTGCTGAGTGTCCATTGAAGCATTAATGAAATATGCTCATTTTAACAGCACTGGATATCTGAATAACACTGGCTTAGCATTGGTCAGTCATCCTTTCCTTTAAGCAAACAGTAGTCACCCCCTGCTGACGTGTTTTGCCCCGGGATCCCTGTTATGATATGTTTTTGGGGAGGCCCTGTCTAAACGCCCACGCTCCTGCTACAGTACACACAGCACACACTTCCTGTTAAATACACACTCACACACACACGCATGCACGCATGTACACACACACACACACACACACGCACATGCAAACACACACACACGCACACCTCTGCAGACGAGCACAAAGCTACTGTGCAGTGCTGCGGTTATAGTGGTGCAGGTAATGAAAGGATGTGTGTGTATACATTTGTGTGTAAGATGGAGAGAGATTTCAACACAATTCAGATTAGGAGATCAAGGATTAAAGAAAGACAAAGCAAAACACTCCTAGCTTTAGTGAAAATTGATGGGAAAACAAATATTAAATAGCTAGAACTATTGGGTCAACAGCTTCTTAAACCCTCACTCAAGTACAGTATTGTAAATACAAAACATGGATTAAGTGAAAGTAAAATTTGCAGTACCTAGCAACCTCAACCAACCCCCCAACTTAACTAATGTTATCTGGTTAACACCCCCTCAAAAAAACCCTACAGTGGAACCTCTCAGTACATGCATCCTAAATCTGCAACCACCTACATTTTGGAATCTTTTCAAATGAAATGCTAAAGCTATGCAAAGAAAGCTGAACCAACAGGGTAGAATGAAATGAAATAAAGTAGGAGATAAATGTGAAGAACTATAGTGTAATTCCTGAAGATTTCCTTCCTTGCAAATATACTTGTTTAGGCATTCAGTATCATATTTCAGCAGAAGCAAATGGCTGCACTGGAAAACACCCAGAGTAGTTAAAATCCATTATGATTTTTTACACAGGGAAACACTGGCAGCTAGTACTGCATTCAAAGCACTCATAATGGAGCATACATAGTGGGATTATGCAGCTGTTGCTTGGTAAGCTATCATGTTAGCACTGGTATAATAGCTGATCTCTCATACAAAGGTCAGTAGACACTAGTTTGAGAACACACCATGAAGTTTCACACTATTTTCTTGCCAGTCCATACATTCCATATGTGGAAACTGAGCTGCAAAGTCTGTTTGGAATTTGTTGTTTTTGTGATATCACAAATACCAACACATTTAGAAAGCAATTATCTGTCTATTTAACATACAGCAGATTACCACTAATCTTTCCTCCTCGGTTGCACTTCAGCCATTCACATGGAGTCTTTTGTTTAATTTTATTCTCTTCTGCTGTCCAGCAGCTGGACAGCCTACCTGTTCTGTGCACAACTTAGTTTTAAGCTTTAGCAATTTATTACACAATCTTACACAGTTTTTGTTGCTGGCTTCTAATATTCTTATATCTTAAGCCTATGAACAAACAGATATATTCATCATAAACTTTGATTTTATGACTACAGGCAAATTGCTATCTTTTCTGGACAGTGCAAGAAAGTTTTAGAAAATTCTGGACAATTCTAGAAACTTCTACACAGTTCTTGCAGAATATTCTGGAAATCTACTTAGCATTTCAAGTGAATGGAGAATGTTCTTGAAAATAGATACATATTTAAATGTCATTGTCCTGACCACAAAAGCAAAGTTTTTGAGGAACAATAGCCATTTTCTCTTTATTTTAGGCTTAAGGGATTGGGGAAACAAACTTTGAACCCAGGAATAAAAATAAAATAGAACTCGGTTACACAGTGTTATAGACCAAAGAGATCCCAAAAGAGAAGAACAGAAGGAACCATGCTCAGTTTTGTTAATTAAACTAATTTCTTGCTCAGTCCAACACCAATTAACACCAAGGCTAGTATCCATATACCAATATCTGCACTGATACATTTGATTGATTATTTGCCCTTGTGAACACAGCACAGAACAGCACAGCACACATTCGCATGTAACCTGTGAAGGAGCTGTGGGCATCTGACATGGGCAGTGCTTGGGGACGGTACCTTGCTCATGGGTTCTTGTACTGGACTCAGATTTGAACTGGCGACCTTCCAGTCACAGGGCAACTCCCTAACCCCTATACCACCACTGCCCCACACCCCCCACTGCCCTACACATGGTCCCATTCCGCAAAATGATTAGCCAGGAATGTAAGTTTTAATATATTTTAGTACTTATCCGATTATTCCTGTTGCTGATAGATGCAGATAGACTAGGAATCCCCACTGCATTTCTATAGGTAAGGAGTGCCTGTTCTAGGATTCAAGCATTCAGAGTTTTGTTGTCATATGTAAGTACAGAATACAATAAACTTGAATTCCTTCTTTGCAAGACTATACTAATTAAGAGCTGTGTAATGTTACAATACTTGCAATATAATTCTGTCTCCAATGGCCATAGACATGGAGTGCAATTGTAAAGTGTGCTGCATTTACTGCCTTTAACAGTTACACATTATATTGCATTTATGAACATTTATTTTTGCACATTGTAAATTTCCTCACTGATACTTAAATAGCTGTTAGGCTTCTTTTAATTCTACTGGAATCATTATTTCAATACAGTAACAAGACCTTTTATGGTTTTAAGCTATTGCATTTAAGCAGTGCAATCGTTGGCCTGTCACATAAGTTTTCTCAAACTTTTCAGGATAAAGCAGCTCTTTCAAGGCTCATATCTCAGGTTTCACTGCAGTTCTGCTTGATTTAATGTAGTGAATATAAACATGAGACTATACTGTTAGTGTTTAAACTGCAGCACACAGATGCACGTTGTGAGATTTATGATTAGAAGAACATGTGTGTGTGTGTGTGTATGTGTGGAGGGTTGTATCATGGGAGCGCTGAACAACAACAGCTCTATGTGTGTGACTGAAAAGTCACTGCTTGCCAAAACGACAATATGACATCATTTGGGCTTCGCAACACATATGCTGCCATTGTTCGAGTCTTGCCAAGACACCTAACCCCATTCTCTCGCTTTCATTCTCAATGGGGGTCAGACGGCAAGTCACAGCAACATGCCCCTTTTCTGCCAACGTGTGCCAGAGAACACACATACATATCAGAGCCTATGGGAAAAACAGTTCCTTGGCCTTGCAGCCACACCCTCTGTACACCCCCTGCTAACCTTAAAGGAATACTTAAGCATTTCCCAGTCTAATCCCTATTTGCTGCCTTTGTAGCATATGGTCAATTACTGTGGACATTGATTTCCATGCAGAACAGGAAAAGATGGGAAACCTGCTGACTCAAAACCCACTCAGAAGAATGTGAAGTTGGCATATTAAATGAAGAAACATTTATGTGAGGTTTTTCTTTTCTGTGTCAATCATTCTTTCATAGATAGGTAGTAGTTTTGCAGAGAGAGCAGTTCATTACCATTGTGGTAAAATTGTTGGAGCTTATAGATGAACCTGCCAATAGACTTCCATTATACGTTTTATTGGAGGTACAAGGTTTGAGTGTGTTCTTTTACTAAATACTGGACGTTGAAAGCTGAAAAAGGCCAAGATATTCCTTTCATTTGCAGTTGCTTCATCACTGAGGCCACTGTCGTGTTTTGTGGATTATGTTCTACTTTGCATTATTCAATGTGGCCTATATACTGTAGCACATTAGCTTGACCATGTTCTCCCCCGTCCTAGTGTAGAGGACAAATCAACTATTTATCAGCACTCTCGGTGAAGGATGGTTCATCTTTCTTCGAAGAGAAAGAGACAAAGATAGAGAGAAAGAGAGAGAGAGAGAGAGAGAGAGAGACAGTGCATCACGTTCATTCCGTCACCATGCTCTCTTTTCCCTCATTCTTTTTTCATCAACCCATCCCCCTTTCTTGCAGATTAGAATTCATTAGCAACCAAAGAGCTTCTGTAGAACTCCTGCTCTTAATTACTCACTCATTTGCATTTTTGCATATTAATGACTGCAGACTTTGCTGCCGCAGTGGAGGGGAGAGAGGGCTTAAAGCGACCTCGTCCTGTTTGTCTCTGAGAAAATTGCCATGGGGCAAATACCCAGCATCCCCTCCAAAATCCAGCCGCACCGCATTATCACAACCACTGCTATGTGGATGAGTTTTTATAAACAGGACATATGATGGCCCCAGACTACAGCAGATTTTTTTTCCGGGGACGGGGACGGGGGGGGGGTTGGGTGGCAGGGTTAATTAAGACTACTGCTGACAATCAGAAAACACAGAACATTGGCAAAAATCCCAGTCAACCTAATGAGAAACTGCAGCATGCAACTCGTGCAACCTACAGAAATACCTAGATTTAGTGTTATTCTTTTCAAACGATATGTGTTTTTGTATGTGTGAAAGGTTGAGTGTAGATTTTGGTCATGTAATTAACTAATGTTAGCGAAATTGTCAAACACATTGTTGTTTTAAACCTGCTTGGTTTTAATCAGCTACAAAAACATAGTGTAGCATAGTAGTAGTTTTCTCAGACATGGTGTAGTTTTTTTTTTTTTAAGTTTTGTTTTAAATAAATGCCATTCAATTTCTCATTAGATCCATTAGGATTCATGTTTTTTTGGTTGTAAAGTTTGTCTAACCTGATTTACATTTGTGGGTGAAGCATGGAAGGTCAATTGGAACCTTTACACAAGCTAGGCTGTGGTCCAGATGGGCATTTACTGCTACATAATTGAAGGCTACTCTAATCAAAAAGAAACTTCAAACGGAGCCTATAGTCTGGTGATCTTCAAGTTCTTCTAGTGCCCATTAACCTTTGCACATGTGTCCAAAGTTTAAGATAAATACGGGTTGAAGAAATTGACCAATATTCTACTAGATAAGGCCAGTAAATTACATTGTAACATACAGTGTGCTGCTTCTTCTATTGTGCATCTGTTTAAGGGGGTGTAAATTGAACAAAGGCAGTAAAATGAACCTGCAGTGCAAGTTGAACAGGTTTGAACTCTTAGGATAGTACCTAGCTAATAAATGTATTGCCTGTAATATTAGATCATTCACATTAATATTTAGCTTGCCTGCTTACTATCTGCAGTATTTTCTGTATCAAATTTCTCTTTTCCTAGACCCACTCCATTTTGCAGTGTGGAACAAAAACAAGGAGGCTTCACAGTACAATGCTAGCGAGGATGCACATTTCTTAGCTACAGCCTGGCATTTAAGATGTATTACACATATGATGAGGAGATTGCCACACCGTGTCAATAATGAGAAGCACCAGAAACTACATGAGTGCTAACAGCAGCCCTTTGTGGAGAATCTTTAGCTTGATAGAGGTACGGCAGTTCCAAGCTAGGTCCGTGAGGTTCTTTGCAAATAAAAGGTTCCTCACACACACCTTGACTGAAGCATACATTGAAAGGATCTGAAGGGAGCTAAGATTAAGCTTTCTGTTACATTGCTTCATATAATCTTTTTGGTATCTTCACAAAAACAAGTCCAGAATCATTGGAAACGAACTTTATTATTTATAATAAATTCTACAATTGTTTATGTAAATGCAATAAAAATTGTGATCATGCATTCTATGACTGTACGAGTGATCAGATTACAGTGTGTGGCCCCCTGCACAAAGCCATTTAGATAAGGATTACTAATCCAGGATCAGATCCCTCCTTTGTTTATGTTAATGTTAATCACGATCCTAGATTGCATCCCTGCCAGCACCAACCTTGCACTAACCTGAAAATGTCTGAAAATGTTTCTTGCTTATACCGCATAACATATCAGTTATGTGATCAGTGGATTGGGTGCTGCTAGAAATTTTGGAGCCTATGAAAAAATAATACAGGGGCTATAATATTGTTTTCTTGCATGTTCTCTGAGGGGCCCCTGTCAGTGTTGGGCCCTTGGAATGATCCTAAAATCATCCGTAATACAACCCCCCTGGCACCCTGACTGGGGTATAAGCATTATCACCGTGGGTTTGTGAATCCAGCAAACCCACTTTCTTTTCCTTGTTTGCCAGACTGTGCACATTATATGCAGACTTTCGCCTCCTGCTGGCTGAAATAAGAAACTACATTATTTTTAAGCCAAAGAGAGAACAGAGAGATGATAAGCTATCTTTTATGGATTATTTTTTTTAAAAAACACACCAGTAAATAAACTCAGTGTGTGTGTTTGAATAGTCGTCTGTCTCTGTGTTATCCTGGCCTCCTGTCCTGCGTGTACTCTGCCTTGTGCCCATAGTCAGCTAGGATCAGCTCCAGCTTCCCCACGATTCAAAATGAATAAGTGGATTGGAAAATGAATGAACGAATGAACTCTGTTTATGAGCATGATTTTGTGTGAAAAAACGCTATAATACATTTACTACAAAAATTGTAGGCCTGTCTACACCAGTTCAGTCAAGACAAAAACTGTTAGAAGGTTTTAACAGAAGTTTAAGGGAGCGTAAGTGTAGGGGAAATAGGGAAGTAGTGGGAAATGACTTCCTTAAGGTCCAGGTGCATTAAATGCTCAATTGATTCTGGTGGAAACATTTGATAGATACAGATGACATTTTGCATGAATTGCACCTACATTCATTGGTGTGTCTGTCATGTGGATGTACTTTGAAGGTTTGTACAGATTGTAGTACACATCTCTAAGAAAAGCTACTCACAGAATGCTGGTGTGAATAAATGAAGAAATTATTTAATGCACTCACACCTAGCTGGGAAACGTTGTCAGCTCACATCACTCAATACAAAACTGATCGCTATATGACAGGGTCAATTAGACAACTTTCTTGACATCTATAGAAGTTACATTATTGGGCTTTTTTGTCCCTTTCAAGAATAGTAGTTATTAAAAATGCAAAACAGAGAAAAACTGTAACCTGTCCATATCAAAGACTGAGAACACTCAGTTATTGTGCTACTCAAGGTTTTGAGAGTCACCTTTAATTATCTTTTCTCCTTCCCAGTAAAAAAAAAGTACAACGAAAACCTACAAATCACAAGAGATTTTTTTTATTGAGATAAAGGCTGAATGCCACATACAATCATTTCTGGTTCAGGTCAATGACAAAAATGACTAAAGAACAACTTGAATCATCATGTGACGGAGGTGCACATTTTGTCCTTATATTTTACTGTGCGTGTATTTATGAACTGTTGCACGATATAGGCCCAGATAAAGGTATATATCTATACAATTTATTATTTAATATAAGATTCACCTGAGAGGCCTTAAGTTTAATTGTGTCTGCATGCATTTAACAATGATGTGAAAATATACATACAGTTCTTGTGTACATTTTTGCATGAGCAGGATACAGTAGAAAACTGCTCGGCCATCTTTCACAGCATATGTATGTATTTACGTATCCAGCATGGTGGCATGTATACAGATTGCTCCTGTAAGTGAGAACTATGTGCAAAAATGTGGCAGGATTGATGGTGACAAATAAGTAAGCAAAGGAAAAGAGAAATAGATTGTATTCAATCGTGAGGGTGTGTGTGGTTTAGGGGGACATTGGTAAGAGCTTTTCCTCTTTCATTTATTCGGTTGTCCGGGTGGGTGTGCTGGGTTGGTTAAGACCCATAGTTTTACACAACCAGCCTGCAAAGTCCACCTCTTCCACTTCTGAGCGCTTTATAAATGTGTGGTTCTGCGAAGAGAAGTAAAACATTTGTCATTGTTCATTTAAAGGAAGTGTTTTGGACAGTCAAGTACATTAAAGTGACTTGTGGTGCTAGGCACTATGTAAAGCAGTCTTAAGTGGCTTATCAGTTTTTAAAACAGCTACAAAATCACAGTATAATAAAATAAGCCAATGTTCAATTACCAATTTTTTAATAACAGATTCAATACATTATTCTTTCAACCACAAATTTAGTTCATTACCAATGGGCCATGGTTAGCAAACCAAAGGTCAAAGATTATTCCATGGACAACACTACGGTTCTTTAAATGCCAACAATTTGTCAGAAGGCTGTGCATGATTTTATTGCTAATATATGAACAAAGTCATTCAAAATGTTTGTATGTTAAATGCTCAGTTATAGGGAAACTCCCCTAATCAGACATTAGAAGCAAGTCTCTAACAGCAACCTCACAGAAAACTGATATCGCCCATTTGTGGGAAGACATCAGAAACCATAAGAGATAAATTTGAGATATTTGAGATAAATGTTTAGCCTAAAACTTTGTTTTATCCACTCATAACAGAGGCACATTACTGTCTTTTCTACAACAAGATAATCAAAGAAGTATTTATACTTTATTGCATTTTAAACCCACATCTAGGTTCACTGATTACTTTGCACACAAATAGCTGTGCGTTGTGGACATCAACTACGACAGTAAAGAATGTGAGTTGGCATATTTCTATGCAATTAACCATTTCATTTTGAAAATACACTGAATGACTTTTGTTTACATCTATTCCTCTGAATTAAGCTGATTTAAAAAAAAATAATCACCTAATCCAGAATTCACATGTGAGGACATTTGTGTAAGTATGCACATGTGTATGATCTGCAATGCTTTCAACCAGATTTTAAAACAAGATTTGCCCAAATATAAAATTCACATTTGACCAGTGTAACCATAAATACCAAATCAACTATCAATACCAAAATACTCACCATCAGCATCTTCAGATCTGCCCTATCTGCAGGATTTTTGATGAGGCTACAAAAACATACACATTATGTACGGTTTATAAACACGTCAAAGGAATAATCACTTAACTATTAATACTATGCTTCCCAATTGCTTTCTCAAACCAAATGACTTCTTAACTAACTCAACCAAGTGCTACAAAAATGAACAAAAAGAAGATATTCACCATTTGGTCACAAAGTCCTGGAAATCTGAAGTGAAGACTCCATGAGGCAGTTTAGGTGGAGGCTGTAAATGGACAGAGGCAGACAGACAATACAGGATAAAAACACAATGCAATAGCTATGCATTTATAAGGAGTCAAAGACTAAACTCAGTAATGCTCACCTCATTGACTATGTAGTCCAGCAACTCAAAAATCGCCATGGCTGGCCCATGTCCTACAGAAAGAAAAATGCATTCTGTTTAAAATGAATTAAAATGTAATTTGCAATCTTACCAGATTAAAAAATGTCTAGGTTTGTACATCTACAATGTTGTGGTGTATACTCAATCAATATATTTATGTAAAATAAATGTATGTATAATTTATCTAATACACTGCAAGAACAAAAACTTTCAGAAAGCTCTTTTACATTTATTAATCTGGCTGACGCTTTATCCAAAGCGACTTCTAAGACGTGGAGCAGTGTAGTGGGACAGTACATTGCTCAAGGGTACCTCATTAGTGTCCGCAGCGGGACTTGAACCTGCAACCTTCAGGTCACAAAGCCAAAGTCCTAAACACTAGGCCACCACTGCCCCCACCACCATTTTTTTACAGTGATTTATATGGAATAGAAAAGACATTAAGCTACACTCAGCCATGGGGTATTATGTACCGCTGACAGGTCTGCCTGGAGGTCGGGGTCGTGGTGACGTGCTTTGCATCACTCCTTCCCCTACGTTCATCACTGGCCGCCCAAAAATGGCCTCCAGCTCCTTGGCGTCTGGGGGAGGGATGGGGTAGCGGCCAATAGACAGTTCCACCAGAGACAGCCCCATACTCCACACATCTGACTGCACCGAGTAATGAGTGCCCTGCAGTCTCTCCGGCTTCAGAAGTAAAACAGAGACATTGTTAGTATTAATGGTGTAGATGCAAAGTAGAAAATCTGTATCGTTCATTATAATAACACAGAGACTAAACAAATAACCCTAAAACTAGAGGTGTAAAAAATACAGGTGAAAATTCTACTGCATCAGTTGGTACAGTTAGCATTGATTTTAAGTGGCTAAATTGATTTTAAGTTTGAATAAATAAAGAACTCTGGCTATTACTATGGCTTTTATATGATGTACTGTTTAATTGTTGCTGTAATTGATGTAATTTGTGAAAAGTGAATTCAACGCTATGAAGGTCGGACAGTTACTAAAGAACTGTAATGAAGTCTACATCAGGTCGGTCATTTATTACTAAATGGACAACTTGTTCAAACAACTCAAAAGAGTTTCTGGTGAGACTATTTCAATCAGATTCTTTTTATTATTTCTACAAGCAACTCAAACAAGACAAATCTCTGGTGGCCTCAAACAACCCATCTGAGAGCAGAAGAATGACTTACTGACATATATGATCTTGTGCCAACAAAGGAATTAGCCATGGAGTCGATGAGCTGGCCACTCACTCCAAAATCGCACAACTTAATCTCTCCTCTTGAGTTCACTAGTATGTTTGAAGGCTTGACATCTGCAATTGTGAAGAACACTTTAAAAAGAAATTCTGAACAAAGGCGACAATGGTGAATAATATAGCAAATTGACACTAATGATCTGAATTAATTTTAATTTCATTTTTACATAATGTTACCTCTGTGCATGATCTGGTGCTTTTCACGAAGATAGGCAAGACCTCTTAAAACCTTGAAGATGACGAGAAAGAGTAAAGAATCAATTTCTATACAAATAATTGTTGGGCAGTAGTGGCCTAGTGGTTAGGACCTTGCACTTGTCCTGACCCAGGCACCACTTAGGCAAGGTACCAATGAGCAAGGTACCGTCCCCCTACACTGCTCCCTTGGTGGTATTCATAGTTGCCCTCTGCTCCACGTGTGCACATGTAATGAGTTAAATGCTGAAGTCATGTTTCGTTGTGGTGCACTTTGATGAACTGATGGATACAAATTTTTTTAATTGTGCATGATTAAATTGCTGATATGTAATCAAAGACAGACAGCCTGATCAATTGTGAAATTATTCATTCTAGAGAACTTGCAGAGTAAGAACTGTTTAAAATAGCACTGATTGGTGTCATACATAGGGAGAGTTGAGTGTCTCTACCACGTACCTCACATAAAATTGCATGAAATTGTGCTTGAGACATCATTTTAGGATGAGTGTTTGGTCTAGAGCATATATTTTACATAGAGGTGCAGAAAGGTGTTAAAGTAAAATAGAAAACACAAACGATTCCTTGGGTTTAATCAACAAAAAATAAACACTCCTAAGAAACACATAGGCTTACTTGGCATTTTGGATAGTTAAATAACATAAAATGCTATATATTTCTATTGTAAATATTGTGATCAAGTCAGTAAATCTTTCTTCAGTGGATCACTTTACATCAAAATACTCTGAAAAACTTAAAAGAAACAAGTGCAAACTGGTGGATTTCTTCCTTAAACTGGATTTTGTGAACAAGAATACCAATTACTTGTGCAGCCTGTGATATCACAGCCCAAACATGCAATTAAAGATCCACTTACAATACCATAGCACAAATACTTACAGCTATACTGACTTTCCCTAGGATTTCTTCAGGAATTCTCCGAGCCTCTTTAAGTACCTGATCCAAAGAGCCTCCATCCTGTGGCCAGAAACACATGTAAATCTGTGATTCTTCTAGTCTCATGATCTCTGTCTCACTATCCAAACCACTTAATAACAAACATGCTCTGCGGGGATAGATAGAAGTGCCGCCATCCCCACAAACCATGACCGTTCCACCCCCCACTGTAGTAGTCGGAAGAGAGCTAGAGCTTCTTCCTACCTGCCTTTACACATTGCATGCATTACAACACTCAATTATTTAATTAGCATGGTTTCCTGAAAGTTGCAAATGTCAGAAGTGCTATTAAAGAAACAATGAAACATGTCTACTAATGTCAGCGACACTGGATACCCAGAAATACCAAGAGGGTATAGCACAATTTAAATCACCTGGAAAGCAACAGTTAACATGATCTCACTTGCTTTATACTATGCAGGCAGACTAGACAGAGTTTGGCATTAGCAATGTTAATTTGAAGGGGTATATCCTTAATGGTAACAAAATCATAGTAATGTCATCCTCCCCAAATCTACCTGACATTCTTTCATAGATTATAGTTTACATGCTCACCATGTGCTCCATACATATACTGATTTCTCCATCGCTGTAGAAAGCTCCATAGAAGCCCACTATATATGGAGAATTGCACTCATGCAGAACTTGCAGTTCTCGAATGATCTGGTTCCTGATTGCTGGCTTGATCTCAAGATGAATAAGCTAAAATGAAGAAAGAAAAACTCTGGCATTAGAAAAACATTCTTTAAAACTAGTCCATCAATGATGGTGGTATCACAACCAACAGTGACTAGCACTCCAGAAATGTAAAGTGAATCAGAACATTACCAAGAGTAACATACAGTTCAGGTAATACAATTGAATGTCCCTTGTGTTGTGAAGAGGCATTTTTCCACTGGGCTGTGCATCACAGCATGATGAGGTTACTAATCAGAATCCAGAAGTATTTGTACACTGGTCAGGAATCTGTGTCAATTTCACATTGCACAACTGCGAAAATAAGCAGCCTTCTCTGGAAATTGTGTGGTTTCTCACAACATATACAACTTAACAGTAACTGGAATGAACCTTTTACTAAATTTGGCTTTATGTGAAGCCAGTGACCGCGAAAGGCTAGCTAGGGTTTAAGAAGTTCTAGTTGTCTGACTAGAGTAACAATGGGTGACCACTGTGTTTGACCAGTCATTATGGTTTGGTGCACATTGTACCCTCCTTGATATGGTGACAAATATAATATAGTCCACTTAGTGGAACTGACTAAAGAACGTGGGATCATTGATAGAAAGCATACCCAAAACAAAACATTACAATATCTGATACATGATAAGCATCATTATTTAATGTATATATTTAGACCAGTTGGAATCAACAAAATAGTAGCGCCACATGTTAAAAAATTAGAGATTGATGATGATACTTATATCAGCAGATACAGTGGTCTTGTAAGTTTGTGAACCCTTTAGAATTTTCTATTTATGCATATATGCATATGCAAATATGACCTTAAAAATACATGTGTGGGCAGTGGTGGCCTAGTGGTTGTGTGGGCAGTGGTGGCCTAGTGGTTAGGACACTGCCTTTGAGACCTGAAGGTCTCAGGTTCGAGTCCTGGCCCGGG
>JBBPDA010000041.1:32682526-32697060 GCA_037974385.1 Arnoldichthys spilopterus | reverse complement strand
TGCAGAGGTCACATTTCGTTGTGGTGCTTGAGTGTGTTCACAATGACAAATAGTCACTTTCACTTCACTTCACTTTCACTTCACATAGCAACACATAGACAGACAACCGTTCACACACACATACGAGAACCTGGAGGGAACCCAAGCGAACTTACAAACTCAGGGATCGAACCCAGGACCTTCTTGCTGTGAGGCAACAGCCCTAACCACTGCACCTCCATGCTGCCCACACTGACATTACTAACAGGTAAAGTGAAAAACACCATCTAGTTATTTCACTACAGTGGCACCTGTCAGGGAGGTGGGATATAGTAGATAGCAAGGAAACAGTTCTTGAAGTTGATGTGCTGGCAGCAGGAAAGGTCAGCAAGCATAAGAATCTGAGCCACTCTGACGATGGGGTTACTGTGATGGCTAGATGACTCACAGCATCTCTAAAACAGCAGGTCCTGTGGAGTGTTCCAGCTATGCAGTAGTTAGTACCTACCAAAAGAGAGGATAACTGGTGAATCGGTGACAGTCATGGGCACCCAAGGCTTAATGATGGATGTGGGGATTGAAGGCTAGCCAGTTTGGTCTAATCCCAAAAAGAAGCTCCTGTTGCACAAAAAATGTATTGCTGACTCTAATAGAAAGGTGTCAGAACACACAGTGCACCACAATCAGAGCTGTTTCAGCAGAATGAGGGGGGCCTACTCAGTATTTGGCAGACGATGTTAATGTTATGATTGACTGGTGTATATAGAAATGATCATTTTTGATCATTTGTGTAAATAAATGTATAGATTTCTTTAAAGGACCTTCCTGCACTCCTTAACTACCATTTTTTCTGCAAATGAGCAGTAAAAACTACTGAAGAAAACACTGGTAACCTGCAAATATGAACTCCAAGTATGCGTTTTGTTACTAAAAGTACCAGAAGAAATTCTCGCTTCAACAGTAACCGTGCAAGGTCTGTTTCTGGCACTAAATTCGAGTTGAAGGCTAACGGCTGTAGCAAAAGTATAGCTAGAACCGCTACAACCAAACAAATTTCCAACAGTACAAAGCAGACCGCACAATAACCCATAAAAGTGTGAAGTCAACATATTGAGAGTTACCTTTGCTTCCAGCAGTTCTGCAGACATCGCCACAGAGTTACCTCAGCAAACTGTGCAAAAGAAAGTGAACCCTTTAATCAGCTAATGACACTTTCACCAAACATGCGCCTCACACACCACCAACGAGGGCGTGTCGACATCACGTGAACGTTACCTCGGTTACGTACAGGTTCCAAGGACCGAGAATCAACATTGCTTGGCTCCATTGTTAGAGTCGACTCCGATAACGATTTCAAGTGATATGAATCAACAGGGTCAATTCCACATGAAGGCTCCGTCCTAACAGGTAAATGACACTTCCTTTGTTATTTTTTGGCCGTGCTTTTACTTCATCTGTTAGCCAGTGGCTATTGGCTTCCAACACAGACAAAAAGGTCTTGAATCCCCATCTCAAAAAGTAAGACCTAAGGAAAGAGGTCTGTGTGTGTAATGTCTATGCTAGTAGTTTACAGTTTCTTTGTGGCCAAGCATTCAAGGCATTTTTGAGAGGTAATTGTTGAATTCTTGTTTATTTGCACTTAATTTATTGAAGTATATACTCAGCTGGCCAGCTATTAAGGAAAAATTATGTTAATTTGGAAGGTTTACCTCCAGGTAGATTTCCAGCCGTCAGACATCCCCCATAAACATTGATTTACATTAAATATATTTTGTTAATTGTACCCTTTCTGCTGCAAATTTTAAACCAAGAAAATCTTATTCAGTAGCCTCTTTATGTACCAAATATGGGGATGACTGATACAGAAAATTTGGTAAATTACCTATTATAAAGTAAATACCCTCAGTGATTGACTAAAAATAACACAATGACACTTTTTCTGTTTCTGTTTTAATAGATACTTATAAAACTTTGTGTGACTACACTGAAATCAGTTCTTTAATTTTTCTTTATAAAATACTAAGCTTTATTATTAGCTTTTTAAATTAAAGCACTTCATTTATGATAGCTATCTAAAAGTACTGTACTCAAACTTTTTAAACATTACTACTCTACAGGAACAAATTCAGAACAAATCACTTAAAGTATAATGTGTGCTAAATTGTTTTAATTTTAAAATTAGAAATTGTAATTTTAATATAATACTTGTCTAGATACTCCTTGTTTTAATATTACTATTAGCCAACAGATGCCTTCTGTGGTCTATAAGCTATAAGCCTGCAGTTCTTTGATTCCAGGTAGATGTGACATAGGACAGGGATTAATTTTGATATCGGATCTGGCATGTTCTTATTAGTCCATTATGGATTCTGGGTCTTGGACTGTGTCATCTCTATGAAGGACTTATTTTCAATATTGAGTATTTTCAACACAAAGTACTTTGAAAAGTACAAATGGCTGAATATTAAATACACTGACCTAAAAATTAAGTGAAGTGTTTTGTAGCATCACAGAAAAACCTGATATAATAGATTTAGAATATATTATTATTATGTATAGAATTTAGTTTGGGAACATTATGATGTTGTTACTTTAAATTCATTTAAACTCTTTCTTGCTTTTACCGGTTAACATTATCCATAAAAAATTGACTGAATATAGTTCAGAAACTTTTTTTTATTTTATTTTTTTTTCAGGCCTCTGCTGCTCCCACACTTCCCTAAGCTTACATCTAACACTGATGCTAAACTTGTGACCATCTACTACAGAGGAGACTGTACATCTTGATCATTCCTAAGAAGAGGTTAATTACAGAGAGATAAATAACTAAATCTTTATATTGATTTATCAGTCTACTTAGGCTTTAGTAGGAACTTTAGTGTTTCAGTCCAAGACGCTGATTGTTGAAATCTGGTTTAGAATCTACAATGCACCTTAAAATACTTTATAAACGAGTTTTCTTGTCATTTTCTTTTAGAAAATGTCAAAATTAACTACAAACATTATCTCACAAATTTTGGAAAAAATGGGTGAGTCATGACCCATCCTTGCTTACAAACATATACCTTTAAAACCTTTAATAATGATACTTCATTTGCTACCAATTAGCCTGCTTAATATGGAGTCTTCCAATCCTAAACCTACATATCTTTCTTAACTATTAGTATAAGTTAATATAATGAATATTTATGAGTTGAGCAACTTTTTACTATTTCTTTTGGACCATTTATGCCATTATATACATATATTCAATATGAGTCTAAGTTAGATTGTTTTAGCTAAAAAACAAAATTGTATCTAAATTTCCTGGGTCTCCAGAGTGTGTTGCAGCTATCAAATTCTAAATGTGTGTATAGTTACAAAATGCCACTAAGCTGGCCAGTAAAACTACTGACAATTCTGGGATATGTTTATTTACATGTTCTTGGTACTTTTGTCACTCAAGTAAATGATAATGTGAATAAACATTTCCTAGATTTTTGATTTTATTGCATTTTGGAAAATATCCCAACTTTTCTAGAAATGGGGTTTATGTTGTCTGAATGTAGTCTACAGTCCTGTAGACTGAAGATACATTTCTGTATTCTGAATACATATTCACAATACATGCACATTCCAACCTACATTCCAACATTCTAACCTAGTACCTATTATTCCACAGCATATAGATACCTTCAGTTGTATCAGCCCTGAAAAAGCCCTCTTCTTTAAGTGGATGGTTGAATTTCTCAGCAGCAGGGGGTGCCCAAGTCCTTCACAAACTTCCCCAGACCCTGCGCTGCACATCAGTGCCTCCAAGGGTCGTTTCCATGACTCCCCCTTTCTCCTGGGGCTGTGGCGTATCCATGGTGATGACTCTGTCCAGTGCAGTGGCCAGAGATTGTTGACCTCAGAACGTGATCCTTGACCCAAGGGTCAGCAAAAGGGGGTCAGGGGGGTCAGCACTGACCAGAGGGCAGAGAAGGCACTCATTGCTGATTGGCTATCTTCTTAACTCGCTGCACCCTCATCTAGATGATTAGAACATTGACAAATTTGCCAAGCAGGCATGCTGCAATGTGCACGCGCTGAACGTGAGCACAGAAAACTCTGAAATACATCATTACACTCATGCTAGTTTTTTATTGCCATGCATAGCCACACATAAGGAGATAACATGTCAGAGGTTGCAGACTGTGATGTTATTCAGTTTGGGAGGTTTAAAGGAATACTTTTGCCAAAAAAATGGGCTACCAATGATGACTAGGGCTAGTAACTGGCAATTGCCAAGAAGCACTATGCATATAAATCATTTTACCCATAGAGATGAACTGTTATTAATCGCTACTCAAGCTACCAACCAAAATGTTTGAGAATATGCATGAATTTGACAAACCAACGCATGTCCAGAGGCTGAATTACCATGCATTTCAAAATGGCACCTACAGTGTCCATCCCGGGTGGGGGGGTGGGGGGGTGTATATCATCATGGATGGTAAAATTCACGTGACCAAAGCCTTCTTCCTTCCAATAATTTATGCCCCACAGCAGATGGTTTGTCAATATCAATATATTAATTTAAAGGCGGCGGCATGATGGAGACAGCCGTGTGTTAGAGCACTGAGATGGGGTGAGTGGGGGAGGACAAGGGCAAAGAAAGGAGAAGTGTTTGTAGAAATTAGTGAAGGAGGGAGGGAAATTAAAAGAAAGAGCACCAACAGATGGAATGTGAATGAATACATGGTATTAGGGGAGGCCTTGTGGTGTGATTAAACGGAATAATAAAACATGCTGACCAAAGGTGGACAGGATGTGGTCAATAACACAGACCATTTTTAAAAACCCATTCAGGAGGCTGATCTTAAGTACTGTAACAGCAGAGGATTTCAAACAAAAACCCAACCACTGAAACTTATAATAGGTAAGCTTGGAAAACCCTCTAAACACTAAACTCTTTGTCTATCTTATACACAACAGTAGTTGTATAACTCTTTTTCTGACGCCTCCTGGCACATTTGAGAGGTTTCCTTGCTAACAACAAAGCTAATTTAAAAACTAAACTCATTAACCCCCTATATTTCAAATATTTTTTTACACAATTTAAAAATAGAGTCTGCAATCTCTGTACACTTTTGCCTGGACAATCACCATATGGTTATAATCACTTGTGGTTACTCTTATGTGAAAAAGTACAAAAAGTTTTAATTTAGCTCTGATGCCAGACCTGAGTCATTCTTACACTACCTACTGCAGTGCATTGTAAGAATGAGCTGAATATTGTCTATAGTGATTTTGGACATGACTGAAAAATGGCAGATTCAAAAAAGTTTTGGACATAATCAGTATAAAAACATAAAAGCGATTCATGTATTATGAATGGGCCTATGCACTAAGAAACACTCTGACCACTTTTATGATGCACTTCTTCAACACATGGCAGAATTAAAAAATACTGATTTGGCAGTGAAGTTTAAGGGCCAAATATCGAGCATGTGAGATTTATGGTTAAGTACCCTGTTATTTAAAATACGGGTTAATACTCCTTGAACCCTCTTGACCCCTCACTAAAACACTTCCTTTCCAGTGCTGATAAACCATTTCCTGCTTGTGACAGATCATAAACACGACAACTTGGCTCGATAGCAAGCGCTTATGTAACATTCTCCTGGAGAATTTTACACAAGCAGTGCACCTTTGTCCATGTTCCCCTTCAGCCATAACCTCTGACCCCCCTTTCCCCTCCCAGGGTCCCTGGGTCCATTTTGTGGAGTGATGGTGAAAGTGAGAGTGTTATCCTCTTCTCACCAGCTAGCTCACTAGCACACCTCCAGGCTCAGGAAGCAATTGATTTCACGAAGAGCCTGTTTACTGTTTTACAGAGCCTCCTTTGTCTGGGAAAGTGTGTGAAAAGGTGGATAGTTATGGGAAAGAGAAAGTAAATCTAGACAGACTAAGGTGCGTAAATATTCTCTGATTAAATTAATTCAATATTTAAAATAGCTTTTTAAATTTAAAAGTAAATTATTCTTGGCTTTGGCCTTGTTTCCCTTGGGCAGGAGAAAAAACCTTCAGTTGACATAAAACCCTTGCTTTATGTGGAGGTTATTTAAACTTTAAAAAGCTACTTTAGGGAACGATGAAAATATGAGAAAGGAGAGGGCTTCTCCGCCATTAATGCATTTAGCAGAACGACTGTCTCTAAGTGCTTAAATGCCTATATGGATCAGGCCTGAGCGATCAGAGAGATGGCTCCTTTGAGGTCTCTGCCTTATGACCTATGACCTCTGACATATGGCCAGGACGGTCACTAGAAATGCAAACTGTAAAATCTGATGTGACATAGTCAGACACACTGCACTCAATGCCCTCACTTCTGTTTATTATTCCGCAAAGCCCTGATGCTGTAGCTTGTGAATCACAGTTTTGCCTATATTTTATATTATAATTATTCTTACACTTCTGATTATGTAGAATTCTTCTTCCATATGTTGGCTAGTTGGTTTGCAATTATAAAGTCATGTTTCTCTGTCATTTAAGAATATGTAATAAAATAGTCATAATACACTGGCATACAGAGACAGACAGCAGTAATCAAGGCAGTATAAATCCATCCGTAATGATTTATCTGAAGCATACCCAGGCGTATCATCCATGTCCTGTTCTTATACACTCATTGGCCACTTCATTAGCTACCTAATGTTCTAGTGTCTACATACATTATCAATTATATCAGATCCACTTACCTGTGCTGCTAGCATTTTTGAACATCTCAGTGCCATTTGCATGACTGAGAATGGTCCATAACCTAAAAATAGTATCCTGTGGCCAGAAACTTATAACTAAAGAATGTCTAGAGTAGTGGAGCCCAACCCCATTCCTGGAGATCTTGGGACAAGAACAATGGGTGTCCATTTCTAGAAAAGTTGGGACTTTTTGTAAAAAGCACTAAAAGCAATATTTAGCAATATTCTCTTGAAGCTTTTAAAACTGAAAAAATGGAAACAAATGATTTGTCTAAGCAACATGAATGTATTTGATGAAAATCTGATGCCTACAACACACTCAAAAACAGGAGGAAAATAACAATAAAAAAATAGAATATTCCCTTTTTACCTCCCTTTGAAACATTCCACAATAAGCAGATGAATTGGCAATAGATAAGGGTATCATAACTAGGTTTAAACAGAGCATCCACCAAAGACTCAGTCTTTGTAGGGTAAGGCCGGGAAATCAATGATGACTGTGCATGACTTTAAGCCCTCGGAAGGCAATGCATGGGAAACTATCATACTACTGTGATAAATATCATAACATAGGTTTCAGAATACTTTAGAAAACTGCACTTAGCACAGTCTGCCCCTGCATACATTAATTTTTGGCAGAGACGCTGCTGAGTTCTTCCTGGGCCCAAAATGGATTGAGGTCTTTTCCTGGGAAATCCAGGGTTATTTCATCATGGCATTACTGGTTTGTCAGCATTCCATGGCCAGTCTCCTATTGAAAATGTATGGTGCATCATGAGGATATCACCTCTACTGAAGAAGCACCATATGGACCCCTCCCCTCCCCCTTCCCTCACAGAAAGATCCTATGAGGTATCCTGGAGAGGTGAAGTATTGGCTCCTCTCCTGATGAACACCAGTGTTCCTCAGGAATCAGTGCTCAGCCCCCTCCTCTTTTCACTGTATATTACTTCACTGGGCCAGATCATCAATTCACATGGCTTCTCTTATCATTGTTATGCCGATGACACTCAATTGTACCTTTCTTTTCCACAAGGTGGTGAGCATCTCCTCATAAATCACAGCATGCCTCACAGACATTGCATGCTGGATGAAGGACAGACACCTCCAGCTCAACCTATAGAAGACTGAGCTTCTCATCCTACCCACCACTCCAACCAGTGCTGCAAAGTCTTGGAGTGATCATTGACAACCAGCTGACCTTCAAAGATTTCATTGGATCAACCTCACGGTCATGCATATTTACACTCTACAACATCTGCAAGATCAGGCCATACCTACCAGAATATGCCACTCAACTTGTAGTCCAGGCACTGGTGATGTCTCGCCTTGACTACTGTAACTCTGCTGGCCGGTCTACCTGCAGCCTCAATCAAGCCACTGCAGAGGATTCAGAATGCAGCAGCTTGGCTGATATTCCACCAGCCAGAACATGCTCACGTGATGCTGCTACTTCGCTCCTTGAATTGGCTCCCCATCTTGGCTTGAACCAAGTTCAAGTCCTTGATGCTTGCATACAAGATCATCAATGGATCAGCTCCTGCCAAATGGACAAACTGATCCAGACATACACACCCACCTGATCACTCAGATCAGGGATTCCATCCCACGTGGAATCAAACACCAGTCCAGACTCTTTTCCTTCATTGTTCCTCAATGGTGGAATGAGCTGCCCATTGACACTAGATTTGCAGAGTCTCTCTTCACATCTCAAGTCACGTACAAACTATTGGTACCTGATAACTGTCTGAATGGCCCCCAGATAGTAATGTTCCACTTAGTTTTATTGGAGCACTTGTGATCTGTATTTATTGTAGGAATTGCTGTCTGTAGTTAGTGTAAGCACTTGGCATATGTATTTATTGTAGTAGCTGCTGTCTGTAGTTATTGTAACACTTGTCTTCAATATTTATTGTAACTCCTACAATCTGTGTTTTACAATTAAATGAAATGTGTTGGACTTCCTTGTAGCACTCACTTCAGTGTTGCCCTGTGCAGCTCTAATGCTTAATTGTCTTGGAAGTCGCTTTGGATAAATGCGTCAGCCAAATGTATAAAATGTAAAATGTAAAATGTAATGAGGAGGAGAACCAGACAATTGTGAACATGGACTGTTGAAGAGCAGATGTTTGGTATCAAGCAAGAATGAGCAAAAATTCCACTTGCAAAACTGAAACAATTAGTACCCTTAGTATCTAAATGATTAAAATTGTAACATACCTTTTAAATTTAAATGCACTTACCTTTTAAATTTTACCTTTTAAACCCTTTAAAAAGAAAATTATTGGAAATCTTTTTTGTTGTTGTTTTGTCAGTTAAATAAAGGTTTCAGAGGATTAACAAATCACAGATTCTTACAGATGTTATTGCATTTTACAAAATTTCCCAACCTTTCTGGATGTAGTTTTAAGGTAAATACCAAATAAAAGGGCTATGAGTGTATATACAGCTAGGAGAATCATATAGAATTAGCTGGAAGAGTAAAGGGAAGCAAAAGCCTGATGACACTAAAGCCACATTTTTCTGACATTCATTGATACAATTGCAACTTTATTGCAGTTTTTTTTAACTCCTTGGCGATACCTTACAAACTCAGAAAAGCTTTATAACTCCTAAATGACCAGTACATTTAGACTTTTCATTATGAATTTTACCAGAATACAATAACTCCCCTCACCATTTGTCTGGTCAACAAATTATCACTCTAAAATCACTTTGTGCATTTAAAATGTTTTCAAAAGATAAGTGGTCAGCAAGCTCAATATGCAGCCTTGATTCAAACTGACCACTGACCACTGACTAAACTGACATTCCACATAATGAGGTTAGAAACTATAGATTTGTAAGAGACCAAACAAATGGGGGACAGGCCTTAAATCTTTAATAACACGTAACTTGAATATTGAGATTAAACTTGCACACCTGCCTGTGGTTCGATCGCTTCTTGCTGAACACAACACTCTGTGTATTGAGCCATTCACACCACATGAATCACAGCCAACACAATGTGCCCACACATTTAACAGTTCAAATCAAACCAAAATTACGCTTATGTCTTCAAGTATGTTATAGCAAGGACAATCCTTGCTGAAAGCTTATGAGGTTAAGATTGGAGAGACTTCACATGTGTCTTATTAAGGACAAGTGATTCCACACATACAAGCAAGACACAGTGGCCTCCTTACTGAAGGCGTTTTCACACCAGAGTCAAGGATATAGATCAATATTATTAACAATGCCTCTGCAGCCCTCATGAGGCTTCCCAACATTGTTAAGGAAGCATCCTCTCTGCATTCTGGCCTCCTCTGCCCAAAAGAAGCTCTTCAATCAGCTTAGAAAACCCTCATCCACTGGCTGCACTGTCTGATTATTTGCAATGTATTACTCAAGAGCACAAACAATGAGCTGGTGGAGCACCTAGGGAATGAAAGTTCACTGGTAGAGAATAAATGTAATAAATATAATTGAAATGGGATCACATTAGCAGAAATTTGTGGTTTGTCCCAAAATACACACTTACAGATAGTTGACCTTGTGTGTGTATTCATGTGTTTTCTGGAAGGCCTATAAGTAAAATTATTGAATTGAAATATTTGTTATTAAATAAAAAAAAAGAAAAATTGTATTTTCATTAAGAGTCAAGCACTAAAGGACCTGTAGAATGTTTTTGTGCATTTTGATCAAATGTGTCTCTGATATGAGCATGCACACATTGACATTAAATTCTGCCATTTGGGATCATTGTGAAATTTCTAAAAAACTGTCTAAACGTTGTTTAAGCTATTTTCCTATGGTAAACAATATGGCTGTTGTCTTTCAATAAATTTTCATGGCAAAGTTGTCAAACAGCAGCCAGACCCATCAACTGTTTGATGTATCCTAGCCAAACTTAGCACACCGACCTCAGAATACAAAATAGTAAGTGTCATTTGACCAGTTAGCGCCACTGCAATACGTAAAACACATTTTTCCTATTATCTTTTTATGTGTTTATCCAACACAGCCATTTAAAATTAGCAGTAAATGGCCAAAAGTGGAGTCATAACTCCATATTTGCTTTCATGTTTTAAAACCAGACATGTGATATAGACTAAGGACCTCATTCTGAGGAAGCACAAAACTTTTATGTCATTTGACCACTGGGCTATGCTACATGAATGAAAAATGTGTTTTGGCTAATAGCTGATATGTTTGCCTTAAATAAATAATTCAAGTGGGAGGTCCTGAGGCCTAAGCATGGCAACTTCTCAAACATTTAAATGATACAAAAACTACTTTTATAAACTAGTACTAGACCAACGGCCACAGAAACATCATAGCTGGCATGAAACATCTGATAGTAGATTACAATGTATAAAAACATTTTTGCTATTTGTAGAAATATTTAAATGTGAAATCAAGCAAAAATTCAAAATACTTGTTGACTTTGGAAAAGGATGTGATGCTGGCATTAAATCATTAAAACCATACAAGCAAAAATAATACTACTGAAGATTTAAACCATGTTGCACATAATTAAGCATTGCAAATTTATTATGCAGTAGAAAATCTTATTTTTTATGCAGTAGAAAATGACAACTTGGTTGAAAGTCCAATGATTTAAGCATGTGTTGTACAATTATATATTCAGTGTGCATGTGATATTCCTTTTATGTGTTATGTATTATGTGTGTTCAATTATAGGAGTAAATTGTGTCTACCAAGCTTAGCCTACATCTTTATCTGTTACAAATGAAATGTGCATCACAGGGGTACCTTGCTTATACCTTGAAAATTAGTGATGCGCATTATGTTTTTTTTTCTGCCAGATACTTGCATTAAAAATATTTTACCATCAGATAAATATTCAGACAGGTATTTTAAACTGTTATTTGATTATTCATTTAATGTGTGATATATCTGGAAGAAAAGAATATTTAGGTGAAACTGGCCTATTGTGCTAAAAATCTGCATTTTATTTCATTTTTTCAACACAGCCAATCAAAATTAGCAGCAAATGGCCAAAAGTGGAGTCATAACTCATAATTGCTTTCATATATCAAAATCAGACATGTGAAAGAAATATATCCTGGCTAATTGAATCTGTGTAAAAAAAACAACAACCTTCTAGTGGTTTGTAGCACCACTGGTTCATATGTATCAAGAAAATGTCTTTAGGTACCAGAGCAGTATATTTTTCCCATGTCAGTCATCACTAGGTATTGTCATTGGCTCCACAATTTCCATTTAGGTGGACAAAAGTGGAAATTGTCAGTACCAATATTGACCAAATAAAAGATTCATTACAAAAAAAGATGAATTATTTCTGCTCTAACTAAATTTGATGTAGTGAAACACTGAATAAAATTGAATATTTTTAATACTTTAGTTTTGGAGTATGAAATGTGGCACCACTAATTGGTTTAGACTAATTTATCAAACCTTAGACAAAGTCATTTTGTGATACATATTGTGTATTGTTAAAAGAGTATCTTAATTTTATATTTTTTTCCATATCACCCACCCATTCCTGAACAGAACCAATGCTAAGCCTGATCAGTATGGATAGATACCAGTATGTGATCTGTATGTAGAAAATTTTAAACTCTTTCAGGAGTAGCTATGGCATGTTGCGAATTTTGACTGAATGAAGGGTGCAGGATCTTTAAGGTTTTAAGCTGAAGGAATGGTTCATTCAAAAAAACCCAGTGTTGCTAACAACAAATGAAATCTTCCATACTTAGCATTATGCTAATGGAATCAGTGTGGATATCTTCTTTTACTAGCCACATTAACATGTTTGGCCAGGCTGTTCCTTCGAAAAAGGAAAGGATTATGTCTGATTGATGGTTGGTTTTCCCACGTCGATGCAGCCTGTCTGGCCAGGGTGGCTACAAAGGAGCCAATTGCTTATTTCCTTTTGTGGATATTGAAAAAAATAAAGTGCATGCCTCTGAGCAAAGAGGCTATTGTATGTGTTTATTTCATACAGTGCACAGCACCATAAAGCTCCACCACAACCACAGCAGTTGAACTCAACCATTTCAACACTGTCAGAACCAGCCAGAAATATTAGTGTGTGTATGTGTTTCCCTGCTCTCTCTCATTCAAAAGATTATTTGTCATCTGTGGAGTAAAGGATTTTTAAAAGTCAACCTGCAGCCCACTCCCTCCCTCCATCCCTCTCTCTACATCCCTCCCTTCTAACCACCCCACCCCAATCCCCCTGAATCTACCCGGCTACAATCAATACGATATTGATCAACTCTCTCTATCGCTGGCCAACCAGACTAATCACCCACACACAAGCTCAACACTCTTACTCTCATACTGTAAAGATATAATGCACACATATACGCACATGCACAATAACACACACATTGAAGCAGGGATATGAAGACTGACCTCTCCACATGGATTACTCCACAGTAATGAATCCAGCTGTGAGTCTGTTTTAGATTTGCATTTTTTTAGAATAAACACTACAAAATTGAAGTTACAGACCTTGATGGAGTGTTTGCCTGTAGAGACAAAAAAATATCTAGATCTGCCATTACTTGAGTGTTATGAAGCAGCCATTGTGGGCTAAATGGCATGCTTTCCTCACCCTGCATCTCTGGCCCTCTCCATCTTCTTTTGTTCACCCTAACAAAATCAATATGCCTGTGGAAAAAAAAGAGGCAGCCATATTTCTCTTCCGGTTATGAGTAGAGATTTGAAGAGATACAGGTGCAGGAGGGAACTAGGCCATCGTTGCATCCAAAGGAGAAGTTATGCCATTTCTTCTTGACGCAAAAGACATCTTTTCTTATTCATATGGAGTGCTAGATTAATAGATTTTACAGTATATTGCATTACAGTGTGATTTTGGGCCCCACACAGAATCGAGCATGTTAGTCTTGCAATGCAAATTAATATTTGCATGAACTTCACATGAATGAAACATATTACATCTTCACAATATTTTAGTCCACTTAGGCTATGTTTGGCTATATACAAAAAAGCTCGTTAGTTCTGTATGTAGACATTTAATTGAATCAATTAACATGATTAGTTTTTCAGTGTAGACTCATGAGAGTGTTTGCTTAATAATATACTGCAGTGCATTATATGTAGATGTAATAATGAGTGCTAGATCCATTTCCAGTGTGATTATTTATCAGTACAAGGCACACACCTAAGCAGTGCAATACAATTTTCTAAAAAACAAACACACCACACTAAATACCATAATGCTTGTATAACATGCATCATATCAACACAATTCTGATGTGTTGATATAGTTTATGTATACATTACATGAGATTATGCTAAAAGCTTATGCTGTGTGACCTTGTGTTGTACAAGTATTTGTTGATTATAGTAGACTGCCTATGGTTCCTCCCACTTTCATGTGCTTTGATTCAGTCTAAACTTAAACATTGTTGTATATGAAATAATGCAATATTTGATCAATACTTATCAATTGAAGGCTAAACCTTTAATGATATACATTCAGCCCAGATTTTAGTCATGTTACTGGCTTCTCAACTGGATTTTCTCAGCTTACTATGATTGAAGAAAAATTATATCTGTAATTACATTTGTTTACTACTTACTCACAGCACCAAAATAAGGAGGCAGGAGGAGTTCTGGAGCAGGTGTTGATTGGTGCTGTTCATTTATAAACTTTGATCTTCAAATAATGCAATTGCATTTTATGGTAAAATGAACAGCATGTTCATTTTCCATGATGCATTTAAACATTTTTGCATTGGAATATCACAGTGTCACAATACATTGTGGGCAGTGGTGGCCTAGTGGTTAGGACACTGCCTTTGGGACCGGAAGGTCGCAGGTTCGAGTCCCAGCCCG
>JBBPDA010000041.1:32672134-32682426 GCA_037974385.1 Arnoldichthys spilopterus | reverse complement strand
GGTTAAATGCAGAGGTCACATTTCGTTGTGGTGCTTGAGTGTGTTCACAATGACAAATAGTCACTTTCACTTTCATTGTTATACCACTGCATTTAAAAATTTACATTTAACCTGAGAACAAGCAAGAAGCAAAGGACAAAACCAAGAGAGGGCAAAACCCCCATTTCTGGAAAGATTTGGACTTTTGTAAAATAAATAAAAACAAGAATACATCAATAATTCATCCTCTTGAACCTTTATTTAACTGTCAAAAGTAAAAAAAGAAAAGAAAAGAAAAGACTTTCAGTCAGGGTTTCTGCAGAGTCTTAAAATATCTTAAAAAGTCTACATTTTTAATTCAAGTCCATAAAACATCTTAAAAAATAAAGAATTTGTTCACTAGGTCTTTACATGACCTAGTGATTAGGACCTTGCAGAAGGTTGCAACCTGACCCAGGTCCTTAACTGGGTATCACTGAGGTTCCCTCTAACAAGGTACTGCTCCACAGGTGCTGTTGATAGCTGCCCACTGCTCCATCTGTGGTACCTTGCTCAATGGTGGTACCTGGGTCGAGACCTGAACCTGTGGCCTTCTGTTCACAAGGCCCTTAGGCCACTACTGCCCACCAGTGTGAATACACAGTTTGTTAAATGTGAATGTTATATGTTTACCATTGTGGACATAAAATTGGTCTTAAATTCCATTCAGAACGGTCTTTAAAGGGTGTTAAAATGTTTAAAATTTAACTTGCTGAAACCTGAAACAACTTTAATGTATTTTGTAGATATAAAAACATTTAGAGTTTAATGCCTACAACAAACGTCAAAAGCTGGTACAAGGGCATGTTTACTGTTGTGTTACATCAACTTTCATTTAAATTATACTTTTTAATTGTTCAGGACTTTGTTCAGGATTTTAACTGTAGTTTTGCAAGTGGAAGTATTGTCCATTCTTGCTTGATACAAGACTTCAGTTGCTCATAGGTCAATGGCGACTATTGTCTAATTTTCGCCTTCGTGAAGTTCCATACATTTTCAATAGGAAACTGATTTGGACTGCTGGGAAGCCAGTCAGGCACACACACTCTATGTCTAGGATATGTTTATGTCTTAAAAAAACTTTTTTTTTTTACAATTTACAAAAAATTATTTTTAAAATGACTGTGTATTTTCACACAAGTTTGCCACAAAGTGGTGAGTCATGACCCATCTTTGCTTGCAGGGTCTGAGCCATTGATGGATGTTCCTTTTATTCCCAGTCATGATGTCCTCGCCTAGCTCAGCCACTTATTGTGGAATGTTTCAAAATTGTGTAATTTGAATTTTGTATAAACATTTACATTTTGTTTTGCCATTGTCTCATCTCTTTTTGAGTGTTCTGTAAGCATTGGGTTTAAAAATTTCTTAGTTTCTATTTACAAAATACAGTTTGATCAGCCTTAACAATAAAAGTCACTTTTTGTTTTTTGTCTGTTAAAAAAGGGTTCAAGGTTTTTGTTTTTATTGCATTTTACAACATATCCCAACATTTCTGTAAGGGGTGTTTGTACAATATAATATTTTTGTTTACATAATTTGAAAAATACAAGCTTCCATGTAGACAGCATCAAACATTTACAGGGAACAGATCAATAAACATGGTCCAAAATGAGAGATACACTGTTTTGTTCTAACACTGACAATATCAGATGTTATTAAAAATAAATGTGCAAGTTCTGAAAAAGTAAATGCATTACTTCTTTAGGGAGCATTTCAAGTAAATACTTTGTGATAATGCCTTTGGCCAGTGTCTGCTGAAAGTCTTTAGGATGCATACAGCATTTTGTTTACTTGGTCATTGAGCGAACTCAATACAATCCCCATTCTCTTCTGCTGCTCCCTCACCAATGTATTTCTAATTGACTCACCAACAACAAACAGTGACCGCCCCTACCACACTGTCTGTCTTCCCCATCGTTGTTCTGATTGGACGATTCCATTCAAAGATGCCCCTCCATTGGTCCTGAATGCTCAACAAGCAGGTCAGTAATGTTTTATCTGCCGGTATTAGTGGATCAATTAATCCCCATTGTGAATGCCAGCAGTGATCGCAAGGTGTGCCTGATTGCGTACAGCTTGTTCCTGTAGGGTCGTGATAAGAGCAAACACACTGACCGACCAGGAGAAATCAAATCAACCCCAAGCCCTCGCTGGACATTAGGTGACCCCGGCAGGTGCCCAGAGCGAGTGAACAGAGTAGGTTGTCAGGGCTTGGAGAGGTCATTTGAGCACATGCTAATCTGAACTAACTCTTCAATGTGTTTGCAGAGTGGTGGTGGACACTGATGACTTTGCTGGCGGAGGACAGGATGGATCTGGACAAAATTGCATTTGCTATAGAAAGGTTAAAGAAGGGTTATTGACCACTGGACTTTAGCGGAGGTGGGTAGTACAGCTTAAAAATAAGGGGCCCATACAGGTTTTTTGTAACTTTGCCACAGAGCAGCCACCTGAACTGTTAAAGAATTCTTAAAATCAATGTGAACTAAAAATTAGGATGTATTTTGAAAGATTTTGACGATATCAGGAAAATGCTCTAACTGCATGTTTTCACTCAATGATAAGTGGAAGTGGTGGGAGGTGAGCTGCAGCATGTTATGACTGGTTAATTCAGTTTTTCCCTGCCTGCTGGTTCGAGCTGTTTTAGAGTAGTTTCAGAAGAAAGTTTGGTAACACTACTGAAAGGCAATGTTCATAAAGCTACATGGCATTTACATGGTCATGTCAACTGACATAAAACTACATACATTTTATTATGACTTTTTCTCAATGTGTAAGGTCTGAGATGAAATTGACAAACCCAGCTTTTACACAACTGATGCATGTTATAAGAAACCACTTGTTAATGCAGGTTTATATCAATTGACTTGAAAATTATGAAGGTGTCACCTTATAAATACTGCCCTTCACTGAAGTGCTAATAAAGTTTTAGAGGTGGGCTAAAATCACTACACTTCCTGAACTTCCTGTTTAAATTGTATGGCATGATAATTTATGCCCAATATGAATAGGAAACTAACAAATTTACATTTTCATTTGAGGCTGAATCATTAAATTGAAAGGTTCTTAGTAAAGGTTCTTCTATAGCAATGATCTGAAGAATATGTTTTGTTATGTTTCTTTTTAAAAGTGTGAAAAGTTATATTTACTTAGTTAAATTACATTAGGAATCATTGGGAATCTACGTAATTAACTCTCTTAATATAATAATATATAAAATATATAATATAAAATAATAGTATTTTAGCTAAGTATATTTATGAAAAATAAAAACATACACATACACTAAAATACAGATATACACTTACTAATTCTGATTTTGGTTTAATGTAATTTTCTTTCTCCTTGTTCACTACCTGGAGTGCTTTGCTGTTGCTCCCACCAAACAAATGTTTCAAAAAGAGAAGAACAGCCTCAAATAAACTTCACTTCTTATGCTAATAAGTGATGGCTTTGTTAAAATGTTCTACTGCAGTTCTAAATGAAACCCTGTAGCTACTGGAGTTTTGATTACTGATACCTTTTTACTCAGGTTGTTTTTATAGCTAATGTAAGAGTCTAGACTAAATTATGCAGCTTAATGGTTATTTAGGCCAAATGGCATATAATATTGTCCCAATATTTATGAGAGTGCAAAATGAGACAATACAGAGATCATGGCAGTTTTTTTTTTGTTTAATATTAGCTCCATCTTTCTCTCTCTTTCTTTCTCTCATGCCATTGTCTGAGGAAAGCAACCAGCCCTAAACCCTCTGAAATTCTGAATGAATAATTGGTGTGAGGGCATGAGAGATAGGCAGAGAGACAATGAAAGAGAAATAAAGATAGTAAAATGGAGACAGCTAGAGGGCATGAGAGGCATACATCCACAATAGAAAAAGAAAGAGATAAGAGATGTAGACATATAGACAAAATCACAAATGGAAAAAGGGACACGGAAAAGAGGTGATGAGAGGCAGAGAGGGAGAGAGTGGGTGCCCAAGTTTGGCATTCTGTGCTACTGTAGCCAAGAACACACATTACTGTGTGTGAAGAACAGAGATCAGATACAGCATGGTATGAAAGACTGGAGCAGGCTGCCAGAAAGGATCAATACTCATTCTCAATATGCACAAGCATAAGGGTGTGTGAGTGTGTGTGAGCGGCCGAATGTGTGTTTGTGTCTGTGTGTATTATATCAAAAATGTACATGTAGGTTTTAGATAAGGATGTGTTTGTGAATGATACCATAACCAGCATGTGATTATGTGTAAATATAAAAACAGTGGAGCTTTGTTCAATATGTGCATCCAGAAGAAAACACAGTCTGGCTTTAATGTTTTAATGCGTTCATTTCTTTCTTATTGCAAGTATGCAGACCAGGCCATTTTTAGCAAAATCATCTCAACAACATACACGCGCACACACAAACACATGCACACGTCCCTGTAGAATTGATCGACTATTCCTTCTCAATCCATCTCTCCCTCTGTTTCTTAGCAACCAGCACTCCAGTGCATTTAAAGGGGTTGGTTTTTTTATATATATATATATATATATATATATATATAATTTTCCCCCCTTAACAATAAGACGATTTGCAGATTAATGTAAATTTCAAGTGAGATGTGAAGAATTCCAAATGCCACAGAGTTTAAGGGGAATACCAACTGTACAGAGTAATGAATGTTAATGGTTAATGCTTAATTTAATTAACAAATTTAAGGAAACAAAGATTGCTCATGTGTGTTTTTAACACTGGAGGCATGTTAGAATAACTCATAACAGTTTAAAAATGTTATCATTTCTTTTGCACAACACAGTAAAGCTAAAAGTGATCTGTATTCAGAATTAAAATGTTTCGCCCACATGATCACTGAAGACAGGAGGCATATGATGGTGCGTTTGTTATTTATCTCTACAACTACAAGAAATGCGTTGGTCTTCTTGTGGCACCACCTTCAGTGTTACTCTATGCAATGTGAACGCTTGATTGTTTCCTCTGTCTTGGAAGTCGCTTTGGATAAAAACGTCAGCCAAATGAATAAATGTTAATGTAAATACGATAAAATCCACATTTGATTACAGATCTATCTATAAAATCTATGTTTTTATTTAATTTTATATTATTTTCTTTTCTTTTATTTTATTTTATGTAGTTTAAATCAGAAACTAAAGATGAACAAATGAACAAAGAATACAGAAAATAAATTAAATTAGTGTGTAATTTTAACATTTTACCCCTGACTGCAAAATGCTGGAGGTATATGATATGATACATAATATCTTTCAAACACAGCTCTCTATAAAATCAATAAAGGGCAGGCTCATAAGCCTAAAGGGCCAATGCATAACAGTGTGACATTCAATCAGAAGTAATAAGGATCTGCAAAATCATGTCATCCCAGAAAAACGTTTTAAGGGCAGACTAACAATGTAACAAATGAGAATTGCTGTTCCAGCGGAAGTTTATACGTTTGCCTTTGACTTTACCAGTGCATAAGAAGACTGGAAACAGAGAGGAACAACATTAGAACAGATATTTATGTAAAAATGCTTACAAAAAGAGAGCTGAACACCACTATCAACAACAACAGCAGCAGCAGTAAGAAGAAGTACAAGAACAAGTAATACCAAAAGAAGGGATCAAATGAAAAAGAAAAAAATGAGAAGCTTGTGGAAGAATAGCAAGCGATTCATTTTTACAGATAAATTAATTTAGTGAAGAGTTTGTTGAGCCATATTACAAATATATTCCATTACCATTTAGTAACTACAGTACAAATTATTCATTTACATGATTCATATGTGTCAGTTGGTTGAGTCAAAGATTGGGTAGATCTTATCTAAAATAAGATAAACTTACATACAAGACAAGCACAGCAGTCTTCATTAGATATTAAAGCAATAAAACTACAAAGCACGATAAATATGTTGCAATTAAAATAAAATAAAAGGTTATTTCTTAAAGAATATAATACAATACCAATATAATAAAAATATAAACAGTGAAGTGTGTAATATAAGACTATATATGAGATTACCTTATGTCCTTGAAGTAGAGATGTGGCAGAAATGTATATTATCGCATTTTACACAGATGTGTGCACACAGATGTACATTATATGCAGAATAAAATGTGTTACCACACAATTCTTAACAAAGGAACATTAGTAGTGCTGATTCACTATTGATCGTGATATCCATGTACAAACACTTGGCACATTTTAATCATGAGCTTTTTCAGTGCAGATGTGAAGTGTTGGCCCTTCATTTAGTTTTCTGTAACTCTAACCCTGCGGCAGAGGAACGTGACTTTTAATCTGAACTGGTTTTCTCTTTGCTCAGAGTTGAAAGGTTGTTCCTAACCTGAGCTCTGATCCTTCCAACTCTAGTACTGCTGTCTGCTGCGCCATGTAATGAGTAATCAAGTAAAATAAGCCAAACACCAGTGAACCAAAGAACACTCAGAGAGTCCGAAGAAAATGAGAGCTCGAGCCTAAATGCGGACCTGCATCCGCAGTGCCATTCAAATATAAGTTAAAGAGGCTCAGGCGTGTTTAATGTGCTCAGGCTCCAGCTCATGGATCCCTCCTTTGTTTCTCCTTCTGACGGATCTGACCGTTTCCATCGGCGATTGATTTCCGATCGAACAGAAGCAGCACGAGCTCTTCTTCATCACCCCGCTCTCATCCATCTCACACTCATGCGCAGCCAAATCCCCCAAAACACGCTTTTTACATTTTATTATTATTATTATCATTGTTATTATTATTATTATTATTATTATTAGTAGTAGTAGTAGTAGTAGTAGTGTAGTAGTAGTAGTATTAGTAGTATCATAATCATCTTTACCTGAGAAGAAACTCACTCGATATTCCCTCCTGCAGTCACACAATGATGAGGATATTAAGAATAACTGCATCATTTTCTACTTACTTTTATTAATAAAAGTAATGCCTTTAATTTCACCAGCAAACAAGAAGGTCAGAGACAGAAAACAGTATCAGCATCAGTATCAGTAAAAATAGGAAACAAAGTACATACAACCTGATAACACAATAACAACAAAAAAAAAAACACAATATGAAGAAGAAGAAGAAGAAGAAGAAGAAGAGAAGGAGGATGAAAGTGTATTCAACAAATAACTTAAGGCCACTCAGACAAATTTACATAACTGCAATAACAATATCACTAGCATAATAGGTGATTAATGGGATGAACGTGATTACTCGATTATACAGACGATGTGATTTAAGCGATTGAACAGGTGAATAATTTGATAAAAGTGATTATCATATAGTTATGAATATGATTTCTGCGATTAAACAGATGAATAATATGATATTATTTATATACCTGATGAATGTGATTCATGTGAATGTGAAAGTGATTTTTATGATATAAGTGATTATGCAGGTGAATAATGTGATATAAGTTATTATTCAGGTGATTAATGTGATGTAAGATATTATAACTGATGAATGTTGTATATGCTCTCATACAGGTGATTAATGTGATATAACTGATTATGCAGGCGAGTAATGTGATATGAGACCATGCGAAGTGTTTACTGTACCTTCTAAAGTGAGTGTAATTTAATGGTGTGTAGAGGTGATGATGTGGTCAATTGTAAAGCTCAGTCTCGGCATGTTTCTTCTCCAGGTTTTAGCTCTGCTCCTAAAGCCTAATCAATAAATCAGTAGCTCATCAATGCGGCGGCCTGGTTCCATCTCCATACCCTGAAATACTGCAGTTTCACTGGAATAAAAAGATCTGATATATTTACAGGAGAAGAAGATTTTTGCTGCTCCGCATCACCAGAAAACCAGTGTGAATCAGGATCACCTAAAAAATTAACAGAAACGTATTTTTTCTCTGTGAGAAAGGTTTGGTTTGTCACTCCGCACATTAGGTCACACAACATCCTGCCACAGTAAGGTTATAAAGAGATTTCACATTCATTTACACGCTAAACTCCTCTACAATAACGCGTCGGATGAAGCTGGATAGAACAGACAGTAACGGAGAAATAATTAAAAGAATAATAATAATAAAATATATAATAAAAGCAAACAATAATTAAATGTAGACTTTTGGCAACAAACCCTTTTTATTTAAACATTTATTTCTAAATGCCTACATATGCAACAGTGCTGCAATGAATAATAATAATAATAATAATATACCCATAAGTGTAAAGATAAGCATTATTATTATTATTATTATTATTATTATTATTATTATTAGTAGTAGTAGTAGTAGTAGTAGTAGTAGTATCACCTAAGATTGTTTCATAGTCACCACCTTGAAACTACAAAAATTGCACAGACTATATCAACAAGCAGAACAGGCCTTTTTAAATGTAGCATTATTTATTAAAGGCTGATTTAAATGATTTTACTTGAGAAACAAATTCCCTCAGGAAGAATGAAAGAGAAAAATATCTACAAGACAATATCGTCTCAAATCAACCATTCAGTATCATGCTAGCAAAAAGAAAAGATAATGCTAACTTTAGTGAACTGAACTGAAGGACGGAGAAATGCCAATGGCAGTGGAACTTCCAGAGTGAATCAGAAGCTTTAATTCAAATAAAATAAAACCACGCAAAATAAAATACAAAAATAAAAAATAAAGTAAAAAAAAATGAAATAAGATAAACAAATCATTTGTCCTGTTTAGCAACAATTGTTCTGTTATTTACTGGGAAGCAACCAAGCAGCAAGTACCAACTGTTTAAAATGTAATTTTGTTTGGAGCTCTCCTACCTGCGGGAGTCCGGATAGTTTCGGAAATGTCTCCAAAAATATTAAAACTTATATTTATCAACAAAAAAATATTTCTGACTTCGATTTGAACCTTAAACTCAATGAAAAATATCTTAGAACATTAACCGCACACACATAAAACGCCGAGCGCGTGTGTACGCGTGTGTGAATTAAAGGCTTAAATGAACGCGCTCACTAACATCCATCAGTCCGTGCGGTCGGTGGCCGGTACCGGAGCCGCTGCGCGAGGACTGAGCCGATCCACGGTGATTTATTCCGCAAACAACCTCATCGATAGAGAGACATTAGAGCAGAGTCATCACTCCCACAGGCCTGTACACTAACAACACCATCCCCAACAACAGCAACAACACTTATAACACTAATAATAATAAGAAGAAGACACGTGCAATACTTTTACAGAACTGGCTGTGCTTTTGTAAACTACGACTAAAATAAATGCGCTTATATATATATATATATATAGCATATTTTCCGGCCTGTAACAGGAGGGTAAACCGGCGGCTCAGATGCTTGACTGAGTAAAACAGAGGCCTTCACACCCACAGGCTCGCTGTTTACAGAGTAAACGTCTATGGTCATTTTAGCACAAACACATTTTTACAGTTTGCTCAGTTTAACCATGTTCATGAGTGAAAGCTGATGTACCTGGTTTGTAGAAAACGGGAATTTACCTGCTTTCGCTGGCGCGCTGCGGAGCCCGGCTCCTGCTTCCCAGACCTTGTCCATAGTGCTGTGCGCTCTTCCTTGCTTTCTGCTTCAAACTTTGTGACCTGCGCGCTCTGCTCACCCGCGGGTCAAAAAACATAATTAATCAGTGTCAATCAATACATCGACCCGATTTATCAATGAGCAGCAAGAGCAGCGCCAACAGGCCACATAGCCTCCACACCACTTAGACCCCTTCAGCACTTTCTTCTCACGCGCCGATGACCGAACTGAGGAGCAGCCTTCCGGACTCCGCAGGCGCGTGCTCAGGTGGTCCAACAGGAAATATTATGCACTCATAAATATAATATCGCTCACGGTGATGATGGTGAATAGTGCTCATTAGTTCCTGTGTGACTGTGTAAAACAGCAGGTTTATGGCAATTAGACATTACAAGAAAAAAAGAAAGAAAACCTCACAGAAGCGATGACCTGATGCACAGTGATGTTCTGCTGAAACCGAAAGTAACTGCACATTGCTGATAAACACATTTTACCAAAATCATTTCAGATTGTGTAGCAATTCCCTAAATTGCATTGAAAAACGTCAAGAAAGGTCGCAATGTTTCCTGCATCAGTTTTGTTATATTTCTACAGTCTGACAGTCTCTCAGACTGGCCTTCACTACCTTAAGTGTTGTTTCACACACACACACACACACACACACACACACATATACATACACGCGCACGCGCACACACACACACACATACACGCTCACACACATACACACACACACACACACACACACACACACACACACACACATACACACACACACACACACACACACAC
>JBBPDA010000041.1:32648436-32665898 GCA_037974385.1 Arnoldichthys spilopterus | reverse complement strand
ATATAATATAATATAATATAATATAATATAATATAATATAATATAATATAATATAATATAATATAATATATAATATAAAATATAAAATTCTGCTGGTCTCTGTGTAAGGAGCAGATTGTGTAGAATTCATTGTGTAGTATTATTTTTACATAAAGAACGTCTGTGTATGTGTTTCTGCATTACTGCCATGATGTTTATCTGTGTGTGTGTTAGTATGAGGACAGCACAGTGAGATCGTTATTTTGAGGGCTAGGTGCGGTCGCGCGCTTTTATATTTCATGTAGTTGCTCGAAACGAAGCTTCACACTTCAGCACCGCGGACAGCGCGCGCTTTTTCTTCTTCCCCACACGGCGGCGGACGCGCACGCGCGCTTCCGCTTCCTCGGACATGGACGCGGCGGCGCTCGAGGCTCTCGGCAGAAGCGCCACTGCTCTTGTTATTGTTGTTGCTGCTGCTCCGCAGCGACTTAGCCACGAGCGCTTCCTGTCCAGTAACAGCGAGTGAGCGGCGAATGTGAGCTTTCGGTTTTTCTATTCTTTTATTTATTTGTTTATTTATTTATGGTGTATTTTTTATTCCTTTAAGCATTACGCTGGCCTGATTGATGGATTGCTACTGAGAATAGAAAGGAAAACGAAGGAAAAGAAGAAGAAGAAGAAGAAGAAGAAGAAGAAGAAGAAGAAGAAGAAGAAGAAGAAGAAGAAGAAGAAGAAGAAGAACACAAAGACAGCTGTTTTGGTTTAAGAGCTTGAGCTGTAGTGGGAGAGAGAGCGAGAGAGAGAGAGAGAGAGAGAGAGACACGAAAGGGGGTGTGTGTGGGAGAGCGAGAGAGAGAGAGAGAGAGAGAGAAAGAGAAACGGAGGGAGGCGAAAAGGCAGTATCTCATTCCTCGCGATGGAGCTCACCATGGAGAACCTCAGCAACATGCACGGCGTCTCGCACGCGCAGGCAGCGGGCGAGCTGATGAACGCGGCGCACGCACGCCCCTCGCCCGGCCCACCGCCGCCCCATCGCAGCCTCGTGTCGCACGGGCGCTCAGCCATGGTCTCGAGCATGGCGTCCATCCTGGAGGGCGCTGGGGAGTACCGGAGCGACGCCGCCGCACTCACCGGCCACCTGCACGCGGCCGCTATGAGCATGTGCGAGCCGGGCATGGGCCTGTCCAGCACGTACACGACCCTCGCTCCCTTGCAGCACCTGCCGCCTATCTCCACCGTGTCGGACAAGTTCCACCCGCACGCACACTCACACCCACACCCACATCACCCACACGCGCACCACGCGCACCCGCACCACGCGCACCAGCGCCTCGCCGCAGGCAACGTCAGCGGAAGCTTCACGCTCATGCGCGACGAGCGCGGCGTCCCCGGAGGACCCGGCGGCGGCCCCGGCGGAGGTGGGGGGCCCGGCGGTCCAGGTGGTGGTGGGGCGACGGCGGGTGGCCTGGTCAGCAACCTGTACGGCCATCACTACGCCAAGGACGTAACGGCCATGGGCGCGCCGCTGTCGCCGCTGTCCAACGGTCTGGGCGCGCTGCACGGCTCGCAGAACGCACTGTCCGCCGCCTACTGCCCCACGAGCGCCACTGGTTTCGAGCCTCATGCGGCCATGCTGTCGCGCAGCGAGGAGCACCTGGCGCGCAGCCTGGGCGGCGGAGGTGGCGGCGGTGGAGCTAGCGTGGCGCACGCGCACGCGCACGCCGTCCTCTCAAACCTCAACGGCATGCACCCGCATGGGCACTTGCACGCGCAGGCGGCAAGCGCCGCCATGCTTGTCGAGCGCGAAAGACACGCCGTCGGCGGCGCGAGCCAAGGCGGAGGAGGCGGCGGCGGAGCAGGGGGAGCGGCAGGAGGTCAAGTGGAGGAGATCAACACGAAAGAGGTGGCGCAGCGGATCACGGCTGAGCTGAAGCGCTACAGCATACCGCAAGCCATCTTCGCGCAACGGATCCTGTGCCGCTCGCAGGGCACCCTGTCCGACCTGCTGCGCAACCCCAAGCCCTGGAGTAAGCTCAAGTCCGGCAGAGAGACCTTCCGAAGGATGTGGAAGTGGCTGCAGGAGCCCGAGTTCCAGAGGATGTCCGCGCTCCGGCTGGCCGGTGAGTTTTTTTGCAAAAAAGAAAACAGCCCTTTAGAGGCTTTGGGTGGATTCAGGTCTTCTGGGTCATTAGTGTGGGGGACAGTAGTGGGGATCCCTTTGAACACACTCTGCTTTACTGTCCATTGGAAAGTGTGGCTGACCATTTCCAAAAGGATGTGTATCTCACGAGTTTTTGCTCAAGAGTGTCTATGGACTCCTGAATGGAGCTGAAGGATAAATGTTAAATGTTGTAAACTACAAACCTTCTGTAAGTCAGTCTGAGTAAAGTTAAATATTACAGGCAGAGTTAAATATGAAGTATATTGAGCCCAAAGAAACCCCACACAACATTATTTCTGATGGAGATCTGGTTTACATTCTCATTAAATAATTAAAGTAATTTTAATGGGGGAATTTAAAAGGAATAAAGGAATTGTACATCACTTCTTACCTAAATTACCTTTCAGCTCTTTTTAGACCCATCAAAATCAATTTTATTGTCAAATATTGTGAACCAGTTGAAATAAATGACTTTTATTTATATAAATGACTTAATTGACTTATACTGCTGGTCAATAAAGTTTAACAACAACAACAACAACAAGATCCATACTATATTACTGAGTCTCTCCATGTACATTAGACAGAGACCTGTAATCTGTCCTGTACACCCAAGACACAATCCCACATGATCTGATGTCCCACAATACCTGAATCTACCCTGCATTTATTTAATGACCTCTGGCTGTTGGTGTTAACTGAAATGGACTCCTATCACACTGCCATTACTGCATATCTGTTCAGCACATCATGCTAATCTTATTGTCACCCTGCGGCGCTGGAGAGAAAGGCAGAAACAATGGCTTAGTGTAGTACAGACATGCAGACGGACTGTTACACATAAAGAACAGGCCTAATATCACAGAGCTAAGGCACAGTGGGTCACAGTATGAAAATATTTCAGTGTGGTTATACAATACAGAAAATAAAATGGTCCCTAATAGGATTATGGCTTTTATGCATCATGGTTCTAAAAAAAATGAACTTGCTTTTTTGTGTAGAAGACATTATGTGGAGATTCTTTACATGCTCTTTACACCCAAGCTTCATTTTCAAAAACGATTCTTTAAAGAAGAATCAGACAAAATGGCTTATTGATGGCATCACTCCATTTTGGCAGTTTTGTTTGTGCAGTTTGAATTGGTAAGATGGTATCAGACATACTGAGGGGAATTCTTGAGTATTCCAGTTTGAGCTAGTGTTCTCACAGGGAGCAGAACATAAAGCTCCAAACAGGCTTGTGAAATTTGAAGAATAACTTTATTATGACTTATCACGCATGTCCCATTATACCTAACACACTGCCATATAATACCAAACACATTATCTTGTATTATGTAACACATTGTCCCAAATTACCTAACACATTATCTCATTATACCTAACACATTGTACCATATTATCTAACACATTATCCCATTTTAACTAACACATGTCCTATAATACCTAGCACATTATCACACAATACCTAACACATTATCCCATAATACCTAATACATGTCCTATAATACCCAACACTTTGGCCAATATTACCTAACCCTTTGTTCCATCATACCTAACACATCTCATTTTACCTAACACATTGTCCAATGATACCTAACACATTACCTCACTTCTATTTGAGCTTCTTCTGTTTGGCCTTTCCCATAATGCCAAATCCACTCCATGATTGTCCAAAACCCTTTAAGCACAATTTTGCTGTTAGATTTGAAAGTTAAAGTAACTACTTGTCATTGTGAACACACTCAAGCACCACAACGACCTCTGCATTTAACCCATCACACGTGCACACATGGAGCAGCGGGCAGCTATCAACAGCGCCCGTGGAGCAGTGTAGCGAGATGGTACCTTGCTCAAGAGTATCTCAGTAACCTCCTGGCGAGAACTTGAACCTACGACCTTCAGGTCCCAAGGCAATATCCTAACCACTAGGCCACCACTGCCCACAGATATGGGGAGGCCACTGAAATAATTTAAATATTTTCGAAAATATCAACCAATATTCAAAAGAGAATTTAAAGTAAAATCAATAATTCAAAAAGCACACAAACAAACAACAAAAAACTTGTCTTGCCAGGACGAAATGGCCTTCGAGCGAAAAGAGTCTCCTAATACGTAAAGTACTTTTCCATAGCTAGTCTTTTCAATATTAACGAAGAAGTTCCGCAAGGTTTGGGTCTGGGCCCTTTAGATCTTTACTAAAAGAAACGAGGGTCTGAGGGAGAGTAAAACCGGACAACCATCAAACACTTTAGCAACGATTTCCTGTCAGCGCTTTGATGAGTGTCCGGCTCGCGCTCTCCCAAAACAGATGGGGGGGGGGTCTCCGACGGGCATTTTCTCGCAAAAAGGGGTCAGATTCGTGTGTTTTGGGCCCATGCAAACCCACCCCCTTCGCCCCCCCTCGGGCCTCTCTTTCCAGCGACCTGCAGCTGATCGATAACGCAGTTCCCCGCGTCCATTTTAAATGGAGCGCGCGGATCGATACTCGATTGGGAAGCGAAGAGGCAGATAAGCGCGCGGCTGCACCCGCGCCCGCTTTTAATTGAGCCCGCTTTGTTTTTTAACGCGCTCTGATTAGACCACGACTGCAATACTTCCGCTCAAGTATGACCAATAGAATATTTGGAGAGGGCTGTGAGTGCCACCGGATTTTATTTTTGACTGATTATTTAGTTTGGATTGATACAAAAAAGCACAAATATATTCCTAATGTTTTATAGCATTAGTGTAAAGTGCAGTGCTGTGTCACTCTCAAAAGTGGGCCTAAAAATGGTCAAGAGAAGTCAACAGAATCAGAATCAAAATCAGAATTAGTTTTATTGGCCAATTATGTTTGCACAAACAAGAAATTTGTTTCCGGCCAGTGCTGTCTCAGTACTTAAAAGATAAGACAGTGTACATAGGGTACATACAGTATAGTGCAATACATTACAGTACACATATGGAACAATATAATACAATACAAAGGACTATGTAGATTACAATGTACAATACACAATATACACAATATGCAAAATATGCATATACAATGAGGGACAGTATACGGTACAATATCTCAAGTACAAACACTTTGGTCAAACATCACAGCTGTGAATGTTGCTTTTGTTAAAAAAGAAACCCAGAAGAACAAGTACAACTGCATGTGCTTTTAGAAATAAAGGTCCCTAAATGATTTTTAGCAAAAAACCTTGTAATTAATATTGAGCATGTTAAACGTCTTCACACTTAAGCTTGTTCCCACTTAAGCTTCTTTATACTGTAAAAAATACATCCACTCTGCTACAAAAGTGGTTCTACTATGGGATCAAGTCCAACAACCCTTTTTGGAACCTTTATTTTTAAGAGTGCAAATTTATTATTTATATAATATGGAAACGTGCCTATTTTAACTCATGTTAGGGTCAAACAATGAATACTGAGAAATAAAAACATGGAAACACAAGAAAAATAATATAACCATGTATTATTGTTGCACAGTGTTTAAATAGCGGTTGCATTTGGTCTTAAAGGGCTGATCAGGTTAAAAAATGTAGTGTTTGGGTTTACTGTAATTATAAACTGAAAACACTGACTTAAGAGGATGCACTGATATATGTCTTTTCAAAGTCCTAAGACATGATCTCAGTGAAAATCCATACATGCTCTATAAACAGTAGCCTTAATAACAGAAGGTCGAGTGTTAAACCTATAAATTGCACCAAGCTGTTCACAAAAGCATGGGTGTATTGTAACACTGTCTTTATTTCCATTGTACTCTATTCCGAGATGAGTTCACATGAAATACTTTCCTTTATACAGTTTAGGTTATCATATTAAATTTATTATGATCCCAATCGATGCCACATTGAAGTTTCTTTATCTTTGCTTTTTGGAGGTTGTATAGATTCCCCATTGCCCTGACCCCTGAGACAGCGAGGCAGCGGCCTTGTGGTTAGGAGGGGCAGCATTAGTGACCTGCAAGTGGACACACGTCCAATCTGTGCACATTTGAATGCCTAATGGATAGCTCGGCAGCCGTGATTAATTGCTTCTCAGCCCAGTCTGGACATACTTTCTCTCTCTCTCGCTCTCTCTCTCTCTCTCTCTCTCACACACACACACACATACACACACACACACCCATGGTGATTACATTATTTTGCAAAATGTGAAAAAAAACCATTAGGCATTGCAGCAAAATAAGTTATTAGTCTGCTTCTATAAAGATTCCTCATTTGTTTTTGGATTGGGTGTACTGTTCCAGAAAAAAAACCCAAAAAACCAAAAACTTTTTACTACATGGAAGGTTCTTTTAAAAAGATTCTTCACCCTCATCACATTTACAAAGACAGTTCTTTCAAGAACCATTCATTATTTCCTGGGAATCCAAAAATGGTTCTTCTATGGTAGCATACCATGATGGTATTGCAGCTTTATTTTAGAAGAGTGTAATCTTGGCTTGAACTTTTGTGAATCCTGCAGTGAAGATCTGATGCAATGTTCCTTAAGTACAGGATCCCAACAATGTTCCTGGACTAGGTACCCTGTCCAGGAGAATGTTGTGTGTCCTTATTCCAACATGCCTACTTTATTTCAAATGAGGCTTGTTCATGATCATAATTATCTGGATCTAGTGTGTTTGAAGCAAGGAAAATGCTCCAATGGGCAGGGCAATGGCTACTTCAAGACCAGTCTTTGGAATCACTGCTCTAAAAAAATCGAAAAAATAAAAAAGTAAATGAGTGTTAGTTGGTGTTTACAGTGATAGGAACCAGGAGTCAAATTGTTTAACATAAATATAACATTATTTGCTAAATGAAAGGCTGTTGCTATACTTTTGATATCTAAAATAACCAGTGAACCTACATTAACATTTTTTTGTTGCTGTTTAGAGAAACCACTTATCTCCATTTTTCTTTTTTGATTTTTATTTTACTACATCAACACTCTAGCTGAACTTTATATTGTGTTAAACTGGCATGATTAACAGACCATTAGAAATGCTCCAAAATCACTTTTGTATGTAATGTAATGTCTAATGTAAGTTACTTCCATTAACTCCCATTTAGAAGTAAATACTTTTCTGTGAAGTTTTCATTTTGGAGACAGCAACGGAATGCTAATTTTGATTTTAATAATGAAAAAAAAAAGCATTTAGTCACTATTTTGCCTACAAGACACGATTTTAACACCCTACAAGGACCTATGTGCCATGAATTGGTTAAGAAATATGTTTTAGGCCAAAACGTTTGGTTAAAACTGTGATGTAACAATGTCTTAGACATAAGGCAGCCAATTCATAAACAATTCATGCAATAATTATAGTGAGTTAGCTATAGTGAGGTTAAACTTTAAATGTCTGGTTCATATCACTGCTGTTAACAATTCTGACTACATTCTTTAGAATGACAACATTTCACATAAACCTAAATCACCTTAATGATTACAATTAGTTGATTTAGCTAAATTGGTGGAATTTCTGTAGGTTTAGAACAGCTCCTGTCGCCTGACTCCACAGGCCACTTCAGTTTACTGAAGTGTGATGGTGTGAAAGAGTGAAAGCCTGTTTGCTACGACCCCATGCCGGATCTCAGATGGTTTCTTATGGTGATGTTTTTACTGTATTCCCTCAAAGTTTTAAGCATCCATTCAAAATTTAACTTAGGCAGAAGTATAGAATTACAATCACTTAACAGCCCAACGAATGTCAATTATAAAAATGGGCAACAAAATCCTTAATACAAAGCACAGTTAAATTATTCTGGATAAACATAGTTACAGTTCATTGAAGTAATACCATCAACTGTAAAGAACATATGACAGACATTCAAATGATTGATATCTTGGTACCAGTTACCATTGCACTAATCTTACTGATGTATGCTAGCAAATGGTTTCTTGCATATTCATTATTAGCAATGTTAGCATTTCTGGAAGACACCTTCCTTGAAAATGGGCCCATGTTAGATTTGCAATAGAAAATAAAGGGAACTGTGAAGGGGTAGCTGAGACATTGTAAGTGCTCTTCAGATAACAGGAATGTAGACACAACAAGTAGATTCACAAGAGCAACCGAATGTAGGGCAAAGTCAAGTGGCTTGTAGCATTTAATTAAGAAATCCTCAGCGAGAGCTCTTTATGTCTTTCAGCTGTTTGACCATTGATTTGAGCTGTTGGGAACCATTATGAAGGGTAGGACTAGAGGCCTACAGTACAAAATATAATATACATAATATATACTTTAAAAATAGAATTTCATAATCATAATCAATATGACCAGATGTGTTATTATGCATGTAGTCTATAGAAGTAAAAAAAAAAAACAGTTTAATCATCTTTTTAAAAAATGGTTTAGCAAAAAAACACTTATTTTAGTTATAGTCCATCTGCCAAGAGATGTTTTATGTTTAAACTTTATTTAGTTTTGAACAAAATATAATTTAAACTTAGTTTAAAGTAAATATAGTTTAAAACTGAAGATATGAGGCTAACAATGCTGGTAACCAGGACTAGAACTCACTAAGCAATGTTACGTCCAAATGACATCATAAAAGCTTTTATTCTGACTCCTCAGGGGACATCTTTTTGATGAGAGAAAAGACATGAAATGCCATGATGAGCCTGAATGAAAGCTTTTATGATATCTTTTTATGATGTCAATTCAAAAGGGCTTCTGAAATTTTTAACAATACTACCAAAGCATCACGTACAATTTTTTTTTCAAACATCTGGACATTTACTACACAATAACAGCAATAAGAACATTATGCTGCAACAGGCAACCAAACCGCTTATGATTTTGACAACCTTTGCTGATTTCCTGCACCTGTCTTGCACATCCACAGATATCCAAAAAAATCTCATAGTCAGATGTTCAAATATTGAACCAGATTTACAGGTCATGCAGATACAGATATGGTCCTGGGCCAGCACATATAGACATAATCTATATGTCTGACAGAAGTCTTTTGGTTGCAGGGATGTCAATAGCCACTCAGGTCATTTCTGTAAATGCATCCCCAAATCCTTTCTTAGTTCCTATCAAACTACACCCAGCTCTTCATTAAGAAGATTTATCCTTAGGTTTTAGGATATAATATGGCAGTAAGCTTGTGAGCAAAAATAATCAAAATATGAATGTGTAGGCAAACTCTGTGGTCACAATGATCTGTTTTCACAAACCACCTCAGGAGAAGTGCTGATCTAGAATCAGGTGTTGTGGCTGTCATAAATAAGGAGTCCAAGATCAAGATCAGTCCTCACCTGGTGTTGCCTCCTGGTTATCACCTGGTGTTATTTTGTTCATTTGTATAGCTCACAGACAGAAAAAAACATAAAAAACTCATAAATCTCATGTCCTAAACCACTTTAATGAAAAGTTGGATGTGGTTTAAATGAGTTGAAGGGATTTATTCAGGGAAACAATTTGGGTGACTATTGACTTCAAGTGTTTGTTAGCAATATCAGCCTCCAGGGATAAACCAAAGAAAATGAAAATTCAAAACATTGAAATATAACATGTAAATAAACAGGAAAGCAAGTCTTAGGTTGAAGCTCTTCAGAATTTTAAGGAAGTATGATTACGTATTTTGTTAAATCAACATATATTGTTTTTTCCAGTACATCTGCCTCATGTGTAGAATACCATCAATTGCTACAGACACTATACTCCTTTAGCACTGTACAGACACTGTGCTAAAGGAACTGCACATTAGCTTCTAATATAAGTGAATTTCTTGTTTTTTAAGTACATAGGAACAAAAATTGCTATCAATTTTAATCAACCACACAAGACAGATGTAACAGACAGAGAATCAGCTGATTTTTATAGAACCAGTCCAGATTGCCATAACTCACCCATGTAGCTGTATTTTTTCATATATCTAACTCTATTTAGTTTTTTAACAATATATACTGACTAATAAATCTAAGACCTAATTAGATGAAAAAAGGGTTGAATGGGTTACAACAAAAGTTTAGAAATGGAAATGATATAGGTAGCCCGTTCAGTCTTGCACATAATAAAGAAACAGCAGTGACCTTTTTCACAGTAGCCACTGTGTGCAGAATGCAGATATATGACTTCATCGATGTCATGATGTGGCCTGCACACATTTCTGGGTGGTAATTTTACATCCCATGCAATATTTGTGTACTATACTTGTCTTTTCTCTGCAAATAAGAAGTGGAAAGGCAATGGCTTTAGTGAAGCAAGCACATCAAATTGCTCATCTCAGGCAATCTCATAATTAAATGTAAGCTGAATGTAAAAGTGAGAGTCAGCAGTGGGTCAGAATCACTGGCTGCTTCTGCCTCGCCACAGAGTGCCATTACTACTGCTTCTGCTGCTTCTGCGGCTTTGTCATTCTCATATGTTTGCCTGGCTTTGCACGTATGAGAGATCAATAACATAGCCTCCCATCCCCCCTCACCCCTTCTCTTCTTTTCTCTTTCTTTCTCGCTCCCTCCCTCCCTCTCTCCCTTTTCCCTCTCTGCAGCACATCACAAAAAGATGACCCGCCATCCATTACGGCTGCCACAGTGGTACAGAATAAGATTTGTTGGTGCAGTAGATTCACCCAAAAAGAAAAAAAAAATCACAGTCCCTCTGGCATTGCAGTGACCACTGGAGACACACACACAGTGATGCAAAATGGCTGACGTCGTAAGAGGATGCCTATGAGAGCTGTCTAGCTAACGACTGCATGAAGGCTCCAGTGAACAACCGTAGTAGGCAATCCTGAGACAAAGTTTGCTGATTGTGTGTTCAGCCTAGACATCTAGGCTACAGTATGTGTGAAAGAGAAGCTTTAATGTGCATGTGCAAATGTGTCTGTGTTTGAGTGGAAGGGTGTGAGCTGTGCCAGACATGAGGATGCATGGGAGCATGAATGTGTGAGACTAATATAGCCCTCGACAACAGTAGAAGACTGACCAGTAATTGGCAATTATTGAGCAATAAGACTGAGTAAACAATGCCTTAAATTTTCAGTCACTCATTTTTGATTCCAGACACTCAGAAGCATTAATTATCATTAATTACATAATGTTTGGTACTAATATTAAAAACATTATTAAAATATAAAAAAATCTCATATGACATATATTACGCAAACAAACTTGAACTGGTATAGAACCTATATTATAGGTAAGTTATTCCAAATATGTTCTTTGCAATCCAAATTTCATTCTTTTAAGAACAATCAATTAATAGGCTCTTTAGGGAACCAAATATAGTTTACTTTTATTTAAAGGCTGAGTGACAAATTTCTGAAACAGACATGGTTGCAACAGTGGCATTCAAATGACATCAGAGCTATACATTCTTAAACTGTTCACAGATTTACTAAACATTCAGAGAGGTTTGTTGGAAAATGCACCTGATGATCTGATCTGATGAATGTCTGGTGATATAGGAAACAGAAATCCAAAATGCCTAATACTTGTAAGAGCTATTTCACTTTTTTACATTTTTTAACGAGATATAGAATTATTAGCATTGTATATAACACTTTGGATAAATAAATAAATTGGCTTTATTATTGTGCTCTAGACATCACAACCCCTATGTCCTATGTTTCTCTGCAATTACTTTTTGACATCAGTCTATTCTAACCAACTTTGTGTTCATTTTAAGAACTGAACTGTGTTAGAAATTTTGTAATATTGATGTAGCTCTGCTTTAAACACAAAAAAAAATCTGTACTGTCCATTGGTAATCTCAAAATCAGTCCAGGGCCAGTTGAGACCCATATTTCTTCCTTGGGCTTAAGCTGTTCACTTCACAGGTGCAAATAAATACAGGCAGGTTTTAACAGCCAAACTCGCAAGTGAATCACAGGTGAATGAAAGTAGAAAATTCATGAAACATACAAACAAACAAAAAAGAGTCTCTGACAACCCACTTCTAAGCCTAATACATCTGCAAGCACAGTGCTAGAGTAAGACATAGGCCTACTGTACATTCAAACCACCACACACATACAGGGGCTTTTCAAAAATTCAAAGGAATACCAAAGACGATTTGGTCTCTGCTCTCATCTGCTCCAAACTGTGGAAACGAATGTAAATATGCTTTAAAGCAAAGACAAAGTCTAAAAAACCTCACCAAATCGTACACGAAGAAAATATGTGTTATTTGAGATAAAAGCAGACGGTGGTGAGCTGCGATTGATTGAGGGTGGGAGAGATTTGACTTTGTGAAAAGCAGAGGATTGAGGCGAGCTGCTGAAATGATCGATTCTGCCGTTAATAATTGATAAGCGTGAGGGGGAAGGTGGGGAGAGGAGGGGAGGGAAGGGGGTTTGTGGCTGCTGTAACCGAGTCAGCTTCTCGGTAAGCAAAGCAAAAACGTGCAGCGAATGTTAGAGATGGTGTTCAAAGGAAGAGCTCAACCCAATGTGCATATTTTTGCTTTGTGGCTATACAATTTATTTTACCATTACACTGTAATCCTTAAATATTCAGACACCCCTTTTTAAGTAATGCATTCTGCTGCTTTAAGGCTCAGTGCTGACATAAGAGTTTATTCAGGAGCACTCAGCTTTTATAGTTTCCCCCGAAAATCACTGGGACACACTGGAGCCAAAGGCTACCATGTCAAGTGCCAAGCATCAGCTGAAAGCCCACCTCCTCCCTTCAAACAGTGGGCTGTGGAGCAGTGAAACTAGTTTTCTGGATTGATACAACACCACTAACATTACCACTAGATCTTCCAGAAGAGGAGAGGCTGTTACTAAAGCAAAGAGGAGCCAACTCCCTATAAATGTCCTTGATTTAGGAAAATATGTTTGATGCAGAGGTGCTTACAAACTTTTGGAAATACCATAATGTTATTAGTATAATTCTATCTGTATAGTGTTAGTGATTTCAGAATTTTACACTAAATTAGTCTAATGCATTACTATCATCAAGAAATATTCCATAAAGGACTAAAGCATGACATTGATGTTGCCTATATCAGTGTTTCCCAAACCTGTTCCTGAAAGGCCCTTGCCAGTTTATGGCACACCCCCACTTCTACTTAGTATGGGGTTGTTAATGAGCTGATTGGTTGGAGCAGGTGTGTTGAGAGCAGGAAAAACACTATATAAATGTTTTAGTCATGTAGTCCTGTTTCCAAAAAAGTTTAAAAATTTTTAAAAATATATAATTTACAAATCATGTAAACTCATATTTAATTTAAACCTGAACAAAAGCACAGCATGTTAAATGTTGAAATATTGTTTTATTAAAAATGTATGCTCATATGAATTAAAAGCCATCATGTTTAAAAAAAAACACCTGGTGAAACATCTCATAGAACAAACATCTAACTAATAAGGTTAATTGGTAATAGATCAGTAACACAACTGAATATAAAAGTGCATCCCAAAGAGGTAAAGTCTTTTAGAAGTAAAGATGGTGAGGGGTTTATCACATTGTAAAAGACTGTGCAGGCAAATAATAATAACATTTTCTGCGTGCATTGGACAAGGCTGAAAACCAGTATTGGATGGCTGTGTTTTTGGTGCAGACACGAATGTGCTGTGGAAATCACTCTATGGGCTAAGGTACTTCTGAAAACCATCATCTGTGAACACAGTTCATCACTGAATCTACAAATGAAAGTTGAAACTCTACCATGCAAAGAGGAAACCATAAATAAAAATGATTCAGAAATGCTGATGCTTTCCTGGGCTCAAGCTTGTTTGATATGGACTGAGGCAAAGTATTAAACTTGTGGTCTGACAGATTAGAAATCATTAATACTATGTTCTTTGGGTTAAATAGGATGGGGTACCATACTTGTTATCAGTGCACAGTTCAAAAGCCAGCATCCATGATGATTTGAGTGTAGTTAAAAGAAGAGGGGATGCAACATCATGGTAAACAGGGCTCTAAATCAACTTTTTTGAAACATGTTGCTGGCACTAGGTTTAAAATGATGAAAATATAAAAACAAGTAAAACCAACAAACAAACAAATAAGAAAGTAGAAACTAATTCTCAGCCACAGCTATTGCTATTCTACTTTACATGCTCCACTGCTTATCATTTTTTGTTCTTGTCAGCAAAAATCTCTCCAATACAATCCAAGGTTGTGATCATTTGATATTTGAAGGTTGAAAAGAGGCATGTGTACATGTGTGTGTGTGTGTGTGTGCTTTGTGTTCAGGCAGAACGCACAGGGTCACAGGGTTACATGCATTTGTAGAACCTGCACATGTCAAATGAATGTGAGTTGGTTGTGAGTGTGTTAAGCGTGTGAAGGTATGTCAGCCTCAGCCGGCTTTATATCCTTTCACATTTGTGTGAAAGCAAGTGAGACACAGAGTGTGTGTCTAAATGTGTGTCACGATATGAGTGAGAAAGTGCATGTGTGTGGGCATGTGTGAATAAGTACACTTTGTGTGTGTGTGTGTATGCGTGTAAGTGTGTGAGTGTGTATGTGATCAGGTTATAGAGTGTGCCTGTGCTATACATTGTTAAGGCTTATCTGACTTGCGCTGAATCTGTATTGATTTCCTTTCCCCTGCTCTCTCCCTCCATCTCTGGGGCTCCCACCAGCAGCGGCTAGCCAAGCACACACACATAAACACACACACACACACACATACACACACACACACACAAATACAGAACAGCCAGCAGCAGAAACCAGCCATGCAAGGCCCACTGCTCATAATACTTTCCCACCAACAGAGCTGTTTCTGCAAAACACAAACACACACACACATGAATGACACCACTGGCAAACCTGCAGACAGAAGAAAAGAACAGATTTTATTTGAAGGATGTGAAGTCAAATATGTAGGTATATATAATAAAGGGACTAAATACATACTGGTAAATATAATACAAGCCTACATTACACAGTCAGGAAATCCATACCAACAAATATAATAAGGGCATATATTACATAGTCTGTAAATACATACTGGTAAATGTAATAAAAGCCTGCATTAAATACTTACATATCGGTCAATGCAGGGAAATTCATACCAACACATACAAGCCTATATTAAGCTGTCTGGACAATCTAAAAACACAGGATTATATACACACACATAATAAAGGTCTGCAAATACATACTGTTTAATATAATAAGGGTCTGCAATAAGAGCCTACATTTAACAGTCTGGACACAAAAGTAATTATGATCTAACTAGGATCTTATTGGTCCAAGTACAAAAAATATTAATTGGTAAAAAGTGATTTGCTGTTTATGTTCTTATTTAAGATATGAATATATGTGAATATATCATATAGCAGGATTTGTTCAGTTACCATAAACAAGGTGCATTATACATAAAAGACAGATATACAAAACTCTGTGCTGTCTGTGTAGCATTGATAGAAGAGGTATGTTAAAAATGTCTTTCTGTGAATCATGTGTTTAAACCTTTGAGGTTAAATACCAATATAGGGGTTCTTACTAAACCCTTTTCATTATGTAGGGGTTCTTTAAACACTAAAAATGTTCTTCACTCTTACACATCTCATCAATTGGAATTGTTTTTTATTTTCTATGGTATCCTGCAAAAGACCCTTTTTGGCACCTTTATTTGTAAGTTTTCAAAGATTGTAAGTTTTTATTATGACAGCAACTACATGTTAAAACTAAACTGAGCATTAAGTGATATATTGAATTCACATCCCCATAAGGCCAAGCAGTGACACTTTATTATCTGCATCAGTACTCATTTTTCAGCAACTGTTTTGTATGACCTCTTTTTTGTTTACATACAAATAAAGAATAAGGTCTAAAAAAGGAAGTTCTAAACAACAAACTCCTAAAACATTGATTTACCAGGGTTGGCAGGAGCATGTTGCCTTGCAAAGATGAGATGGGATCAAACCCTGCATTTTGGCTCACAATAGGTTAGAATGAAGTTCTCCGCTTAGCTCTGAAAATTAGATAGTTAAAGATGCCATTTTCAGGAATGACTGAAGAACAACAAACAAACAATACAACATGAACAAAGATGTCTTGACAAATCACTGATTGTGGCTTTAGAAAATGTATATGCTGAAAAGACATTGAATGTCACATAACATATTGGTTATATGTAATAATGCAACAATAGCAAATGCGTTTTAAAGACAGGGCACATATTTGACTGGGGCTGGCTCTGTTGTGCAGACACAGAATTTAATTCAGTATAAATGTATTGAAAGGGAAATGTAGTCTAGACGGCACGGTGGTGCAGTGGTTAGCATTGTCGCCTCACAGTGAGAAGGTCCTGGGTTCGATCCCTGGGTTGGCCACAGGTGCCTTTCTGTGTGGAGTTTGCAAGCTCCCCATGTTTGTGCGGGTGCTCCGGTTTCCTCCCACTGTCCAAAAGGCTTGCAGTAGGTTGATTGGATTGGAAAATTGCCAATGTGAATGTGTGTATGAATGGTTGTCTGTCTGTGTTGCTCTGCGATGGGTTGGCCTCCTGTCCTGGGTGTACCCCGCCTTAGGCCCGCAGTCAGCTGGGATTCCGTGACCCGGAAACGGAAGAAGCGGTTGGAAATGGATGGATGATGTAGTCTAGACTTGGTCTTGGTTGTGTAGATGTTGAAGAAGATGATGCCCCATGAGTTTGTGAACATCTAATCATTAAAACCATTAACCCCTAAAACTGCATGGTAATTAATACACAAGATATGTAGTTATGTGGACACTTGTCCTTAAGATTTAAGGGGTTATTGCAACAAGTATTCATCCTCCCAATTTTTCAACAGAAAACAATAAGTACAATTAAAGGAATAAAGTGATTTAAATTTTGGGGTAATAATTTGTAGACACATACTTCCGATCTCGAAAATCTCATAAAGGCCTTTAATAGTCTAATGTGGGATTAATATAAGATCTGTTATAGATCTTTTTCTTCTTTGCTTCTGAATCAATCAATCTGTCTATGAATGGCATTTAATTGAGCTGGTAAGGATAGATCTGGCTTGTCAGATGTTTGTCCACTGAGCGATTGATTTTGGAGACCAGTTAGGAAACGTAGTGGACACAGAGGAACTGGCCCTGACCTGAACTATAGTAATGCTCAGCTTTTATTGCACCATTCTCTAAAGGCCAAGCTCACTTTGCACGTTCCCACACTCGCAGGTATCCAATTACACTATAGCTGTGCTTTGGAGAGGCCACACTCCACAGCAACTGCTAACGTTAACAGGTGCTACACCATACGTTCACCAGCCAATTTTTACTGAGTAAGGAAACAGGAATGGTACTGGCAGCACTGTAAGGGTTACTAAAACATATTGCCCTGATTTAGTAAATCACAGTGAAATGAGTAAATGAGTTCAAAGTTCAAACTCAGTTTAAAGCAAATAACATATTATGCCTGCATATGCCTATATAT
>JBBPDA010000041.1:32623209-32637763 GCA_037974385.1 Arnoldichthys spilopterus | reverse complement strand
CACACACACACACACACACACACACACACACACACACACACACACACACACACACACACACACACACACATACATAAAAAAATCTCTGGTCATGTTTTTTTATCCTCAGAGGTTGGTATATGCTATATACCTACATATACACATACTCATCTACTTCTCAAGTAATAAATCCACTTTTCAGCCACTAGTGGACAGCACTCGATCAATGCCTAAAATACAGTGACAAAAAAATCAGCTAATATTCTTGAAAATGTTTTTAGTGCTTTTGATCAAGTGCTTCGTGACTAATCACCAATCAAATTGTTTACTAAACCAAAACAAATTCTTTTTACAAGTCTTTCAAAAATGTATCTAATTCAACAGGCAAACAACCCTCACTTGTTTGCCAATTGGGACATCACTCTAGAGTAATTTACTGAAGATTTTGAAATGTGAGGTGATTTGAGTGTGTAGTTTACACTGGACGGTCTGTGTGAGTTTGTGAACAGAGTATCTGAATCTAAGACTACCTCAAGTAGAACTCTGTCACACAGTCTAACACCTCAAACAATAAAAAGAAAAAGACCAACAAATTATTTTTGCTGACTCCTGGAACACAAAACCAGTTTTTCTTCTTGACAATAATTAGTTGACTACTTTTTCTAATCAACTGTTTCACTTCAACTACTGTGCACTACTACATTGGTGGTCATACCATGTCAGAAACCACATTAGCAAGTCTATTTTAGATCACCTAACATGTAGTTTGAGGCACTAATGGCAATTTAGTATAAAGGCAAAATTGGCCCAGTCTTATCTCGTCTGCCTTCTCTCTATGGCATCGTATGCATGACCCCTGGAAGAAGTGTCATATTGTTACTCATTTTAACTGCATCTGTCTGGCTCACTGTCTCTCTCTCTCTTTCTCTCTACTGGCCGTGCAGCCTGCAAGAGGAAGGAACAGGAGCAGCACAAAGACCGCAGCCTGGCGCCAAAGAAGCAGCGGCTGGTTTTCACTGACCTGCAGCGACGCACGCTCATCGCCATCTTCAAGGAGAACAAGAGGCCCAGCAAGGAGATGCAGATCACCATCTCGCAGCAGCTGGGCCTAGAGCTGTCCACCGTCAGCAACTTCTTCATGAATGCCCGCCGCCGCTGTGTAGACCGCTGGCATGATGAGGCCAACACCAGCCCAGGCCAGCCTGGCACCTCTGCCACCACCTTCTCCAAGGCCTGAGCGCCTGACCCACTGCAGTTGCCACTGGATGAAGCCTTGACCTATTCTAGAGTGTCTAGACCAGCAGTGGCAGCAGCAGCAGCAACAAGTTCATCTCTGGCATTCATCGAAACTTGAGAAACCTCAGCCTGCTCAGCTGGGGCATGGCCAATACTGGATGCGCCTCAAGAGCCTTCCATGAACACAAGCTGCCCTATGACCAATGATAAGGGGGTCTGCAGGCATGCTATGGTCTTTTAGCCTGCGGTTTGTGTATTTCTTTATTTATGCAGTTGGTTCACTTTAGAATGCAACCAAAGAAGGTTTTATTTTCTATATGGCATCCATTCTTTATTTGTCTTTTGCCCAAAAAAAGGCCTAAGGCCTGTTTTGAAGGTTGATAGGCTTGATATTTAAGCTTTTAGCCTTCATTTCTCATTTCCCTTTGTTCTTAGTGCTGGTCTTTAAGTTGTGTGCCAGGACCTTTGTCTTTGAAGCAGTTAAGGATAAAAAAGGAAGAAATGGCAATAAGTGTCCCAGCATACACTCCTATCGTTCTCTGTAATCAGTGAGGCAAAAACTAGAAGTTCTGTCCTCTGTCCTAGAAGGCCTGTGTTTTCATTTTTTTCACCCCTTTAAATTCGAGCTTTGATAAACTAAGTCATGTTGACTGGCCATGAAAATACACACACACACACACACACACACACACAAAACCGACACAGAGTTTGTGCGTCACAATCATACGGCTCAGACGTGCCAGACGTTTAAATTCTTGATCGTGTCTCATTTTCTTTTTCACTGCCAGCGTGGCTCCGTGCTCTTGCTTCAGCACAATGAGAAAGGGATGGAAAGAATCAATCAGTCCTCTGTGTTGGCCCCTCAGAATCATTTTAGCCCACAGGGGGCCAGCCAGAGCGCTCCTCATGCACAGAGCAATGGTGCCACCTACTGGACAAAAACCTTGACCTCTATGTTTTACGTTACAGAATCATAGCAATCTCACGAAACCCATCAGCGTTTAGGGGCCAAGCAAACATATGTGTGCCATCCCATACATTGATTAACCTGAATGCAAACTTTTCAGCAATGTCTTGTTTGTTTTGTTGTTTTTTGCATGAGGTTTAATATTTATATCTGAAGGTACTTTAATTTACCAAAGATGAAAAAAGAAACAATCATTACTCAAAGGGAGTAGGGTAGAGTACTGCTGCCGCTCGCTTCCTCCTGTATGTGGAGGAAGGCAGTGTCTAGTGGCCAAATGTAAAAGGTAAAATGTCACTGTATGATTGAGTGCCAATGACAGATGCCTTAATGATAATCACGGAGGATGGTGTGGCTCCGAGCCGCAACACTCTCCAAATCCCTCTCTTCCCTCCCTTCATTCTGTAAGGTACGAGGGTCTGTACCAGATTAAACTGACAAATCATGCAAAACTGACCCTAGTGCTGGGTAAAAAACTCTCATTCCTGACATCAAATGTGTCTAAATAGTTCCACAAGGTTACAAAAGCTCCAAAAAAACCCACAAAAAAACAAAACACAAAACAAAAAAAAAACACATCCAAAGCTACTGCAAATGAAATGTAAATATTCTTCTCTTTCTTCTACCTTTCTTCTTCTCCCTTCCTAGTCCCCTTCCAACCAAACCAATTTTTACCCCACCTATCCCTTCCTTTCTGTCTTTTTCCTCTATAATAATGATGCGGGTAATTAGTACCATAGACACAAAGTTTCTATTAAATGTAACTCTTTGTGCTCTGTTGTGCATAAACTACAAGTAAAGAAGCACCTTGTTAATGAAGTTGCGGAGAAAAAAAAGCAAAAGCGATCGCTCTGAGAAAGATGTGGCTTTCAGAGAAATCAGAGACAACCACAGTGAGACATTTTAAAAAGGGTCTTTGTGTATACCGGAATAGGACGATGTTCGGGGAAAGGATGGACTCCTAGTTGGAGCGACCTCTAAACTTCAACCTCTCTGGCCTCTGTGATGGACATTTTTTGGATAAGATTCAGATTTGGGATTGTCACTAACAGTGCCATGGTCTTCTTTCTCCTTCCTAGTGTTCTGCTTGTGTGAAAAAGTTTCTTGTTCAATCAAAAGCTGCAAAACCCTCCAGTCTATTGAGTTGGATGCTAGAAAGCAGCAGGCCATCATCAGCTTAACCAGGAACTTCACAACTGGACAGAGTGTGGCTGTGGAGAAAAGCCAAATTTAAATTGTAGCATCAAAGAAGGAGATCAAAAATGATCTGGTATGCAGCCGGAGAGGTTTAGAGGTTTGTTTTTTTAAAAGCAAGGTTCTTAAACAATGTTGTTTCAGAGTCAAATGTAAAGCAAAAATGTGAAAAAAATTCTGAATACACACACACACACACACACACACACACACACACATGTTTGTAGTGAGAACCAGTGCGGCTACCTCACAGAATAATAGTGGCACATGTGACACGGCCACTGATACCAAAGATACTTCAGCCTGCCAGTTCTACCAGACCATACACTCCATTCCCTTCTGTTCATCTCCATGTGTTGCTTTATACACAAAACACACACAAACACACACACACAAAAACACATAAATACACTCTTAGAACAATGTGATATTAATGTAGCAACGACATGATTTTTTTCTCAGTGCATGTGACAAACGCACTCACCAACACACACACACACACAGAGCAGAGTCTGCATTATGCCACGGTGAAGGAGGTGGCTCCTATGCAGTACATGTTGAGTGCCTTTTTCCTTCAACCACGGGTGGGATTGCTCTGAATACATGCACAGGCACACACACACACACACACACACACACATTTCTACACACATAATTATTGTGTGCTAACAGTAGGAATGATATTACAGGGCCTCTAACTTTCCATTCTGATAAAGAAGCACTTTCTTTTTGTATGAAAATTCATAATTTATTTGTTTGTTTGTTGATTTATTTATTTATGTTACTTATGGATTTTTTTATAATGATGCTCATTTCGTAGCCACAATATTAGTACTTGGATCACTGGGGAGCGGTTTTGCTACAAATGCACACACACACCCACACACAAGCATTCACACACATACATGCACACTCCTAACAGATATATTTTTGTGCAACTGTATTAGAGGAGTGTGTATGTGTGTGCACATAGAGACCAGAGATGTATCAGTTGGTAAGTTTAACACACTGAATTAATCATTTCCATGTAGAATATACTACATCAACACAGGTTCACATGGAAATTATGTATACATTTAAAAATGTTATAAGACAATTTAATATATTACTTTCCCCCAGTGATCTACCAATCACACACCTCATTTCATCCCATTCATAAACATCTGGCCAATCCCATTCAAGTCCCAACTGATTTTTTATCAATCATGTTTCCTTCAGTTTAGTGGTACAATCTGGCAGGCATGTGTTGACAATGAAAATTCTGATATACCTCAAAATCTTTAATGTAAAGGCTATGTAATGAAACAATAATGATGATAGTACTGATACCTAAAGATAATGAATATTGCTAAATAATAGTTTTGGAAATATTGTGACTTGAAGCTTTATACTGTTCCCTTTTCTCTCGTTGCTTCGCCATCTTTGTTGTTTTATTTTTTCTTGTGTTTTATTGCAGTAGCATGCTTCCTGAATTTCCACCAGTATTGTTTTTCTTTTTTAATATAAAGACAACATGTACTGGATTTTAGAGGGTGGAAATGGACAGGATAATGGCTGTTCAGAGGTACTTGTTTCTATAAGAGGAGCCAGAAATATGAAACATTTGACAAACACCCAGCTTCTGTAGTCAAGTAAAATGACTGGTACACCTGGCATGGGGAATTTAGTAAGAATTGAAAATTTAAAGTAGAAAAAATAAAATGTAAGGTCAGAAATAAGAAAAAAGTGGAAGAACGATGCTTCAACAAAATCCTTCTGAGACCATCACTTGGACATTATGAGCAAATCCAATTTCTTTTTCAGTTGTATTTTGTACACACACCCCCGCGCCCCAGTCTTTTATGTTTCTGTGTTATATGCAAATGCAGTTCTGTTCTAATGTTCTTGTGTGTTGTTCAAGTGATTCTGATATTTAAAAAAGAAAAAAGGAGGGAAATCAGCAGTGTTGTCATTTTGGAGAGGCAGATCATTCTTTTATGCATGGGTGTTAAACATAAGTGTTTAGAAACTGCAGGATTACTCATCTGTCTTGACCAAGGAGAGGGGAGGAACAAAAGAGAGGCCGCCTGGGGTGGGAAAGATGTCTGATAAAACTGACACAAAGCAATCTTTTTTTAAATATATTTTTCCTGTGTATTTTTTGTTGTGTTGCTTTTTCTCTTGTTAAAGCACATGCATTGTATCTTCTCCTCTCCTCATGCTACATTTGAAGGCTGCATCCAAAAAGTTAAATGAAGCTTCCTTTTCCATCTGCTTGGTTTGATTTCAGCTGATCTGTAACTTGTGTCCCCGCAAAATATATTGGTAGAGGTGACTAGCATGTGGTTACACTTGATTACCAGATCTGTTAGAAGTTTTATTCAACTTTTCGGACACAGCCAGTATGTATATAACAAACTAAACTGCTAAAAAAGGTAATGGAGGGTCTCGGCCGCACTACTCTCTGTAGCTACATCACAGCTCCTTTCAGAAGTAAGCATGTGTCCAAATAACTCTTGATGCTCTTAGATTTGCCCAAAATAACCCTAAAGCACTATAAAACTGCATTAATGTTTTAGGTCCAAATGCAATTTAACTGCTTCAAAAATAATATAATGCTGTATGAATTTAATTCATACTGCTGCGTTAAAATTACAGTAGTAATACTGTGTGAACAGTCTCACAAGTAATTGTGGAGTAAATGACCTTCTCTAATTGACTGATCCCAGTGATCCACTTTATGTTAATATAATAACAAAAGATGGCACAGTAACACTATGTCTATTCTGGAATTATACTCATATTTAAACCATGTGTACTGACCGTAACAGGCTGGTTGATTTTCATTAAAAATAACTATGCTTTAAAATGAGCTACTTTTAACTGAAGCACTTCATTTACACTTAAAGTAGACTGCCTTACTCAAACTGCTCAAACACTGCAAGCCCACATTAAGAAATACATAGATAACAAGCATGGCATCAAACAGCATGACTGTGTTGTGTTTAAGGCTGGATTTTTTACATGATTGTGTCAGTTTCACTCTTTTATCTGACACAGCATTTTCTGCTGATACCCCAGTGATATCCATACCATGGACTGGTGCCATGTGGGGCCTGTCATGTAGTGCTGACATACATCTGAGCTGTTACACTTCAATCTAAACTGTGATAATTTGGGGAAATTAATTACATATTTTATCCTGTACAGTATGTCAAATCTAACATTACATTTTAGAACATCCCCTGCTAAAAGTAATCCAGTTCAAGCTGTAGAGGGAATGATGCCCACAAGTCTGTGTGCATGGCGGCCGGCCCCTCCTAACCTGCTGTGTCATCTTTACTGTTTCAGCAGCTTTTTGTGTTATTTTCTAAGTCAGATTGCCGTTGACCGAGGGCTTTCACAGCCACTGAGAGAGAAAGAGGTGAGGCGAGCCTGAGGCAGCCATGTTTTCTTTTCCTCCTCTGGTCCTCCAAGAATCAATCAGATTACAAGTGTCTTTGTGATGGTAGAAGACAATCAATTTCCAATGAGGAGGAGAGAGAAAGACCGGAACAGGAAAAAAGAAAAGACAGAGGAACAAAGAATGAAAGCTACAAGGGCAGAATTGCTGTCCGGCGGCCTGAGATTAAAAGACCGGGAGAAAGAGATCCTCAGAGAAATGGTTAAAGCTCTCCACCGACCTTTTAACACAGTATCTTTAATAGGTCACAATATTTCTTTTTTAGGGATCACTATGGCAACAGCTAATCAAATCATAGAAGCTCCATGGCCTCTACATTAACATGGGCAGGGTCAGACTTGGGTTACATGTGTGGAATTAGACTGAGACCAGATCCATTTGTTTACCCTAATAAAAAATTATTAGGGATCCTGTCACATAATTGTTCTTGTTCTGAGGTTCTTGAATAATACTTTCTGTCAACACTGTGCAGGGCTCACTGTGACATACAGTTGTTGACAAAAACTGCACATTGCCCTAATCTGATAAATGGCCTCATCTGTACCTAAAGGCTAAGACATGCTTTGGTCTCAGCTTTAATTTAAGGGGCATTTTAGAGGCATTCCTAAACTCTTAAAAATGAATGTTTCTTAACAGTTATTGGCTAGAAGGTATAGTTCTAGTAAAAACTTTGTGATGTTAGCACACACTTTACTAAAGTATACTTCTTTAAAGTAACATTCATAAAAAAAATATTTGGGGGAAACAAAGGAAGAAGCTGATTTGGCATGTTTATTTTTAAGAATAGTGTGATACATTCTCAGAAAAAAGGTACTAAATGGTCACAGGGATGGTACTCACAAGAGGAATGTCTTCAGTATCTTTAGGTCAAGGGAAATAATTGTACCACTGCAGTTATATGTATTTTTTCAAGTTGCATTGTTAAGGTGCAGCTCCAGGCTTCAAATTAAATTTTTCTGTTTTAAAAAGTTAAGTTTGGTACAAATATGCACTTTTCCCATAGGAGAGTTGACAAACCTATGTTTTCTACTTATTTAAAGTATAAAATTGGATCTTAAGACCACTGTTGTACCTTTCAGGGCACAATTACATTAATAGTATATTGGGGAACAAAACTGTCCCTGTGCAGTACCTTTTTTCTGTAAGTGTCATCGTAATTCAATATCAGTACAAATTTCTGCCCTTGTTTACACTACAGTGTAATACAATACAGTGAAGTTGGTTTCCTCTATTTAATATGTGTGGTGTCTAGAGGACCTAGAAACCAAGAAGTGAAGAGTGAATCATTTTTGCACAGAGAGCTATGCAAACACAATCCCCTCCCATTACATCCCTCCGTACATTCAGCCCACCTTGCTATTCTTACTCTATCTGTTCGGTTCTCTGACATCTCGTCTCACTCAGGGTATTGGAATTGAATGCCTGGAAGAAGAACTGCACCACAGAATACTAAAAACCCAGTGGTGGATTTTATGCAGCCACCATATTGTTCCCATATCAGACACAATATCAGTTTTATTCTCAAAGAAGTGCCTACGCTAGTAATGAATTCTCTTCTGTTTCTTTCAAGTTTCTCAAAGACACAAGGGACATTGGATGGAGCAACAATTTTTGTCTTGTGGAACCCTAACTCACATACATTATGTGTAGAACAGTTACTATACTAATAGCTACAGGACTGGGTAAAAGTGTTTTGCAGTGTTGTTTGCTTCAGAGTTGTGATCTTGCTTAAGTCAAACAAACAAACGTGACTGGGAACTAATGGAAAAGAACAGGAGGAATTCAGCAAATAAGACAGAGAGAGAGAGAGACAGACAGGTGAAACAAGTAAGAAAGTAAGACACTGATCTTTGCACACATGAACTGCACTATGAGAGTGCCTGTGGGAACCAAAGATTGTAGGATTGACAATCTAAAAATCTCACCCCCATTGAAGTGTGTCTGGGTATGTGTGTGTGTGTGTATATATATATATATATATAAACACACACACAAACAAAGTACTATAATTTCTCGGAAGTTCTATTTATTCTCCCGGTCTTAATCTCAAATGTAACAGAGGAACTGTGCAGTTACTTATGTTCACATGTTGCGCCTTTTAAAGAAGGCAAAAAAAAACGGAGTAATAACTGTTACAGAACATAAATGAACGTAAAGCAACTAGTATGGGTAAACAAATCAATTGTGTGTTTTGGTTAATTAAATAAAGGAACAATTGGAAAAACAAGCTGTGACCTGTCTTTCAATTATCAACACCAATAAGAGTGATGAATCCCACTGCTTTCTTTAAGCCATTAATGTCCATATATGACACATAACCTCACCAGATAAAAACGTTACTCGTATAATTTCTTTCCTATTTCTTGGTTAAGTGTCCTTTTGTCTTAATAGCGCCATTAATCCTGCCAGGTAAGGATTACACCAGTCTCCTGAGAGAGCTCCTATCCATTTTAGCCCCCTCCTCCATAAACATTTACATTTACACATAATAATTTGCCTAACGCATTTATCCTAAAAAACTTCTAAAATACAGAAACAATTGAATTTAATATAAAATAAATACACAGGTTGTGAAAAAAAGCATGAAAATGATACATTATTAAAACATCCCAATCAATATAGTTCGTTTTTCCAATTCAAACCTACACTACTATTTTTTCACTGTAGAACACGTTCTGTGGAATTTTTTTAATAATCTAAATTCAGTGCAGCAACATAAATTGGTGAATGTGAATGTATGAAAACCTTAGGCACTGAGAATAGCTAAGTATATGAGCACAGCTCAATGCCACCTAGTGGAGGCAAACGCACAGTGCAGCACAAAACAGAAAACAAAGGAACACCATGTCAGAATACAAAACTGCTTTCTGTGCAGTGTGTATATGAATTGGGTGTCATGTGTGTACAGTACACCAGAGGGGTCATGGCAGTGCACATTTACACGAACACATATGAAAAAATAAAGGAGAGACAGTCCACAGTGTACAACATGCTTTTATGAATAAAAGGTATTTTTTCCCCTTTCATTACAAGACAAACAGTATAAAACAAACAGATGCTTAGAAAACACATTATTCAGGACAGGACCAAGCTGCCGTGGGGTCGGATGAAATGCCACGTGTGGGCTGAAATTGGGAACACATGATCAATCAATGCAGCATGCGATTCTCACACACATACAATCTGCTTAGCTATGCTACTGTCGGCCATATAGTCCCTGAATGGCTTTGGGAAAACATACATACATGTAGGCCTACAGTAAAGAAAGACTGTAGCACAATAACACAAAGAAGCATATACCTGTTTTTGGGATATTAGGAGATTTTATCAAATATGGCACTGTAACAAAGACACGCTGCAGTGTTGTATTTCTGCTACCCTAAGAGAACTGATCTGCAGTTGTGTGTCTGGTTTGGGTCTGTGGTTTTGCTGCTTGTTTGAAGCCCCTAGGTTCAATGATAGCTCCTGTTCTCCCATCATATCAACAAGTGTCTTGTTTGTATTTCTATGGCACTGAAACATTTCTTTGTGGCTTAGTTTCCTGGGTGTATTATCTAGGGCGTCATCTGTTGATGATTATGTGCTTTTTTGCCTGTGTTTATGGGGTAGTATGTATGGCACTTATTTCTCACTTAGTTGGACTGTTTATGTTCTTTGTGGCACTGTCTGTGACTCTCTTTACCAGCAGAGCTGGGTTTATGATTAAAGAGAGCGAGAGAAAGATCAGCAGCAGCGGTCAAGACACAGATCAATAGACCAGAAAGAGCAAGAAGCCACGGAGAACAATGCCAAAACGACAGAATGGCTTTGTGTGTATAAGATTATAGTCACAGTATGAATGCTTGCAGTCACATTTTAAAAGCAGAAAACCAATGCATGTTTAAATTAACTAACTGTAAGCAAAACACTGGTCCCATGCAGTACAACATTTTTGTAGTAAAAGTACTATAAAATGCACAATAAGTATTCTACAGCTCAGTGCATTATGATGAAATTGTAGAATTACTATACTGTAGTTACGACTGGATTACTGTAGTAAAATTACTAGAGAACTACCATTTTGTGTTGCAGTAAAATTATTATAGAATTACTATTGTAAAATGACTAAATAATTACTATACTGTGCATTAATTACCATAGTATTACTTTTGTAAAATTATTACAGAAAAAAAATCTGTAGTATTTTAGTAAAATTACTACGCTATTTCTGAAAAAAACTAAAGAATTACGATAAAATACTGTAGTGAAATGACTACAGAATTACTTTAATATTCTATAGATAGACTGCTACAGAATCACTGTAGTATACTATAGTAAAATAACAAATAATTTACTGTAGGGTACTATGGTAAAAAATGAGTACAGAATTACTGTTATATACAATAGTAAAATGACTACAGAATTACTGTAGTGTACTATAGTAAAATAACTACAGAATTATTGTAGTGTACTATAGTAAAATAACTACAGAATTATTGTAGTGTACTATAGTAAAATGGATACAGTATTACTGTTGTATACAATAGTAAAATGACTACAGAATTATTGTAGCGTACTATAGTAAGATGACTTCAGAATTACTGTAGTATACAATAGTAAAAGTAAAACATTACTGTAGCATATAGTTAAATCACTACAGATTTACTGTTGTAAAACTACAATTGTATGGCTCAAAAAACAATAAAGTATTTACAATAGAAAGTGTGTAGTGTTTATTTTAGTTTACTATGCTAAAAATAGTATGTCTTTTTCTTTACTGTAGTACTATAGTGTGGGCAGGAAGACAAATGATTACAAACAGCAGTATACTAGTAATAGTTCTGAGAATCCAACAAAACCATTTTAATAAAAGCACATCACACCAGTGGCGAATCGTGCATATATGGCTCTTGTTCATAAAAATTATTATCCTGGATATTTTTTCCATCCAATCCCACAGTATGCTCAAAGCATATTAAATTATGATTATTTTTTACACACAATAACAGGTGTGCTCGGCAGGTTTTAGGGATTTCAAAGAAAGAAAGGCATGCATAGATCAAACCTTCTAGTTCACAAGAGAGAAAACCATTCCGAGAGTAGCATTCCTCAATCTCTTTATCAAGATTTATTTCTTATAAGTACAAATATTAACAGGAAATATGTCACCAAAACCATGACACTTCTTCATGTAAGCCTACTCTATTTTTGTCAGTTAGCAACAAACTAGTCTTTATTTTTCCAGCACGGCTAGGCTAATCGACCCACAGCTAGCTTAGCATGATTTTGACATACGTTTTAGTTCAGAAAAACCGGTCTGTGTAAAAAGATTTCTCATCGATAGCAGAAGGAATCCGTTTAAAATCTCTCTACATTAGGTCAAGCCCTGTTTTTACTGCCACTCGTTTCTGAGCGTAGACAAAACTGATGCTTGACTTTATATTCGAATTTTCCGTTCCACCTTAAATTATATGGCCAAACCGATGCTCCGTTTAAGGTGGAACGGAGAGTCCGAAAAAGAAGCTGGCGGTTTTGAGGCCAACTTAAGACCCGTCAAATATATATATATTTAAACTAACAGTCATAATTTGCTCTTTATAAAACTACCCTAGAGCATAATGGCAGGTAATAAGCTTTATATAAGAACGTTTCATAACAGGGAATGAAAATAGAATAAACCCTCATTCGGTTTCAAGAGGACATGTATTGTAATACGACTGTTCACCACCAGAGGGCATTGTAATTACATTTTCAACGCTTGATATTACAGACGTGGGGTAGACTATTTCCTTCAGTTTATGGCGTTGGCCTTAATGTTGGCCTTAACCTGGAAAACGTGGCTCTCTGTTCCTCCTCTTCCACCCCCTGTGCTTTATAACGTCTTTGTACCTTAATATTAATGGAATCCCTTTAAGCACCAGCATTTACATCTGCCCCCCAGACACATTAAACAAAAGCTCTGTATTAAAGCCTGAAAAGCGTATTCATTGATGCAGCTGGGATATCATTGTAAAATCATTACTGTGACATTGACAATAGGATAGCTTCAGTTCAATCCCTTTCTAATGCCAGGAAAGGTAAAAACCCAGCAGCTTTAAATTAAATGTTTTTGGAGGTTATAGATGATGGAATACCATGACCTTACTGCATTAGGGTTTAATAAACATGGGTCAGAATGTCTCCCTAATAAAAGAATAAAATGCTTACTGGCTTGGAGATGAAAGGAATGCATGCATAAATATAAAAAAGACCTGCATTGGAGCTATTAGACTGCAGATGACTAGCTTGAGTGTCTGAAGTGGTGTCCTGTGGTGTCTATGTGTCTGCAGATGACTGCTGGTAATGATCATGTGTGTGTATGTAAAGTGTGAACTGTTGTGTATGTGAGCCTACATCTTTGTGTGTGTATGTATGTGTGTGTGAGTCGGGGTGTTTGTGTGCAGGAGGGGGTCCTCTGTTCCCTGTGTGTGCAGGAGACTGCAGATGAGGCCAGACTGATGAGGGGGCGAGGGAGCATTAGACCTACTTTCTGAAGATCAGAGAAGAAGAAAAGTTACTCTATTCATTGAGCGAATGAGATTTCATTGCCCACATGAGGAAAATGTGTCATCCTTTGCAAATTAATAACATGATATTATCCTTGGCCCAAGTAACCTTCACTTTTCTGTCAATGTTTTACTAAAAGCATAACTTTGGCACACGTGTGTATGAACTAAATTCAGAGTTGGCAGTTTATTGGATTGTACTACACTCTTATAGATAGATTCATATCTTAATTATCCTTGTCTGTAATATTCGGTTGGTATCAATGTGCAACTGATGATTCCTCTTGCCTACAACTAGTCTCTGGTGAGTGTGACTCAGGGCCTCAAACCTGTTTGCTATGGTGAGGTCTGGCAGTGGATGATAATTATAATTAGCTCATTCCAATTTTTAACACCCTTACAATAAACCCTGTGTTAGAATGAGAGGCTACAATCACGACTTCTGTGGCAACATATGACATAGCCCAGGAGTTGGACTTCAGTTTCAGCTAATAATATGTTGTTGTTGCAGAGCAGGGGCACCATAAAGGTTGAAGAGGTAAGATGTATGACAATTTGAAGGGCCTTGAACTGCAGCAATGAAAATAGTTCAAATTATGGTTTAATATAAACAGTAAATCTTTAGAGTGAATATTCAAGTAGATATGCTTGTTTGGAAATACCCACAAATATCCAAAGCCTATAAAAGGCTATTTGGACCTGCTCTAGGGTACCAACTGGATTGGGACTTCAGAAACACTTTTAGAGTGGAGCCATAGAAGAACTAGTGGCACTTATATGTACTGTTATGCTTTTTTCTGTACTTTTCTTTTAACTAATTACAGTAACTGATTGTTTAATTGCAATTTTCCATTCTGTGCAGCCTAACATTCTTTTGTCAATTTAGTCACTTTATAAATTCTTGTCTACACGGCCATTGTTATTAATGTTCCTGTCAATTTCAAACTCAATCAGTGGAACATTTGGAAGCCCTTCAGCTTTTCTGTGGCCTACATGTTAGTTTATTGCTGCGAAATGTGTATCTGGGAGGCAGGTGTCAGAGCTTCAGTTCTCAGAGACAAACAAGAGTAGGAACACAAAGAAAGAGACAGCAAGAAGAGAGAAAGACAGTGAGAAAGAGGAGAACCACTAGAGAAAGTGAGAATAAGTTAGAGAGAAAGAGAGAGAGAGAGAGAGAGAGAGAGAGAGAGAGAGAGAGAGAGAGAGAGAGAGAGA
>JBBPDA010000041.1:32582198-32608065 GCA_037974385.1 Arnoldichthys spilopterus | reverse complement strand
AGACTTTTCATTTCTTTGTCATTAGACAAACTTACAAAATCAGTGAGGGGTCAAATAATTATTTCCTCCACTGTATATATATATATGTATATGTATCTACTGCAGTGGTTAGGACATTGCCCTTGGGACCTGAAGGTCGCAGGCCTGAGCACCACTGACTTGTGCAATGTACCTTCCCACTACTCTGCTCCCTGGGCGCCATTAATAGCTGCCTGCTGCTCCACGTGGGTTAAATGCAGAGGTCACATTTTTGAGTGTGATCCCAATGACAAATAGTCACTTTTTCACTTATTCTTAACACTACTGAATGCAAAAATGAAGGTGAAAATATTTAAGAAAGTCTACAAAGTTTTACATTTAAATGAATTTAAAGTTTATTTAAATATTTAAACATGACATTATAATAACCTCTTAATTATGGGCATTTTAGTCTAATGTCATGGATGGTGAAAAAAAAGCAAAAGTAAAAACAGATGTAGCCTAATAATGTAATAAAATCATATACACCATTAAAATGAAAATGTCAAGCGCTTGCTTTGATGCATTTACTCATCAGAAAGAACACGAGCATGTCTCATTTCAATGCCCCTGCTGTTCTTTTCACCAGTATTTCCACAACAGAGCAAAATCCCAGAGACATGCAAAGAAAGTAGCAATATTTTTTTTCTTTTTTTCCTGAAAACACCACAGCACGAACACTGAAGTACACCTGAAAAACCTTTAAATGCTTTGCACTCACTGAAAGCTGGATCATAAGATTTAGCACCTTTCATTATCTGTATGTAATGATGTGCTGCAAGGATGCATCCTTGGTCGAACACTGTCCTCAATTTACATTAATTTACATGTGTGGGGGAGCTCATTTACATCTTTATGTTGGATAGAATGAGGACTGTTGAGGACTATGTGACATGTAGTTCTGGCCTACACACACCTTCTTAAATGAGTAATATAAAAAGCAGCAGGGCCCTGTTAACCTTTGAATATCCTAGAATTAGAAAATTATTCATGAGCACTTTTCATGAGAACATTTAACAACATTGCTGGGTTATGAAATATATTTACATTGCATTTATATTTTATATTGAGTACTTAGATTCTGCACTTTTCACTGTATTTTTTCTTCAAGAAATTGCAAAAATGTAAAATACGTTTTCATAGCAGTTGCCAGAGACACTGAAAATTCAGCTCTCACAAATTTCTGTCCAAACAATTGCTATAAATGACATTAAATAATATAAAACCTAACAATGCTGAAATATTTAGCAGTAAAAGTTACATTACTTTCAATTAAGGATTAAACAGGTGTAACAAAGTTTTAAAATGAAACACACTTTACAAATCATCTTATAGTCAGACCAATGTGAATCAGATTCAGTTCTCCATAACTCAATAATGGTCACAGGCTAGGTAATGTTCCACTGACAATCACAAATGCACAATGTGACAAATGTGTTCTTTAATTGCTCTGCAGATTTCAATTTTCATTAAAATCTAAGTAAATCAATGTAACTTTTACCATGCCACAAAAAGGGAAAAATATTAACTGAATATGTAAATATGTTAAAAATACCATAAAGTGTTCACACAGTGTAAAAGTCAGATGATGTTTTAAACTGTAAAAAAATGTGAGGCCCTGACCGGAGGACATCTAAATCAAGCTGATGTCTGTGGCTCAGGCAAGCATAGGTCGAACACCAGCCCTTTTGGACTCATTAGAATGAATCAGATCATCCACATGGACTTTCAGGACTTGTGTTCGGTCGGATGCTAGTTTGGATCACATAAAAAAAACATCACCTCCAGTTTTTTTCTTGGCATCAGTGCAAAGAAAACATCTTTATTGCATTTATACACTGTAAATTTAATGTTCTCGAGAACCAGATATGCCATTATTATCCAGCCAGAGGGTGAACCCAGTAGTGGCAGTGATAATTTCTCTGCCTCAGTCACATATCAGGAGGATTTTTAACACATGGAGGTCAAGATTCAGGTCTAATAAAGCCAACTGTTCCATATTTCACCAATCTAGTAAAGGATGAACATTAAAACCCACAGGTTAAAAACACTCTGAATTCTGAGTATTGCCTCCACAGGTACACACACAGAATTATAGTCTGGGCTGCAGGCTGGCATTGAACAGAAGCAAACCACACAAATTTAATGTCATGTTGAATTCATGACTACAAAATGCAACCTAAACACCTAGGAACTCCGAGCACATTCTTTTTTTCCAAGATATAAATGCCCATGTGGACAGGGCCTAAAAAACAGTTCCAAAACATACAATGGCTGGCTGGAAGACTCAGAAGAAGCACATGCTAGTCTCCCAGTGGAAGTACTGTGTGATGGGGGACTCCTAGCTAGTGGATGGAACTAGAGATGACTAAATGGAGCAGAAAATAAGGGAAAATAAGTTTTATACTATATTATATTATATTATATTATATCAAATTTATATTATAGGTTTTATTCAGCAATGATGTATTTTGCATCAGTGCATCCCGTTAGAGACGTATTATGTATTACTTTTAACAAAATTAGTGTCTTATTTCATTTAGCATAGTTCAGTATTTTAAAACAAATATGTGTTTCAGCTTAATTAAACTATGTAGAAAGGGAGGAAACACACAACATAATTAAGTAAAGCTCATGAAAAAACTGCAAGAATACAGCATATAGGCCCTTTAAAAACAGAAATCATTCTTTATTACGATTGACTGTGTGAACATCCATGTTTATATGACATTTACTTGGCCCTGATGTACTTGGCCCTGAGAACACATTACTCACTTTATAAGTAGGAATTATCAGTTAAGGGGGGTGTTTTTTTTTCATTTTGGTTACAAGTTATGAGCTTCAGTGAATGTAGCATGATTACACAAACATGTTCTTGTGCACTGAAAACACATAATGAACACCAAGGTCTGCTGTTAAATAACACATCATTACTTTTAAAATTTGAATTTTAAGTCTTAAGTTTAATGACCGAATAATAAGGCTGCAGATTAAGGGGTTAACATGCTACACGCTATGATAACCAGGTCATCTAGGTGCCTCAAGCCTGGGTCCTTGCCATAGCTTCTCACTGCTGCTTGAGAGGAGTAAAGGTCTTAAAGCTGCTGAAGTGCTGAGGCATGAATAAAGTGCATGGCCCTGAGCTAGCTTTCCCTGTGCTGTGATTTATGCTAAGGGTCCACTGCCTGCTCTGCTACCCTCCTCCAAGCAACATCACACGGGTCAACACACCGCCATCACACACAACACACCACCCTGGGCCTGCAAAGATGCTCTGCCATCAACCGCAGCGAGAGAGAGAGAGAGAGAGAGAGAGAGAGAGAGAGAGGGGTAGATAGAGAGATGGAGAGAAAGAGAGTGACGGGAAAATCACTCCATCACTCACACTGCAAATGGAGCAGGGAACTTGTGATGCCAAGAGATGAAAGGAAGGGAATGGGCTGGGTGTCTGTCGAGAGGCGTGTATGTTCTACAAAATATGGCTTCTATCAGTGGCAGAGTTTAACTGTGCCTTGTCAAAATATCCAGTCATTTTTTTTGACAAAAACCAACAACAACAAAAACAAAAAAAACAGGTCAGTAGGCAAAAAAGAAATAAAAAACTTTAACAATACAAACTTTCTGTAAAATTATGAAAATTATAATCCATCCATCCTTTCTTAACAGAGGTATACCGATGCACAAATGTCATGAAATGTATTGTGGTTATTAAGCAAAAAACTAATTGCAACACATTTTTATTTATAGGTCCAATCCAACTGGCAAAACAAGTCTGGAGCACATAGTGAAACCAAAAGTAAATTTCCTTTACAGTTGATTCTGTTAGAAATATCATGAAGATACAGAAAAGTCCTTCAATTTACATCAGAATTATTTAATTATTGCAAACATATTATACTCAGAACCTGGAAGTTGGGGCCATCTAGCTTATTATGTCTAAGCATTATTCTGTTTTACTTTATGTTTTAGCAACAGTTAGTAGTTCTCTATTTACTTACAGTACAACATTGAAAAAGTAATGTCACTCTTAATGGAAACGTGTGCTTTAAAGTCTGTCAATTCTCCTCAGTTGCAGCTGATCAGCCAATACATGACCAAATTGTGTTTAATGTTGTAGCCTAACAATAATAACAAACACTAGATGTCAATGGTCACCCGAATCATTTCCATTTGATGAACTCAATCCACTCAAATCACAACCAGCAGTATAGGACATAGTATGACTTACAGTGAGACATAAAAATGAAAAAAAAACTTTACTGCATAAACAAACACAGTAAATGACCCCCAAAAGAGAAAAACATTATTGCCCATGGTAACCGTAAGCTGCATTTGCAGGGACAGAGATTAGATTGATTAGATACTGAATTATTCTTTTAAGGTGCAAAGTTTCCATAATCCACGGTTTTGCAATTATTAAATAGCCTTGTGCAAGAAATACATGTAGGGGGCACTGAGATTGAGGATTAATTGACTTTTAGCCACAAATGAAGTTTTGGTCAGCCAAGAAAATCTATAATCAAGGACAGCCCTACATTCTGCACCCATACAGCACAAAACACAGACAGATATTGGAGCTTAGCTATACAGATTGCTCTTGCTGCCACTGTGAGGAGTCTACATCTCAAGTGGAAAATGTGCTCTTGCTATGACCAATTTCTATCCTTGCATGAACCCACAATGATTACACACACCGACCAAGCAGTCAACAAGGGAAATGGATCCACAAGATGAAAGCCCCCTACCACACACACACACACACACACACACACACACACACACACACACACACAAAGAATGTATACCATCACCACTGCTTGTTTCATCCAGTTGTGGCATTTACCTTTGATTGCCAGCAGCGTTAAACACTCTCACATCAAACGATTAATGATGAGGTTGTGGAGGAAGTGAAGCTGAATCCACCACATTGTGTTTTCATGTTACACATGTTTCATGTCAGAAACTTATTGATACTTATAATAATAACAAACAAATAACAATAACAAAGGATTATATTAGCCTCTGTTTCAAAATACTTATGCATTAACTTATCAATGTTACACTGCAACATCAAGACTGGGAAACAAACAAAGAAAAACAGAAACAAACTAAAAACAGAAGAATTAATACATTAATGAAGAATGAAAACATTAAAATGGTGTTTGAGAATAGTGGTCAAAATCCTGAAACTCTCCTGTTTGTTATGTGCAAAGATAATTTTGGCTATTATGGTTTTTTTGGTCAAAATTATTTGTTAACTGTTATCAAATGTTAGGCTTTTCAATGTTAATATGCCCAATATGCTGTTATAACCAAACATAATGTTTTTGCTGTTTGTCATGAGCATCCTGGACAATCAAGGTTCCAGACCTGCAGCCCTGTCATGATCATGACATTTTAGCTGACTAGGAATTGTCATACAATTAACTGTGATCAAGAATGTTATTGTCTTTATTGTTTACTAAATTGGCCAAATTGGCAGAACAGCTATCTTGCTTTCTAGTAGTTTATCCTGAGCAGTTCCCAGTGGAAAACAGGCACTGCAGCTCAAGTAAACAAACAGGACTTTACTATTGCCCTGTAATGGTGAGCAAGTCACACATTTTTGTCATTTTTCACAGATATGCTTCAATAAACATGCCTTTTACACTGGGTCACAATTTTATGACCAATGGACTATTGAAGTACTGTGTTACACATATTTACAAAATCTTGTTACGTTAACTTACACTAAAAAAAAGTTGAGAATGCATTTTCTTTCTAATATCTTGAAGATATGGGTTTTTATCCCAGCAGTGATGATACAGAACCAGAGAATAGCTAAAAATAAAATGTACTTAAGAAAAAAGATAAAGCTATACAGTTAAGAATGGCTCACTGTACATCGTTTGACTGGACCCTTCAGCAACAGTATTTCACTGTCACACTGCAGGAGGAGCTGCCTTGTTTCATCTTCAGCTCCTTGTATCTGTCTGTATAATCCAATGTGACAAGCACTTCTCTAAAAGGGTTTGACGAGGCAGGAGGTGCTCTCTAAAGTGGGGAAGAGCTCAAATGACTTCCCTGCTCTTTTGTAGCTGGGTCATGTGGGGTCAGAAAAGAGAGGGAAATACATGATTGTAGGGGTGAAGAATTGCAGGTGAGGGTGAGGCAGAATTTGCTCAGTGAGTGTCACAGCTTGCATTTGTTATTGTGTCACATCAGGACAAACATACTGCAACAGTCACATATTTTATATACATAGGGAAGATGACCAAACATATCATATTTCCAGGGGAGAAAAGGAATCCTTTTATCATTGCTAAAACAAATCTGGAATAATTGGGAAGCAATGGGAGGACACATTAACCAAGTAGCTTATATGCCTTGAGAAACAGAAAACGCACCACCAAATTTACTGTGACATAAAGAAAAAATAAATGTTTGTAGTTGCCAATTCATAAATGTTCAGTGGAATGTTTAATCATTTGCATATGTGGCATGGTCTTTTCCCTTTTTGCAAGTGCTGTTGTTGATTTATTGCAGGACATCGTCCCCATATAGACCACAAATTTTTATAATGCTAAAATTTTACTAAACAGTAGGCTACTTATTTAACGCCAATGCAGAATGTAAATGAAAATAGACCATAATCCACTGACAAATATGTTTCATAGCATTTGCAAAAATTCCAAAATGTATGTATGTATGTATGTATGTATGTATGTATATGTGTATATTTATGAGGATGTAACAAGCTGCCGGAACAAGTACATTTCCCCACTAGAAAGAAGAAGGTCTTTTAAAAATGTTTACATTTTTAAGAAAAGATTTCACTAAAGTTGAGAATGCTGTAAATAAAAAATGTTCTGCATGTCTGTATAAATATGACCAAAACATCATCTGATCCAAAGTCTTAAAAGTAGATAAAGATAAGCCAGTTAAACAAATGAGACAAAAATATTATTTTTGATAATTACTGATAAAAATGAAACAATATTATCAAAATTGATCCGAATTAGAGTCAGATTAAAGTAAGGTGCAGCATGACGATATGGCATAAAGGGCACCCTGTTTGTACCGAAGTCTATGCTTCAAAACACATTTGTGGAGGTAAAATAATGAACAAAACAAAGGAGGACCTCTTTTTCCAAGGACCTCAGAAAAAGAGTTGCTGATGCACATTAGACTTGTTTAAAAAACATCTTTTAAGAGTTTGAACTCCACAAATCCACAGCTCAGATAGATTGCAGAAGGTCAGTGTTTGCAGAAAGAAGAGCACAGCATTCCAACATGATTACATTTGTAAAACATGTGGATGATTGTATCATGGTTTGGGCTTGTTTTGCTGCATCTGGGCAGGACAGTCCTTCATCACTGACTAAACAATAATTCTGAATTATACAAGCTAAAGATAAATGTCAGGACGTTTTTCCATGAACTGAATGTAATGAGAAAGTGGGTCATGAAGAAAGAAAATCACCCCAAACATACAAGATGTTCTACCAAAGAATGACTGGAACTGCCATGTTGAAGTTTTGACCTTAACCCAATAGAAATGCTGTGGAAATGCCAATAGTGAGCAGTTTAATTGTTTAACTGGGTTCTCTTTCTTTCTTTTAGGGCTTGTGTGAAAATTGCATGATGCTTAAAGTCATATACATGCAAAAATGTTAAAAATTCATACATACATACATATTTTATTGTGGATGAATACAAGTAGCTATTGAACTGACAGTTATGGTTCAAGAAATCTTGAAGTCTTAAAACAGAAAATGCCTGATAATTATGTAACAAATTCTCTTACTCAGAGGGGAGATAAGGTCTTTGCCGTGTGTGTGTGTGTGTGTGTGTGTGTGTGTGTGTGTGTGTGTGTGTGCGTATGTGTGTGTGTGGTCACTGCAGTGGTGACCTAACCACATCTTTAAGGCATGGACACCAAGCTGTCTAAAGGCATTCTGAAAAGCTGAAACTAGTGACTTGCATTACCCTGACATGTGTGAGACTAGTAGTCTCTTTGTATGCAAGTGATGTATTTTGATAATTATGAAGGCTACTCTGTGTATGCATGTGTGTGTGTGTGACATATTGGCCTTGCCAGAATGTTGACCAGACTTAAGGCTATTACTAAAAATGCTGATCATCCCCTTCACAGTGTTGTGGTTGGACAGAGGAGCACTTTTAGCAGTAGTGACTAGCTTGAAGTGCTCCACTGAACGCCACAGAAAATCCTTCCTCCCTACTGCCATCAGACTCTACAATTCCTCCTCCTGAATCTTACCTATATAACCAGCTGTTACCACTTATTAGGTTAAATATTATATTGTACATATTGTACACTTTACTTATTGTAAATTTTAACATATCAATTATGTCCAATATCCTGTCTCCTGCTGCATTTACTGTATTTATTTATATATTACATTCATATTTATACCACTCAGTCTTGAAATAACTTTCCTGGAAGTGCAATATATTCATTCTCCATGTGCAGTTTTATTGGTGAAATACTCACTTAAAGCACAATACTGTTCATACAGCTATTTACACAGTATATAGTTATAGTTAATATAGTATATAGTGTAAAATATGTTTAAATATTATGTTTAACTAAAGAGCAATTATACTGAATTTTATTCTTTTTAAATTTATTATTTTATTTTGATTTCTCTTACTTTTTATCTCTTAGTGCATACTTGTCTTTTCTATCGGTCTGAGCTGTTTCCTTCCAACAATTTCCTCTGGGATCAATCAAGTTTTCTGAATCTGAATCAGAATCTGAATCAAGCATGCACTTTACATGATGCTACCTAAAGCTCATTGATTTGGAGCTTTCTCCCTTGTATTTCAAGCAGTGCAGACTGAACAGTACAGAATCAACCAGTAAGTAAAGACTTAAATAATTGTGTTACAGACCATCTGCAATAACACCTCCATATAGCTTAAATTAAAGTGAGGCTAGATCAAATGCCTAATCATGTACAGTTGGGAGACCATTACTTAACATTCTCAAGCTTTAGAAGTTTCTATATAACTGTATAGAATCAAGGTTAAATGATATATTTAATTATGATTACATATTGTTTTCCATTCATTGGGCCTTTCAAGCCTATTAACTGTAATGTGTTTCAGACAATGCATGTTATTTTTAACCCATTTAAACCTGCCACTAGTTACAACAAGAAGTTACAACAAATCTATGATAATAGTAAAATGGCTCAGAATGTGGAATTGGAGGTTTTTGGGCATGATTGTGCTTTTTCAACTACAAAAATGAAGCTTCATTTATTGCTGTATGCAGAACAAAGTTTTCCAAGAAACTCACAAGAACGTTTGAAACATAATTCAGTCCTTGTTTGGATTAACATTTCTTAGACTATATTCCTTGTATATTAGATAGAAGTGACAACTACACTGAGAAGAGAAGGGTAAAGGGCAGAAATAGCTAATTTTCTACGTTGATCTGACTGGGTTAAAGGGGTCATTTAGTTGGTGCCTCTATAAAGGTGTGCTCACATGAAAGTTTATCAAATTAAATGCACAGTTAAAAAATGTGAAGCATGTAGTGCAATCAATAGATCTGTTTTTCACTGTAAATGTTGCTTAATCAATATTAACGAATAAAATCGTGCTTGAGATAAAGTGATGGAAGGTGCTGTTTAAAAGCTCCCTCACAGCATTCTGCTGAATCTGCCACGATAGACCAGACCAGTTTTTTTTACCCGTCTCTGTAGGATCAAGGGCCATTTGTGAACATGTATGTCTGAATAATTGCATAGGTGTGTGTCCTGTGTGAGTGTGTGAGAGGTTGAACAGCAGGTTAAACTGCTACTTTTGATTAATTAATGTCAGTATGAGATTGAGACCTTTTGCCCAGAAAACGTAATCTAAGTGTGTATGAGCGGGTATTAAGGTGTGTAGGGGTGGATGTGTGTGTGTGGGTGTCCTCTACTTGTATGAAAAGGAGGTCGAGCGGCAGCAAAAGTTTCTCTTGATGAATTAGTGCCTGTGTGGAAGTGGAAGCATGGACTCTATGCACCCAGCAGCCATTCGCCTCATTTTGTACAGTGTGCATGCTACACATACTTTCAGCAGTCCAAGAGTGTGTGAACAAAAAATAACACATTGACTGTCCTCCACTAAAATAACATGCAAACAGTTTGCATTAAGCCTAAATATGAAAGGTTAACTGCATGAACTGCAGGCGTATTATTCAGTTTTTAAAGTGATGATTCAGCCAAAAAACAATTTCTCATTTCAAAAGCTTCAGTCAGTGTTATAAATACCAGAAATACCTCACTGAACAAACAGTAATAATGATCAATAGAACTGAGCTGTAAGAATAACTGATGGTTCAGTGGCAGAATTCACGCCTACCATGTAACCCCACAATTGGGTCCGGTTCCCAGGCAATGCAATGACAATCACAAATTATACATATTATACATATACTTAGAGTCCAGTTGCACAGTTTATTATTATAATTACGCATAGAATTATTATTAATATATGTGCATAAGACCATAATGTTTTTATGATTTTTCTTCTTCTTCATTATTTTAATTCTGCCCTAAAACAAATCACCCAGACCAAACCATAAGTAGCAGAGTCTTGAAACTTGGTCAATAGTCAGTAGTCCCTCTCGCTACTTAGGCGCAAGACATGGGGTTGATCAGCCAACATGTTTGGATGTGTAACTGGATGTGTAACAAAAAGCTTAATGTAAATGATTTCTTGGGTCAAAACAAACTGATTTGCCAATTGTTAGGACTATTAGGCTGCTCAGATTTTTTGCAAATTAGCAGAATATGTAAAACCTACTTTTACAAACTAGTCCAGGAGTTTGAAAACCTGTTGACATTTGAAAAGATGTCTATATGCTAATGAACCCTTCTGGAAAATGCATATTATGGTTAAGAATCTGTAACTTTTCAGTTATTTGGCCAAAAAAAAATTAAACTTAATAGGCTTATGCTAGCCTTAATTTTGAGCATGCATACCAATTTTGGAGCAAATTTGTCACCAGGTGGCGCTATATATGCTTCTCAGCTTCTGTACTTGCAGTCGAGCTAAAAAAAATGGTTTGCTGCTTTTTTAAGACCGGTTATAAGTGCAAACAAGTGGGCTAACTCATAGCTTTTAATGTATGGCCCCGATTAGCCAATCAGAATTCAGCAAGCATCTGACATGCTTAACATTTACCAGTCATCATGAAATTTAAATGGTATGTCCATGTTGGCAATGTCTAAGTCAAGTTTCAGAAGAATTGGTATCTAGGAGGCAATAACCAATTATTAAAAGTGCAACAAGCTCTTGTTTAAGCATGATCAAAAACATTTTCAGAAAATGTAATCAATATGGCTGCCAGATGCCAATACACCACTTTGCATCAAGTCTTCTGGCAGCCAGTTTACTTATAGAAAAAGCAAAAAGGGGTTAAAAAAGACCAAAACGTGTAAGATGTCACTGGTGTGTGGGTGGGTGTGTGCATACTCTCTCTCATAATAATGTAGACTAGAGATAAACAGTTCAGCGCTGTACAATTCATGTCAGAAACGGAACCATTTATTGAGCTCTTTGTTACAAATATGCTGCATGTTATACAAAGGTCAAAAGGACTGGATGTACTTATTTAAGCACATATCGTCACTGGAGGGCCATGTTAAGAAGTTCAGACAGATTTTGATTTAGAGGGTGTGATGAACATTGCCTCCCAATCATGACTCTCTGTAAGAAAGGCCCAAACTGGTGTATTAGTCTGTGAATGCAGGCCCTTTAAAAACTGGGTCTGCTGCTTGATTGTTCTGTTGGTGAGGCCCTGAACTGTTGCACGGGGCCTGTTTGTGCCTGGACCCACTTATTACCACTTGTGGCTACATTAATTTTTATTAGCACTGGTAGCAGTAGTAGTAGTCAGGGGCGGACTGAGGCAAAATGGCCTGATTTTGTTCCTGGTTAGTCCACTTTCTGCATCTATAGAGAGCTTGCAAGTACAGTACATCACGAAAGACATGAGCCACTAAATATACATTTTCATAACAAGAAACGCTTAAATGAACTTTGGGTACACTACATAAAAGATAGTATACACAGAGGCCTAAGTCAAGTAGCTGTATAGACCATGATCTGTGATCTTAATGTTAATAGATCATTGGAGTTTACATGATGTTAGGATGTTAATCCTATATTTACTAGGCCTATTAGGGTCCTACTCAGGGACAGACTTTACCATTAGGCAGTGTAGACAGAAGTGATTGTAGACCACTCAATTCAGCCAGACAGTAGCTATAGCAGACTGAGAATAGGGTGCATCATTTTAAAATGTATTTTGTCTCATGTATTGTGCAGCACTTTTATAGTAAATTAAAAAAAAAAAGAAAAGAAAGCCAATTGTAATGAGTGGGGGCAGGGATTGGATTCAGGTCACATCATTGAGAGATGCAGCACAGCCATTAAAACATTTTTTTTCCCTGAATATTTCTGCACCCCCAACACGTTGTGCTGCATGTTTTAATCTATAATACTGCAAGCATTAATTAAGCATTAGTGACCTTGCTCAAGGGTTCCTTAGTGGTGCACAGCCAGGACTTTGACCTGTGGCATTCAGTTCACAAGGGCAAGGTACCTAACCACTAGGCTACCACTGCTTAGTGGTGGCTAACTGGCTATATAGCAGTGAATACAAGAAACTATGTTAGATCAGAACTGATCATATTAAAATGCCAACCTTCCACCTCTGTCTGAGCCAGTAACCACACATCCATTGACTTTAAACTGCAGTTTTTGCCGCTGTTTTGAATACCATGTGGTTTATCTGCCCATGTATCAAGTGGCCCACCAGGAAAACTTCGGTACTCCCAATGGCCAGTCAGCTCCCAGTAATAGTAGTAGTAATAGTAGTGTTACAACTGAACTGCCAAACAGTCTTAAAGAAAATGTCATAAAGGATTCTTTGAGCAATGGCAAAAGAAGAACAAGACTTCCCATAGCATTGTGTCTGAAGAAGTGATCTGAGTTTGTATAGAACCTTTCAAAGATTTAAATAATGTAGGGAATGAAGGGACCATGCGGAAATTCTTTAAACTTGTTCTGTGGTTTGCATGATAGGGTGATCTTTGAAAAATCAAAGATAAATAAACATAGATAAATGATCAATCTTTAAACTTAATTTTTTTTATTAAATGACCATATTAGTAACAGTAGTATAATTTGAACAAGAACTTTAATGTAAACTGTGGATTTATATGGGATTCGTTCTGTGGAGTGACTGTAAGCTTCTATTACTTGTTATCTACAAAAGCCCTGTAGCGGAAATGCAAAAATAAAAAGGCAAAGCTCAGACACCAAACGTCTTAGCTGATCAACATTTGGGAAAAGAGGAAAATTGAATCTGTCACTTTACCCTCTTATAACTCAGTAGACTTTTACTCATTCTCATTACTGCGAATAAGCTAATGTGAACATTATGTAGCCTAGTTGTAAACATGAGGAATTGCAGGATGGGCCTGTATAAGACACCCTGAGAGATTTGGTGTTACAAAGTGTGAATATAGAGTCATTTTCATCTTATAGGACCAGAAACAGAAACATTCATCATCAACATTAACACCATCCCTAAATCATAAACCTGCATGCACAGCATCTTTAATTTAGTGAACATACATACAAGGACAGATTGTACACTAATTACAAAGAGAATGTCCTATATCATTTTGGATCCAGGCAGACGTCAAGTAAGCATATTAACTGTGTCTCATTTGTAATTTACTGCCCAAACAACACACAGCTAAAACAAACAGCAAACAGCTGTCTGTGGCAAGATAGCCACTGTCATTCTGGCTTATTGGCTGACTCAAGATATGTGACGTGACACAATGTCTAGCAGGACTCACTGAGACCTACCACATCAGCCAGGGAACAAGGAGTTATAAATGTGTCATAATGGTTTTAACAGCACAGCACATATGAGGGATTGGACTGGAACAAAGCCCAATATTCAAACTCTGCTCAATAGGCTTAGTGTACAATGCAAGACAGAAATTAAAAGTCTATACGTTTATTATAGAAAATACATTTTTTTATATCCATTTTTATAGAGAACATCAGACTTGGGTAGTAAAGAAATACATGTAACAAATCTAGGTAATACTATTATTACTAGTACTAGATACTGAAAAAGTGTAATGGTATTATAAAGTGTAATATTATAGTTATATTATATTAAAATTACAGTTCTAGAAAGAATCAGGAACATGTTAAAAAAACTTCACAGCAAATGCTGTACACCAACTGCATTTTTATCAGGTGATGAAACCATGGCATTATTTTATTTACTCTTTTTGCTTTTTGTGAAAACTCAATTGTGGCTGAAATTGATCCCTTTTTGCATTTTAGGGCACAATTGAGTGTGTTGGCCATTTTTCTTTTAGTGTTCGACTGATACAATGGAATTACAGGGAAGGTGTGAAGAGACTACAACTTCCCACAATCCACTTGTAGTAAACACTAGAAATGACCTGAATGTCACATCTGAATGTTTACTAAGCAATGGACAGGGGAACATAATCACAATTAAACATATCAAACTTTATTTACTGGAGCAACACTAAAAAAAATAACAGTTGCTCTCTTCAATTAAAAACAAAGACACTGATGCTGTTTCTAAACAATGACTGGTAGCTTCAATTTACTGCTGTCATGGGTCAAAAACAAAGTTTCTTTTCATTCTTAACTTGTCACCCTGTTCATTGCTACAGCCTGGTGATCAACTAAATAATGGAGTTTTGCTTTGGCCACATGAGTATTAATGTAAACTGATGTCAGAACATGTCAGGAATTATTTCGTAATGCATGCGTTTTTCCCAATGTTCAGTAAATAGTTCACTTCTATATAGAACAATACTAAAGAAGAAACATGAACTCAGTCTACCAATCTCAGCTGTCTCTCTTGTTGGCATAGCAACAGCCAAGCTGACCAGCTTGCAGTGTTCCAGCAACTTGTCTAGACTGAGCTACAGATACAGACTGTACTATGTGTAGACACTCAAACAAACTGAAATCGGCAATTTTAGATACCGGGCTATGACTTGTTTAAAATAAGGATACAAGTTGGGGAGCTGGAAGTCTAAAAAATATCAACTATTTTATTAAGATATATATTATTACTATAATATTAATTTTAATATATAATGATAAAAATAACACAAGGATGATCATAATTGTGTAATATATAATATACATAATAATTCGAGGTACAGCATTGTACATCATGTTTCTGCATGGCTTTGTGCAAGTTGGATACTCCTGATCAACTGTACATAGTGCACTGACCAAATCAGAATAATGCTGCATTTCAGACTGTTTTCTGTAGAAGATGTAATTACCTTTAGACTCAAGTGCAAAATTTGGACATAAAGGATGTCCTTGCTGATCGACTTCATCTGGGTCATGTTGGAAATGGTGTAAACTTTATTTTTCAAATAACTATTTCTTTATTTATCCCTTGTTTATTCTGCTTTTTTTCATTCCTCAGACTGTTTAGGAGCTCTTAGTAGCCCAACACTGAATATCCGATTGCTATAGAAGGAGTTGATCTGTGCTGTGTGTACATAAGGAGGCAGGGTGACTTTGACTTTTTAATTTATTTTGCCAAGGTGACACAGAGAGTTAGTACACTGTGAAGGAAACAGAGCCTTGTTTCATTAGTCATTATTTGACATGCTCTCATTGACTTGCCCTCGCTAGTTTCCCTAAGGGAATCTGCATCACCATCTTAAAGGCCATTACAAGACTCCATTAGCTGGAGAGAAGTTTGTTAGACGTGTCCTTCGAGCAGCCATTTGTGAAGTGGCCAGAGGGTGCAGGGTGAGACTGGGGTCAGCGCTGCACCTTTTGTGTGATTGTACTGACTGGCCAAATATAATTAGAGTCCAATATGAATTTGTAGGACCTGTCGAAGACATATTGTTGAGCACACAGCACTGCGAGCAGCAACGATGAATTCCTTTTGACAAGCATAAAAATGCAATTGCCAGCAAAAGTGCATTTAAGCACTTCTGGAGGAGATTATCTTTTTATCCATTCAAAGAACTTGCTCTTTGTCCATTGTAATGCACATCTTTCTTTTATTCATGAATAAAAAGAAAAACATTTATTCCAACTTTGAATCTGTCTGTCTGTGCTAAGCTCCTTCCATTTTGACTTCTAAGCAAAAGCAAAGGTTGGGCACTTGGGATCTGCACTGAGGTGAATAGTTCAGTGTTCAGAATAGTTAAAATATACATTTAACCCTTAAAAGTGGAGGTACTTTTAGTTTCTTATAGTTTCAATCTTAATTTCATATAATTTCAATGTAATTACATATAACTATCAAGACATAATGACATAAAATGCTATGCATACTGCTATAGTCTATTGTCATACTGTCCATGTCTAATGAGCAACAATAAACTTTTATCAATGTAATAATAATAAATCTCGAGTACAATCACAAATGTGGATTGAAAGTTTAGAATCTACACATCTTCATCTCTTGACTCAGTGAGCTACAATGGCAAATTACATCATGCTTTCATTACAGCCAGCAGTAACTGTGACTTCTTCAGGGTATTCGGGCAAACTGGAAAATGTGCTCTTTTTCGTGTTACAAAACCAAATTTTATGACCACAATGGTCAGTATGTGAACGAAGACTTAAAAGCGAAGATCTTAAAACAAGATGACACAGAGTGTTTCTTAAGTGATACCACAGAACAAGCCTTTTAGTTCTTTATAAAAATAGATGTGAATAAGTATAGTAAACAGGTGGCTTAACTCCAGAAATCTTCAGACTTTCACAAGATAATTTTTTAAGTTCTTTCAGATAATGGAGTAATTGACTTTAGAAATAATATTAAGATAATAATAATAATACTCCTACCTTAACATTTCTGCTTACTATTGCAAGTTAATTATGGAAGCCTGGTAGGCTGAAGCTCAAAAGTTACAGTGCTTAAATAATGATCTACAGTGGTCTACTTGTCTCAACTTAGTCAACCTTTTAATTAGATATGTGTCTTCAAGCCACATGTACCCTTTAGCCTCCATAATCTTGGTCTGAAATAGTTTAAATCTGCCTCTCTACAGATGCTGTACCAGATGCTGAATTGATTGGTTCTTGCATGGTTCTCATTTGCATACTGTTGAAAATTCAGCTCCTTAATTTGGCATGTTTCTTCAAATTCACATGAATTTTGCATAAATACAACCTGAATGAGAATGATACAAGTTATAGCCTTCATGTTCTCACCTTGGTGGCATTATGTGACAATGGTAGCCCTACCCAGCAGGTATAATTGGTCAGAAGAATAAAACAAGTAAATATTTATGCAACACCTAAAAGTTAATTCATTTTAGAAATTGCTTGTCAGTGATTGGGGCAGTAAGCATTTTGGGGAAAAATTAAATAAACAAAATTACATCTACAATTTAATAAACATTATATTGTGATTTTTATGCATATATGCTCAATATTTACATGAACCATTCAATATTTGCATTCTTCCTTAAATTTTATTAGTTGTTGCTGATGTAATTGTGTTTATATTTTTTTCACGAAGAATTGATTGTTTATAAAAATTGCATTTATAGTTTATTCATTTGGAACTCATGTACACATAGAAATACATTCAATGGATTTTTTTCAGAAACACATTCACACACACGCACAAATCCAGGAACATAGAGACAGCTCCTTAAATGCCAGCCCATTGAAGAGGATCAGCGCTGAATTAATGGGGATCTATTTCAACACTGACTGATTCTCTCAACTCCGCATGCGTACAGGGATTAAGGGTACACACTGGCTTAACATTTGGAGAACATCGTTAAAAGCAAATTACATATCCCCCCTATTAACTGACGGTACACTCGAGATGTCCAGCTCAATTAGGAATAGAACATGCACTTTGTCAATGGGAATTAGCTGGACAAAAGCTGAGCATGAACTTAGTGGACCTGACCAGAAAGTTTGCGATGCATACTTTCTAGCATAATGATGACCTAAGCCTACTGACTTTTATAAAAATGTGAATGAGCCCTAGACATGAGAATGACTGCAGATGTACAGCCTGTACAGCAGTTCTCTCGGTCTCTCTCGCTCTCTCTCTTTCTCACAGTGCTTCTGCCTGCCAGTGGTAAGATAAGGTTTTTTCGCGCTGTCCACCCTTTTTGAAGCCATGCTTATGGGATTAATTAGCCACATCACCGGCTAATAAGCTGGCATACAGATGCAGGTGTGACTAATAGGGCTTAAAGCAGACAGCGAGAGCAGTGAACCCTAGACTCTGACATGAAGCAGGGGGATATTTCTGGAAAAGTCCTGTCAAAACGCTCCCACCAAAAACACCATTAAACCCTGTCAATTGAGTATGTTATATCATGGTAGGAAACAGAATGACAAAATCCTTGAATCAAAACCACTAGACCACAGGTTCTATGTCCTTCTCCTGGAGTACCACTGCTCTACACATCTGTTCCCAACATACCTGATACAACTAACACACAAATGAACAAGATCTTCCTAAGTTGAACTGGATGTCTTATTGCAGGAAGACCACTACAGCATAAGGGACAGTGGTGCACTAGAACCAGGACTCAGTACCAGTGCACTAAACCATCATGGTCTAGTAAACCAATTATTTTACTAAAACTAGTAATAATGAATGAAAATGGATCATTCTGCTCTTCACTAGCTTCATCCATTTCATTCTGTGTTGCTTTCACACCTGCTGTAATTGGTCTATAGTGCATTTGACCCTAGGTTGGTTCCTTAGGGCAGGTGTGAACACAGTAATTGCACTCGGGTTTTACCCAAAACACCACACCGAGACTCTAAGGGGGTCTGGATCTGCATCCAAACAAACTATAGAGCAGTTTACCTGTGTTTTGAACATGATTTGACTTTGATCTGACCCACCTTGATCAAGGTGTTGCTCCTCTACACTGCTCCCTGGGTGCTACTGATAGCTGCATGCTGCTCCACATGTGGATGGGTTAAATGAACATGAGTGTGTGACTTTTTGTCACTGCAAACACACCACAGCACAGCACAGCACACAGTGGACCATAACAAAATGTAATCTCTGCCTTTGACCCATCCATGTAGGAGCAGTGGGCAGCTAATAACGCCCTGGGAGCAGTAATTGGGGATGGTACTTTGCTCATGAGTAGCTCAGTGGTACTTGCACCAGTCTGGGACTTGAACCCTAACCGTCACCACCACTGCCCCTACTGAACCCCTTGCAGAGGTCAAATGAAGAGTCCACATTTGATTATGATGCATTTTGTGATGGAGTGTGTGCAAAACGACATAGTCACTTTCAATATTCTTGAATGTTATAAATTTATATTATTCACTTCAATATGAATTACATATGTTTAAATTTCTTTTAATGTTCTCAGAGATTCCATAAGCTGAAACTCAATTCAGATCAATCATATGGCTTAAAAGTGACTTTTTTTACCACTTTATTTATTATATTAAATCTCTTGTTGTGGTCACATATTTTCACATAATTTCAGCATCACTAACAATCTCTCTCTCTCTCCCTCTCTCTCTGTGCTTCTGCCACAAATGTTCTCTTTCCATTCAGGCTATTCTACAATCTGCCCAAATTAACTGTTCTCGAAAGGACTCCCAATAAAAATGTTCTAAAATGTCCTTCCCTTTAGATTGTTCTAGAATGTTCTTCTCTAATTCACACTGTTCTAGATTGTCCTAACATTGAGATCTGTCCTATTTGATTTACAGTGAACTGGAATGTTTTGGTCTGATTCACACTTTTCCACAATACATTGCTCTCATTCATACTGTTCTAGAATGTTCTCCCCACAATATTTTAGAATGTTATTATTCAGTACAGAATGAAGATTGTAGAATGTTCTCTTCCAATTGTTTATTTGGTTTGTCAGTCTGTATGCTAGTTTGGTGTGCTCTGAGCTTCAAAGTCCCTTGGTTAGTCAATGTAGCCCCTATTATAGAGCTTGGCAAAAAATCTAATACTGTTAAAGTGAAAAGTGGGTAATTGGGTTCCATGAGTTATAGTAAAGAGCTATAGAGGCTTAACAAGCTAAAGCTGCTTCAAGAGAATGGCTACAGTTTGAGTCCATATGCAATACTGTGTATACCTCGAAATCCCCTATAGAAGTCACATCTTCATGAAATAGCATCAAACTGCTTGGAAGAATGTTGGTGCATGAGGTTGTTTTTTCCATTAAAATCTGTGCATGACAGATGGCTAGCCCAGCTCCACCCAATTATAACAGCATGGCTGGAGTTGGCCATTTTTCAATCTCTGTCTGCGAGTGATGGGCAGAACATTCAAAGTCTGGTCTGACAGCATTCAAAACATTTTTCAGGAAGAAGGCATTGGTTGTCATCTAGATGGTTGAGGTTTGAATGGCAGAGTGATGGCCTCAGAGTGATCTGAAATAGTTTTCTTTTTTTATTTATCCATCCAATCACAAGATCTGCAGGGTCTAGAGTCATTGGCAGTGAAACTGCTGTTATTGTGACTAATAATGGCATAGGCTGGTGTACTGCATTTACTTCATTATCATTTGCCACATGGATCAGATTCTGCTGGCATGTACAGAAGGCCCAACTCTTACAAGACACTCACTGCCTTTCATATATGATTCATAGGATAACTGCTTTAAAATGCAAACAAAAAGGAAGAAAAATATAATTGAAATTGTGGCAAGTTTTAACCAGCTAAAACTTTACCCAAATCCCAACTCCTCACCCAGTGAGTTAACAAACTAGTTTTTACTTAATAGAAATTATTATTTTATCATTATTAAAAGTTTCAATTTACACCACATTGCATTTATAGTAAGAAATATGATTGTACTGAATCATATGAAGTACCCAATATATATGTATACAGATTTGTTTTCCAGAAAGAATTTTTTTTAAATGTTTCTGTCACTGACATTGAAACAAAATGAAAAAAAACTGTAGACTCAAAGTCGCCTGTACAGTATGCAAATGAAATTATATGTAATTATATATGACATTCTGTAATGTAACTGAGATGAAATTTGAAAAATGTAAATAAAAAAGGAGATTCTGCAGACTCTTTAGAATGGAATGAAGGTTGGCACTGCAACATAAAAAAGCAAACTTTGCTCACACATATCTTCACCTTAACTTGCTATTCGTTACCCAATCGCCAATTGTATACATGATTAGAATCATTTTGTATGCAATGTGGGCATGTGTTCCAGAATGAGTGATCTCTTTTCTGCTGTCTCAGCATATTCACACCTGCACACAGAATAAAAAAGAGATAAACTTTCCAGAATAAGAGAGGAATAGACAGAATAGACATGATTATCTGAGCTTACAGATATACAGTTAATTTGACACTGAAGTGTCATAGCTTTTGGCCAGCAAAAGTTAACACATTACATTGGCTTGTTTTCCCTCCAGATTGTTCATGTGTTTTGCTGATTTCATTTTTTGCTATAGCCAACCTTAACTACTATTAGGTAGGAGAGTGAGAGCAACAACTACTTCTCATATTTTAGACTCACTTTCATCGCACAGAGTGGTGCAAAGCAGGCCTCATCATCAGGGACAGGAACATAGGTTGACTGATTTGCATCATATACTCCTAAAGTTGAGCCAGTGTCCCTGCACTGCAGACATTGAACTATTAATGGCAAAAATGTTGTTGGTTTGAAATTGAGTCTTGAAATTAAAGACTGATGCTTTTTACTATCACACAGCAATATATTTCAGTTTCAGTTGCAAATATTCAGCTGATGGACACTTGCATGCGAGCTGCAGTGTACTTCATGACAAGATTCACCCACAGATTTTATCCCTCTTGCCATTGCCTTTATGCAGTACTGTAGGCTACACACACTCAATATCAGTCAGCCTACATGCTAATCAAACTACCACGGCTAAGCAGATGGTGCTTAGAAATGTAAGTCTCTAAGCTTGCATGTGGTTCTATGTGGAAAAATCAGGACAGGTCCAGCGATCTGTGGACTGGACCTGGTCCAGTTCAGAACAGCTGAGAAAACACTCTCAAAGGCCATTAGCTAGAAAACTCTGCTCCACCATGCTACATAAGACTAAGCTGTTTATTCTAGTGTTGGCTTCTTTGGGCCAAAACATAATTACATGGTATAAGTGGTTGATTCTTACTGAAATCAGAAGGGACAAAAATGGGAAGGAAACATAAAAAGTGGCTATTGTGGGATAACAGTGTACATTAATTATGTTGCAAAGCACTTTAAAGACTTTATTGTGCTTGTATTGGTCTTTACCATGCACATTCATTTTTAAAATGGATGACAGTTCATTACACATTTTAAAAGGCTGGCTTTTATTGCTCTAATGCTTTTATTACATCCTATTGCTTAAGTGCATTATACAAAACACTGCTAGTGAACATACACATATACATTAGCCATGAGTAGGGCTGCACAATTGAGGGAAAATAAGTATCATGACTTTTCTCAACTACACTGTCACTGCAGTACACATACACACACACTGATCAGCCACAACATTCACACTCTTGATAGATAAAATGTTTTTGTATATGAAGAAAAAAGTTGGGGGTGAGGAGGGGGTGGATATATTAGGCAAGTCAGTTCCTGAAGTTGGTAGACTGGAAATGTATGTGTATATGTATATACGTATATGCATGACACACGATTAGCCTATGAAAGCCCACCAACCAATCAGTATGCCCCACTAAAGGCATTTTTATGTATATGCTTCTATTGTTTGCTTTTTAAGAGGCCTATATTGGAAGACTTTTGGTGAAATGTTGACTGGGGATTTCCTGATGATTTCCTCTTAAATGTTTGGTTCCGTTAATAAGACATAAAGTAAATATTTTGGCATTGTTTTTTTCTTTTTCCCAGTTTGTTTTTCCCCCGACTACCCTTGCCTACAGAAAACACACTCTTGCAAAGTCACACAGAATTAAGCCTTAAATAAAAATACTAATATAATTATATTCATCACATTAACAATAATCATAAAACAATTTTAGCTCCCAGCTCCACCCCTACACCCAACTTACTGCAGCACAGTATCAAATGAGCCACAGTGCAGTACCTGTGGTTGGGCACCTCTAATCTAAATCATCTACAGGTAGTTCACAAGCTCCGTGTTATTAGATTAAATTTCCCCACTAAAAATGTTGCTCCATTAAAAATGCAGCTTGTGATTGAAAAATAAATCCATAGAAAATTATTAATCTGTCAGCCCTAGCTAGAATGAGTAGGCTCAAGAAAACAAAAGCTTTATGAAACTCTGGGGTGTGACAGTCAGCCATAACTGGCAAATATGAGCATGGAAAAAAATCTATTAACCCAGGGGGCAACCATATGCATTAGATAAAGCTAAACTTGAGAAAAATTGCCCTATAGACTCCTTGCACTAGGCAAAAAAAGAAGACCTTATTGACCAGATTGTCTATTTTTTTTGGTGAAATAAGTTTTTCTGTGAGTTGGTGGAGGCGGTTACAATCATTCTCCTCACAGTGCTGATATTCAGTGCACAACTATAGCAGCCATGGAAGCAGAAGGGAAAACTACAGTATGGTGAAGAAGACAAAAGGAAGGAAGACAAAGGCTGTTGATGTGGCAAAAAAAAATAAGCAGGTGAACCTACAATTGCATTCTCTCCAGAGTCTGTAGTTTCAATTAGGTGCATAAACACAGTCCAGCACAGTAGTGTAGAGCATTTTACACCGGAAGACCAGAACTTACTGTTATGCATTACTCTAATGGTGTGATGCCAACTGTTTACAGAATTTGAGTTATGTACTACATTTTCTCATTAGACTGCATGAGAACTTTGCCAGTGTTCTGTAAACCTTGTCCAGTCTCGCTATAGTTGTATTTGTGGATGAAGCATGGAATTGAACTGACAGGAAAAGAACCACAGTGGAAGAGAATAAGAGAGCAATGGATGGATGGTTTTCATATGACACTGACAGTGGAATGACAAGAGTGTCCTTCAATTAAACGCAGATTAAGTGATGACACAATGCACACTCTCTCTCTCCCTCTCTCTCTCTCTCTCTCTCTCTCTCTCTCTCTCCCACTCTAAGGCCCTAAAATAAGCCTCCCAATGATGAGGAGCACATAATATGAGAGATGACCAATAAATTCAGATGTTACGCTGAAATGGGAAATGAAAGGATGAAGGGATACTGATGGAGTGAAGATAAAAAAAGAAGCTTAAACTGGAAGAGCAAGAAAGTGAGAAAGACTGGAAAAAGTGAAAGAAATGGGGGAAGGGACCTTAAGCAACTTCTTACCCTCCCAAGTTGAAATTCCCAATTCAGAGTGTCTGTTTTAATACATCTTCAATACCTACATGTCCTGGTTTTGCAGGAAAACCAGAGAAAAAAATTGGACCTAGCAGTAAACCACCCTGTTGCATTCATTAAAACTAAAAGAGCAAAGTCATATTTTTCAATTATGAGATTGGGTTTGGGGTCAGGTTTAAGTTATGAATAAAAGTTATGCGACAAAAGTTTGAACACCCTTTGTTGAGTTAAATATACTGGACAAAATCACATAAAATATAAAAATACTACCTTTGCACAATATCAGCAATATCAAAACAGTTAACTTGTAATAACATGGAGAAGTGTTTCCTCAGTAGAGAATGTGCAGTTGTTTTAACTTGTAAAATCAACAAAATACATAATTTCTGGTCTGCAAATTTTTAACTGTAGATGCTTACATATATAATACAATGGAATGTTTTCATTTACTTATAGAAATTAAAATGAGTGATAATTTGTCACTGTGAACACATCTTAGCACAGCACAGAGTGGACCACAACAAAATGTCACCTCTGCAATTAACCCATCCGTGTAGAAGCAGTGGGTAGCTGATATGAGCAGTGCTCAAGCGTACCTTAGTGTTATTTGCACTGGTCTGATATTTGAACCAGTGACCTTTAGGTCACAGGGGCAACTTCCTAATCATTACACCATCTACTTATATTTAATACACACTTGACATTATTATTACATATATTATCGAATACAAACATTTCAACACCTTACCCAAGTTTAATTGAATATATTTTGCATTTTATGAATTGGAAAAAATACATAAAATATACCATTAATACATTAATAAACCATTAATATGACCAGATGTGACCAAATTTCAGTTTACAACAGTATTAAAGGTGCTTAAATATAAAGTATATACCCAACATCCTGAAAAGGTATAAAAAACAAGTGAGTATGTGTGAGAGTGTGTGTAGCAGTATGGCCTGCATGTACACAGTGCCAGTCATCATCACCACTGGGTTGAAAATGGAGGCTTCATTGGTCTCTGCTATGCCTGGCCTAAGCCAATCGGAGGTGACGCTGCTGCCCCCGAGCTGAATCTAAAATAGGGCGGAGAGGGGAGGAATGAAGGGATATGGGGGGTGTTGGGAAGGGGAAGGGTAGAGAGCAGGATGATGTCAGGGCAACTCAAGCTCATGATAGAAGGAAGAAAATGGCAGAACTGAAGAGAAACATTCTGGCATGTTCCAGAAGGCATTTTCTATTTTCTTTCTAGGTATTAGTGCTGTTATAGTGGCTGGGTAGAGAGGACGGATCCAGTGTTTTGATATTTTGAGGGGATAAAAGGAAGAAGAAGCTTGAGGTCATACAACAACATCTGGAATGTGCTTTCGTGCTTGAGGGGAAAGAGAAAGAGAGTACGAGAGAGAAAAACAGAAAGAGGAAGAGAAAGAAGGCGAGAGAATGAAAACAGAGAAAGAGAGAGAGAAAGAGAGAGAGAGAGAGAGAGAGAGAGAGAGAGAGAGAGAGAGAGAGAGAGAGAGAGA
>JBBPDA010000041.1:32575548-32580548 GCA_037974385.1 Arnoldichthys spilopterus | reverse complement strand
ATGTTATTTGCACTCATGTCACCAAGAGCTTGTAATAAAAGGATTAATACTTAAGTCACTTAATGCAGTTCACATGCTTGGAAGCTACACAAACTTTGTAAAAATAAAAAAATTCATAAATGTGCTATAGAGTGTATATGTTAATGTCCCTTATAGAAAAGTCAAGTAAGTGTGTAAAAACCACACTTAATATCTATGACTCAATGTGTCATTTGGTGTGCCATCTAATCATGTTTTCATTGTTATTTCCATATCTTATTATGTTTTGTTCACATTTATGTAAAAAGTAATGTGTTGTGTCCACAGGGAGTAAACAGGGAGCCAAAATAACATCTGTGAAAAATATTTCCCATATGCTGTTTGTAATGTACAATAGTTTGTACAGCACCATGCAGCATGTTTCCACTCAGTTTTCAATATTCTCTCAGTGTTTTTATGGACATATGACTTCATGACCTATGAAGCACGAAAACCTTTTTTTTTATTTTGGCAAAAAATATGAAAAAAAATGTTTAAACTACATGTGAATAAAGATTTTGATGAATTAATAGGAAAGACAAATGTAATGAGTGGATTAATCAGCATTTCAAGGTCTTCAGAATCCCACCACATGCCAACAGAATTTACTCTACATGTGTCTTAATGCAGGCAGTATAAACTTCATGAGAACAACCACTAAAAGAGCAATTTTTCATCTGCTATTCAGAAGGAGATGCATTGTGAACGTCTCGATTTGTTTTATCCAACCAAATCAAACAGAAATCACAGGCACTCCTGAAGCCTTTTCTTTAGATAAACACTCATGAATAATTAAAGGCAGTGAGATGTTAAATAAAGCGGGACTTTGAGTAAATAACAGAGCGTTCTCCTCACTCCATTACAGAACAACAGCTATAAATCCAACCTGGCAAACACATCATTCAGCACACGATAGGCCTTTTGATCAAAGTACAACCATGGGCATTCACCCACACAAGAAATCGTAAACAACATCAAACAAAATGCCTCACATTCTCAATCTTTGACCCAAAAAGATTGAGCAGAATCATACAAGACAGTACTGACAGTAAGCAATGCATATGACTATATGGGTTGTAAAAAGGACGGACTACTTCCGCTTGAGCATTTTGTTCATTTACAATTGAATTGAATCATGTGCTTGACTGTGCATTAAATCAGTTCCTCTTTATCAGGTTTGTAGTGTAGTGGCCTACTTAAAAATAGTCCATATCATATAAAACTTAACTTCCTTTTAAAAACAGAAGTATATAGAACAGTGTTACTAAATTATTTTACTTGGCCATTTATTTATTGAGGAAAATGATACACTATATCATACACTATCAGGACAAAAGGATTAGGAGACCTGCACCTACAATAACTTTTATGACATCCGATTCTTAATCCATAGGTATTAATAAGCTGCTCACCCATTTGAAGCCATAACAGCTTTCTCTCTTTCCAAAAGATTTTGTAGTGTGTCTTTTTGTTGATTTATCCAGAAGGGCTTTCCCCAAAACTATTCTCACAAACTTGAAAGCATCTAATTGTCTTGGTATGTTAAAGCATTATTTTTTTCCTTCACTGGAGCAAAACCTCCACAAAACACATTTTCACTGATCTAGTGTCCAGTGGCTGCAGTATCAGTCTATCTGATGCTTGGCATTACGCTTGGTGTTGGATGCAGCTGCATGGCAATGGAAGCTTTCCACGAAGCTCCCAGTGCACAGTAGTTGTACTGAGGTCAATGCTGGAGGAAATCTGGAACTGAGGTTACTAAGTCAACAGAGCAATGACGTCTCTACAGTGTATCTGTGAGTGGCAAAGGTAAGTGAATCTTTGCATTCCTTTTGTGATGTGGCCTCACTGCAGCAATAACTGCAACTAAATATTTTCGCTAACTGTAGAAAAGAAAACGGAAAGGAATTATGTTTTTGTGTATTTAAGGTTAAATATAGGAATAGGGTTAAAAATTTAGTTGAAATAATGAGCCTTCAGTTTAACATGGGAGTCAATGAGTGCAAGTGTGAAAGACAAACCAAGGAGACAGTGAGAGGTGATGTGTCATTTTCTGTGTAGGGGGTGGACATGCATGACTACAGTAGCTATATGGACCATCTCTTTGCCATGACCCTTGGTGATGTGTGTTTTCCCAGTGGTTTCAGAGGCTTGTGGTGGGGACATTTATTTGTCTTGAGAGTACAGTTGCCCTTGGCCACACACTCAGTTTTGTCTGTCTGTCCTCTATATATGTGTGTGTGTGTGAGTGTGTGTGTGTGTGTGTGTGTGTGTTTGTGTGTGTGTGTGTGTGTGTTTTTGTGTGTGTGTTTGTGCTTGTGAGACAAAGTGTGAGAGACAAATTTATCAAGAGTTTGTGGGTTTTATTGTGCAAGTTTTTATTTTCTTTCACACCCCCTGCACAGCATAAGTGTGTGTCTGTGAATGTGCATGCCTGTGTGAGAAAAATTCTCTTTGTACTAAAACACACATGCAGGCTTTGGGCTAAGTGTTTATCAGTGCTGGGGGATATGTTTTCTGTACTGGTATATATAGGCACTGCCACACAGTGTCATTACCCACACCTAAATCATACACGCAGCTCTGACACTTGACTCAACCCAGCAGTAGTGGTGCTGCTAAATTTGAAACCTAAACCTGCCCCAAACCCGAACCAGCTCACAAGACCCCATGCAGTTTTACATTGTTTTGCTAAGTGCTTGAAAGAACTGACTGATAATATCCGGCTGGCATAACCTGGCATTTTAGACATCAGTCACACATTTATAGCATTTATTATCAGTGGATCCTTGTGAAATTGCTAATTGCTGAAGAGAGTGCATATGTGATTGTGGGAGAGAGAGAGAGAGAGAGAGAGAGAAAGAGAGAGAGAGAGAAAGAGAGAGAGAGAGAGAGAGAGAGAGAGAGACAGAGAAAATCTGTAATTAGTGAAAAAACACAAACCCTGATAAAATACATGAAAAATGTCACGGACCTGTCCCGAAAATTGCTATTTTGTCAGGCCCTCTGGGGGCTTCAGATTGTTTTATAGAAACCTGATTAAAAGCTTTAACACTACATAAAGATTAAGTTTGCTCTCTGCAGTAATGGCTGGTAATAATATAGGATGGGAGGAATAACATATCAATAACTAATCAATAGCTCATGCACTGCAGCATCACATTTGAGAGCAATGCAGCAATGAAATGATGAAATGAGCTGTTAAGTGATGATGTGCAGCATCAGTTAATCACAGTATATTTTTGCAGCAGAACTGCACTGTCTCAACTACATGAACATGACTCAAGATTTATGTTCAAAAGAAACAGCAAAAACAATATTTAAAGTACAAATATCTTGCCTAAATGTCTGTTACAAGCACTTATAAGCACCAAGTGACCACGTAAAGTTACTAACGTTATTAAATACTATTATTGCAATTGTAAAATATGAAATAAAAATGTTTCTTGAGAAGAATTAATGTAATGTAATGACATGTTCTTAGTTGGACTTTATCTGACTCTCAGTATACACAAACTTAACTTAATGTGTTTATGCAGTGTTTTACAATGGCTTTAAGCTGGTCTCAGAGTTTAGAGCCAGATCTAACTGCCCCCACCAGAACTAACTTCAGACTGCAGGGGGCACAGCTGGTCATCTTGGGCTTGAAAATATTAGCCAGAATGAAGAACTAAATGAACAGAAAAGAACAAAAATACTGTTTCTGATGGAATTTCCTTACTGTGGCTCATTAGACAGTGTGTTGCTATCTGTGTAAATAAAGTAAAACTAAGACTGGATTTTCAGATCACAGCTCAGAGAGCTACACTTATAAAATGGAAAGAAAAAGAAAAAAAATATCCATATTACCTGAATGTATAATTATCAATAAGTCAGCCCTTGTTGACTGCATGTTACTAGGGTAAAGTAGTTGTTGTTACTAACCATTTATCAAGATAAAGGATATCCACATATTTTGTCTGGATGTTGGTGGAGCCTTACTTTCTCATGTAGTCAGGTGTGTATGCACACTCCTCAACTCATGCTTCAGCAGCTGAGGCATTAGCTCTAGATTTGCCAAATCTCACACGACAGAACCAACACCCTCACACACACCTCGACAATCAGTCTGAAACACACATTTAAAGACTGGCAATGGCACATTGTGATAGATGACAGTGGAGAGACATTGGGAATTAGCTATGGCTAAATGGGGAGAAATATTACATGAATATGCTAATGAATAATAAAACAATATGCTGCCAATATGGTGCCATGAGCATTTGGCAATAAAGTCCTTGGCAGTGCTTTGAACCCAAAGCGATTCTGTAGCACCGCTTTCAGACTGCATGCTCTTTCCCCTGTTAACCTCTGTCTGAGCCTTCGTACAAGAAAAAAGAGTAAGAGAGCAAAGAGAGGGAGGAGAGAGGCGGAGGAAAGAAAAAAGGGGATGAAAGAGATAGGAGGGAAAAGACAGTGAAGAAAAAAAGAGAGAGAGTGTGTGTGTGAGAGAGAGAGAGAGACAGAGAGAGAGAAGGGCTGAGTGAGAAGTGACAGCTCTGGTTTTAAAATAGCATGAATGGCTTCGAGAACGAATTTCACCATCGTCCGTTTTTCAGCGCGGAAAATGCTGAATAATTCATGGCAGACTGTTTGGCGTGCGAGAAGCAAGGACAGGGAATCAGAGCGGGATTTTTGACTCTCATGTGAAATTAATGGTGGAAGGAGAGCCGAGAGGGAGAAAAAGAGGAGGAGAAAAGATTAAGCGAGACAGTCGTGTCTTGCTACGCAATAGAACAGAGAAAAGCAAATAGTAGTGCTGGTTCTGGGATGGTACTGCTTAAAAAATCAATATCATGAAATCCTCCTTATGTATCATGGCATTGCATGGTGTAAGCATTAGCAAGTTAATGATCCCATACTCTGTGAGTACCTAAACACCTATGCTAGCTGGATGTCCAATAAAATTGCCATTTTGTTTAGTTATTTTCCACTTGTTTTAA
>JBBPDA010000041.1:32565548-32570548 GCA_037974385.1 Arnoldichthys spilopterus | reverse complement strand
CAAATGGTGCAAATGTACAGAAATTCAATGATCATGTCCACTTTATACTAATCAATATGATCCATATTTATATTTTATATTTTATTTATATTTATTATATTTATCTATCAATCAAAGTCTCTATCAGACTGCAGTCATTTTTAAAAAATTATAATAATATTTAATATATTATTAATTTTTCCCAAAAATAATTGTTTCTATTGCCCATGTTCCTTTAGTTTTCTTGACTTTGAATAAAATGTGATGTCCATTTCCCTGTACTGCAGACTCCCCATTTCTTACACAGATTTGCACCCCTGGTACTGGGGGATGGGAAGTGGGATTGAAGGGGCAAAAACTCCATGGAAACGGGCTATGGCTGCTCCAAAAAAGGGGGGTGAGTGGGTTAGAGGATGGAGGATTGACCTTGAAGCGTGCCTCGCATGCGCAGTTCCGCCACCCTCACACTTCAAACGAACAATTAGACAACGTTGGGCAAAGCTGCGTAAAGATTCAGGGAATGTGCTGAAAGACTAGCTTCATTATAGGAACCTTTGAAAGACTGAGTGTACAAACTGGTTTACAAATTGAGGTAAAATGTAGACAAAGCAGAGCTTTTACTCGCTTGCATTAATTCTCTAAGGTTGATGGGTTTAAGGAGCTTGGTGGAGGGAGATGGCTGCACTCAGAGGAAATAAACCTCCACAAAAAAGAAACAGTTTGATGAAAAATCAAGTTAACTAAGTTTCCCCTAATCCTGAATGGAGCCAAGACATGTTTGGCATCTGAGCTTGAACATTTAAAAAGCTATGGGGCCCAGTACAGTTTTGAGTAATCTCTCAAAGTTTGGTAAGTGTATGACATATGGCTTTCTATAGAAATGGACAACATACAAGCACACAACCTCTAGGCAACAAGATAACTTCTGTTACTGCTACTGTCTTTAGCTATGAATCACTTGTTTTTAGCAAATGTGCATTTGAAAAGCATGTCATACAGTGTCAGACACCATATAATGTATATTTGAGATTCCTTAACACAATTTCAGGAAGGCATGTGATGAATTAGGCATGAACTTAGCATGATGCTGATAATAAGGCTGTCACTATTGATATTAGTAATTAAATTCCCAAGCGATAATTTTGGCACATGTATGTGTAATTTAGAACAGCATATATTTCAATTTTACATCATTTACATGACATTTTAAACTACAAATATATGGGCATTATGGAGATCCTGCCGGTGTGGATTTCTTCACTTTCACTGATGCCCATAAAAGTATTTAGAGTTATAATATTTCCCCGTTTGTGAAGATTATCCAGACTGCTGAACATGACTTTATAATGACATGCAGTAAACATTTTTCTTTTATCCAGAATGACAAGTAATGATGAATCCAATGTCATTTTTATAGAACATATATATTTTTCAATTTAGTAATCAACAGTAACTAACTTATCATGGCAGGCCAGCTAATAGGCCTCTAATACTTGTTAACAGAGGTGTGGGCTTATGTCAAACGTTGGACTCTAGTCAAACTTGCATCAGTGACTCGTACATTGCCTTGGGCTTGAGTCTTTTGACAAGTTTATAAGTTTCAATAGACCCAAAGGGGAAGAAAGGTGAAGAGAGATTAAACCTTCTACTTACACTCACTTACTTTTATTTAAATAATGACATAAATAAATAAACAGTATAGTAGAATTTAGTATTTTAATAGGGAACAATTAACTTGTTTTGGATCATTTAGTATTCAAGACTCAACTGCAGACTCAGTTGTTGACTCGATCCTTAAGTAATACTCAGTAGCTCAGAGATTTGTTTCTACCTCTGCTTGTTAGCTTCAATTACCTTGTAGACTCTATGGAAATTGAAGGCGCTAAATGTGTCTTGCTTGATCAATATATTCAAGGTTTTACCAATCATTTAAAAGTCAACTATGCTGCATGCCAATCAAGGCTGTCTGCCCTCATCTACATCCAAGTTAAGAGGAAAACTTTCACACAGATTTTTCTTTAACCTGAAAGACAGTGGCAGTATTGTCTTCTTGCTCAGTGTGCTCTCAGTGACCAAGAAGCTGACACGTCACAACACAAGAGGTCACAACTGATATAGTTTACAACCATTTTAACTTTTTAAAATGTATTTAGAAACTCTGTATGACCTTTGGCATGGTTTGGCCTGGCTAAAGTAAACCAGGTTATTAAGACTTTTACGCGTAATTTCTCTATTTACCCCTAACTGCCCTCAATTAGCTTCCTGGCCAAACGTTAAAACGATAAAATGAAAATTGATTTTCTTGTTACTAAGGAGCTTTTCATGGCTCTATCACTGTCTGACTGTCTGACTCTAATTCACTCTCGTTCTCTCTCAGCTTCTGTTCAGTCAGAAGATAAAATGTAATACATGACATCTTTTGAAACTGATAGAACTGCTAATTTCTTGATATCAGAAAGCCTAATGTATATTACAGAGAAGGAGCTGAATAATAATGAATTAAATTACAATTTCAGGGGGGAAGCTTTTCTTCTTCATACAGGACACACTTCTACTGTCTTCTTGCACATCACTTAAGCCCTTATTCTTTCAATGTGCACAAGTAAATAACATTGATTGAATAGAAAAAATAGAGCACCTTTTACTGATGTTAAACAATGAAGCTAAGCTAGAATTGAGCCCTTGTGTTGATCAATGTGTCATTTGATGTTGTATTCCCATTGGGTGTTTAGAAATCATAGGCCATATCAGCAGCCAAATTCTGAGATAGACATCCTAAATTGGTGACACTGTCACTGTCAATGATACATCTTTATTTGCAAGACTGTACCAACAGCCATGCTTGAACCCATCTCACCGTGTGACAAGACCACCGTTTTGCAGACACTACCCAAGACTATTATGCTTCTTCCATGCTGATCATCTTTTGTCTGGGACAAAAGTGTAGTTAAACCACCACTATCATTTAAACTAATACTTAGCCACTGGATTCTGTAAAGTTTCTTGGCTTTGATGTACAGTTTTCAGAGAAATATTTTGTTGGTAGAAATTTACATTGTTGTGGATCTTTACCCTTAATACCCTTGCATATTTCATTTACAAAAATAAATATTGAGAAAGAAAATCATTCACTTTACGATTATTTATGGTACCAAACGTGACTTTTTCACGCCTTCACTCAAAAAGAATAAAATTAACACTTTTGGAATCTTGGCATTTACTGTTAAGGTTGTAAACATGTTCACATTTCTTTCAAATCAAGAAACAGGTTTCTTTCTTTAAAAAAAATAATTGGCAGAGTTAAGCAGGGTCCGAAGCCAGACTTTCTTGGCTGAGCAATGGATTTAGAGGTATGTTAATTAGGACTGATGCCAAATGGGCAAGACAGACCTGACCTGTACATAGGAAATGCATTAGCACCAGACAGGAAGTGCTGCATGATGTCCGGAGGGCCTGGCCACTGCTTTCCTTCCTACAAACAAAATAAACAAAAATACACAAATACACACTTGCTTAGGATGCAAACACTGTCCAGAAGAAGCAGCCACAGGATTTAAAAAACTTTGTTTATAGTATGCTCTTTTAAAGGCAAATTTATCCAATATTCATCTAAGCCTTATATAATATTATACACAACATCTATAAACAACTGTATGGTGAGGCTAATCAAAATGGTAAACAATGCATTTATTCTAATTTACTCATTTTATTCATAACTGTCATGCCAGCAGGACACTGGTGTTAATGCTTGGACCGGTTGCTATAATCAGTATGTTGTTTTGTTTTAATTAGCTTAAGTACCTACAGAAAACCAATGTCTGTTTCTAAAGGCTGAAATAAGACATAACTGAGAAAAAACGACAAAACATGCAAATCAGAGCCTCCCTTAACTGTAAAAGGTTAAATGAAATATGGACTAATTATCTTACTCTATGAATATATTTGAAATAGTTGAGACATTTTATACAATGCAATTAAAAACAAAATCTGCTTTATTTAACTGACAAAAGCACAAAGAAATGACTTTTTATGTCCTGACTTGATTGTGATTCATAAATATAAACTAATCTTGAATTTCATGCCTTTAACACACTTAAAAAAGTTGGAAGTTTTAGAATATTCAAGTTATGCCGTTTTGAAACATTCCACAATAAGCAAGTTAATTCGTTAAAGCTGAGGGTATCATTAATTGGTATAAAAAGAGAATTTACTAAAGGCTCAGTCTTTGCAAGCAAAGAGAGGTTCTGGCTCATTACTTTGTGCTAAACTCTAGGAGAACTGTCAATCTGTTCAAAAAGAACATTTTAAATGTACATGACCTTTGAACCCTCAAAAACCACTGCATTAGAAAGCATCATGCAACTGGGATAAATATAGCTACATGGGTTCCGGATTACTGGAAAACCACTGTCACCTAACACAGTCTGACGCTGCATCAAGAAATAGAACTTGAAGTATACACATCAATTCTATGCAAATTGTCATAGAGTGTCATTTGTCATATCCCAAGGTTGGGATGAAATGGAATAAATATGGAAGTTTTAAGAATACATAATCATAATACTGGACATCTAATGTAACAAAACACCATTAGTACTACAGTGACCAACATGTAACACACACACTCATTAGATGCACTCAACTCAACAAATGGCCATTGATGTTTCTGCTAAAGCCTGAGTAGACAGATAAAGCTGTGTTATGATCCAATCATTTATCTCAGAGTCACTGAGATCTTCTGAGTGATAATTAAGCTGAACAGTGTCCTTGGTATGTCAAATGTTGAGTGTAGCATTGATGTATTGTACTTGTGATGAGGGGATTGTGATAGCAGTAATCAATGAAAGTAAAAAAAACACATTACTCTGCTCTACTCTACTACTATTGGCCTGGGAGGAGTCAAATTTTTCATACCGTCCTAACACTCTACCACAGTACACAGAATCTGGCAGTGTGTGTGTCAAACTGTCAAAATATCTATTACTAATGGAAGAAATTTAAGATCATTCTTATCTTCTCCT
>JBBPDA010000041.1:32553048-32560548 GCA_037974385.1 Arnoldichthys spilopterus | reverse complement strand
AAGGGGGTTAGAAAGTTTTTCACTTTAGGTAAATTTCTAATACATTTGTGATACAAAACTGAAATAAATCAAATCTAAGTGTAATAAACACAAGTTCTAGATTTTTACTGTGAAATACTGTCACACGAGCACAAAACATACATTTACGGTATAATGTTAAAAAACCTCCCCTGCTGAAGGGTTAATCAAGGCAGTCAATACCTATGTATAATTATATGTTCATATGTATTATATATGCAACTTCCTATATGCAATTCAACCCCATTGTAATTCACCCCTGAAAGCTGAGATGCTTTAAAAATGTAAATAAAAAATAATGTGATGATTTACTTATCATATAACCCATTAAATGTTCAAACTGAATTTAAAAAATATATTTTATGAAGACATACATGCCCATTTTGATGTCAAGAATAGTTTTTTAAAAGTTGTGCCAGGGGAACAAAAGTTAGGAAATGTTACAAAATACATATCATCTCACAACTAAAAAAGTCAATTGACAATAAGTCAATAAAAGGTTAGGTATAAAAAGAGCATCCCAGAGTGGCAGATTCTCTCAAAAGCAAAGATGGGGATGAGAAATACTGCATGGGAAAATAGTGCAACAATTAGAGAACAACATTCCTTAACGTTAAATTGCAAAGCATCAGTAAGAGTATACATTATACAAAGTATATTAAATCATTAAAAGATTCAACAAGTCCATAGAATTTTCTGTAAGGGACAAGTCTGAAAACCAGTATTGAATGGCTGTGATCTGTGGGTTCTAAAACAGAACTGCATTAAAGACAGACCTAGTTCTTCAGCTGAAATCACTGCATGGCCTTAGGTACATTTCCAACATAGTTCATCACTGCATCCACAAATGCAAGTTAAAACTCTACCATGCAAAACAAAACCATTTATAAACATGGTTGAGAAACACTGCTAGCTTCACTGGGGGCCCACTGTCCTGCAGATTGTATTCATTTTAATACATGTATTTAAACGTAGTAAGGGGTTAATAATGATGATTTGTGATTTGTTGAATTGGGTATGTTCAGAGCAAGGAAAAACACTAAAATGTGCATAACCAGGGACCTGCAGGACCAGGACAGGTGACCAGCGCTTTAGGTTTTCTCTAATTTTCCTATTAAAAATAATCATATGCCCAGTAACAGACATACACACACACAGATACACACAATTCAACAGCAAGAGGCCCTTGCCTTAAGGTACACACTAGTGTCAGGGTAGAATAAATTTGGTGTCTAAAGGTCAGGGTCAGGGCTGTTAGTAGCCTGTCTTTTACCGCTGACCATAAGGTTCAGGCTAGTGCTTCTCCGAAAACAGTGAACCTTGTCTCATTTCCCCTCTCTCTCCACCTCTGAGACATAAGACCACAACAGTGATCAACACTCTGACCCTCGCTTAGACCCCATACTGCTGAACTCCAAGGTCTGTTCAGGCACAGTGGAACAAACTTGTACTGAATTCATACTCACACACATACACACACACACACACACACACACACACACACACACACACACACACACACATTTTTGTCCACAGTGTGAGATCATGCTTATACCCCATAATATATTCCTAATCTTATCCTATGTTCTTGGTTCATAATTATTTTGGAAATGTGTGAAAAACAGGATACTTGTGACATTCAGTAATGCATAATTAGCTCTAATCAAACTGCTTACATATTTCACTACTACTTGAAGCAATTTAGTTTATAGTACTATCACGACTTTCTCTCAGAAACAGCTCTACAGAAGTTCTGTGACCAAGAACCAAAATCAACATTAAAATCACTGTCACTTTTTTCCAACAGCCATTTTAAGGGAATAACAATAGCTGGTTCTATTGCAATATGTCTCTTCAATTTGCCACTTCTAAAATGTGTCAATGAAAGACAAATGTGTTCAAAGACTCAGTAGCTCTGCACTCATTTAAAGTCTTTAGATGTGACAAATTGAGGCCACATTTTAAGTTGCCACTCTTGACAGCATACACATGGCATTACAAAACACATCCTCTTAGCTGTTGAGAGCTGGAGGGTTTGAAGTCCTGAGCTGGAATCATCTCAAAGTGTTTACTGTTGTTCTGTTCCTTCTTCACACATCAATACTTGTCCTTCAAAACAAGATAGCAGGACACTACGGGCAAACACACTACATTTTTAAGCTATTGTTAAGGTTTAGGACTAACAACCCTGCAACATTCATGATAATAACAATCTCTTGTTGATGCTTCATTTCACATACGTTGCTGTTGCTACAATAAATATAACAATACATTAATGTATGTAAACCACTACATTCCAGATTTTCCACACACATGAAAATATGTTATTAATATCCATTTTAAATAGTAAATCATTATAAAAAATGTCTTTTGTGGTCACAATTGTGATCAGTGGAATAATATGGTATATATAGAATTAATATGTTTCTTTTATGATGTCGTCAAAAATCCTGATGAATCCCAGCCCAGTATTTAACTAATTTAACATCACATTCTAGTGTGACTCTTCCACAAAAACCTTCCTACAACAACTATATGAAAACTGAGAGCAAAGACAAAAAACAATATACCTCTATATATCTACATATTTCAACATTTTTAATGTATTATAACATACATTGTAACATTGTAACTTTGTGTAACATGGATTATTACTATTTTTCAAGCACCACTGTACTTCAATACATTATGTCATTAATTAGTTGACCTTTTTTCTAAAACATTTCAGTCATTTTTATTGTATTCTTTCCTTTTTCATCAACTGTTTTTCCTAGATTCTGTTGTACTTCTTCTCCTCTCTCATGTTCGACTTGTCTATTTTTTCTAATCTGCTTTTTCATCCTATTTTTATTCACACATATGTCTTTTTTATGGTCCATGGTATTTCATTAAGCTTTAAGTTTCCTAAACGCATAGGTAATGTGTGTGTCACAATTAGACTTCCAGTTTAACTGGTGCATTACGTTGATTAGCCAGTGAGAAGCTTTTTAATGTTCAACTGTAGCAGTCAGTAGAGATCTCCCTCCATGGCCCCATGGTTTGTGCCAAAATTTTCTTTTTTTTTGCAAAAAAGATGACAGAGCTCTTTATTTCTCTTACTCCATTTCTATGTTATTTGCCTAAGTGACAATGTTATTGTCTTTCCAACTGACCACCAACATATCTCCTTGTTTCAGAACCTCAGAGGTTCCCTTGGCTTATTTAATGATTCCACATAAAAGATCTGGAACCCCTTTATCCTTTATTGTCCTTTTCATTACAGTGTTGTTCTCAAGCTCATATGCCTCAAGGTTGCAAAGTAAAAAGGATGTACCAACCCAGTCTCACATGTAATACATGTAACCACTGGATGAGGAAAGGGTCCATTGATTCTAAACAAAGCACATAGTTCTTATCAATTGCTTACATCCATGTCGGCCATAGTATGGGATCATGCTCTTTCCCACTGAGAGCCATTCCTAAAATGGCATGGCTTTGTATGACTGATTAAGCTCAGAGAAGATGGGCGTCAGTGATATTTGTGCTGTCAACCACATTAATTGAGGCCATTATTTCATCAAAGTGATTTCTCTGCACTGCATCTGAAATACTGCCATTGTGAGGGGGAGGTCATTGTCACTGATAATGTTGTTTCTGTCATAATTTGTTGCATAAGATCAGCATATGCATTCAACAGCTGGCTGGCAATTGACTTGTCTCCCCCTCATACTCCATATGTTTGCCCGTACTGTGACCACACTGTTAAGTAATTGCAAATGCATGTATTAACATTATACACCTTAAAAATGATGTGTAGCAAAAATCATTGTCCTATCTTTTTGTTAATATACATAACTAACCCAACGTTTGTAATAGTAACAGATCACTGCACAAATGTCATTCTTCTTCTTTTGGCTGTAATTTGGTGACGTAACACTGCAATCTGGGGCTCTAGCAGACAGAAATCTTGTAGTGTGTACACACAGGTCGCAGATCAGTTGTATGGCTGTGCGCGAGACTTCTGATTACATGAACACAAGTAGCTCAGTATAAACACTGTAGTAATCTTGGGTAAGGTCTCGTAGTGTGAACTTGGCATTAGGGGTCACCACAGTGGTTTTTTAATTTCTTCCTGTCCTTTGCATCTTCCTCCTTCACATTGCACGTCATTGAGAACCTTTATTATATCAGTGTTTTTTGGAGAGCACTGATACATTCATTTAGTTACCCAGTTAAAGCTTTATAACTGAAAATGTTTTATAGTCACTTTTGTGACCAATGGGGTAAAATAATTGTTAATTTAGCACATCGCAGTTTCAGATATTTATCCTGTCCCAAATATTGGTATACAATTAAGCCTCATCATGTACATTTATTAACATTGATTTCTTAGTATCTGGGCTTTAAATTCTAATTGAAAAAGCTCATTGAGAAATTACTTGAATTAACCCTTATATGCAGGACTGGATTACTAACTAGGCAAAAGAAAAAAAAGTGTCCAGGGGTCTCTGATTGCCAGGGACCCCAGATGACCTCAGATGACAAGGCACAAATACTTAGGGGCAATCAATTACAGATATTTTTTCTAGCATTAGCATGCCTGAGGTCATTATCGGCAGTGAAAAGTCACACTGCAAGATGAATAAGTGGAACAAATTGTCATATGACACTGTGTGTGTTCAATATTAATCTCAAACACTCACTCACAAACAGGCACACGCAGATATGTTCCTTTGCACTGGCACTGAATGACCACTGATGACACATAAGGCATTTATCTCTTTGCTTTTAGCTGCCAGACCGAAGAAACAGCATTCTTCTCTCAATATCTATATAGTGTAGCGTTGTGGAATGAAACAATAGATCAGCACTGACAGCTTCATTAGGCTGAGCATTAGCCAGGAAGAAAGAAACAAGGAAAAGGAGAGAGAAAAGAGGAAAGAGAGCCCTACAACTATCTTTGCCTTTATCAGTAAGTGCGGTGGAGGATGTGTACAGAATCCATGAGAAGAAGAAAGAGTGGCAAAGAGATGGAGAGAGAATAGCAAGCAGAGGAGCAAATAGGAGGTAAAGGCACAAAGCAGTGGTTCCCATCCCTGGTCCTGGAGTACCCCATGCTCTGTACTTTTTATGTTTACACACCTACATCAGCTGATAAACAGCTGGGTAATTTATTGATTAGTTGGATCAGGTGTGTTAGGCACAGAGGATGCAGAACCAGGACCACCATTTTTCTCACAGGCACGAACTAATGTTCTGAATCTGAGACAAATTCAACAGCTCTGTGTTATGTTATGTAACACAGTTAACATTACAGGTGGGACTGCTCTTGTACAGTTCTACTGCTCATTGCTTTGAAAGCTTGGTTAACGATGATCTGGTCATTTGCTCATTTTCAGCGCCAAACTCACAGCACTGAAATGGTGTGTAATATGTTTTCATATGACTTTAAAACAATTGTTGCAGTGTCGTCTGTTTTCTGGCTTATTATACTGTCTGTATGGCAATGGCTAGTTAAAGATTTAAGCTTTTGATGGAGCATATAATTTGTATCTTATAAGCTAATAAACTGTGTAGTCATAAACTTAATTTTGTGACTCCGAGCCATGAAACGGGATGTGTAAAACACTTGCAACATTTTGTGCACTCAAAATACTTTTGCGTAAGTAGGGCCCCAAAAACGCATTTGCCCAGGTACCCCCATCCTCCTTAATCCGGCCCTGAATATGCACCTTATCTATACACACTTATGTGCACCCACAACTGTCTGAGGCTCTTCACTTTTCCTGCATTATGAAGTACAATATGTTATAGGCGAACATGAAAATTGTCTAACTAAGTTCCCACAGTACATGCTTAAATGCATACTCTAACATAGCTTAAAAATAAAAATAATGAAAAATAAGATGCAAAAAGAGTCTGTTTTAAATCTAGTGCTCATGCGATGCCACAAACATCAAAGCATTAATATATACATGTCTATTCCATCAGTAGTTTGTTTCACCCTTTTCCAATGAAGATATAAGGAGTGTTTCACTTAAGGATTTGAAGGTTTTTGAATGAGGCACAGTACAGGGCAACCAATCGGAAAGGAGGTCACACTAATACAGTTCTGTACAAAAGTCTTGGGCATCTGTGCAAATAGTAGAAGCCTTTATCTGAGCAGTAAGTGTCAGCGAAAACACAATTTTACATTAGACTAAAAGCAGGAACAATAGGAAAGGAGTAAAAAGTATTAGGATTAGTTTTGTTTTTAAAAAAAGTAGTCAATATTTTATAAGGTAGCTAGAAGAAACAGGTTTGCATTCATATTTCTTCTCAGTGCCTCCAGCTATTGCATTGATATGTGAAATTAAATATAATGAAGAACTGATTGAGCCAAACCAGGTTTTGATGGGAAATTACAAGTGATGCAAGATTTCCATGAGCAAAAATTCAACACGTTGACATACATAAAATTACTATTTCCTGTATTAGCTTTATTTTTTATTTATTCTGAAAAAAAATGTGTTTGGATAAAAATCACTTACTCCCCAGCTATACAGCCTTCAAGTTCATATGATTCATACAAGTTCATATGATTAAACAGCTTGTTTAAGTCTCTTTAAAGAGAAGTAGGAAATGTCATTGCTGGTTTTGGACTTTAGGGAGAAAGATTACACCTTCCATGTATACTCTGTTTAATGGTCTCTCAAAACGAACGGCATAAAATATAAAGTAGACACAAAAATATGTTTCTGTCTTGTTGATATGATGTCAACAACTGAAAGTAGGATTACTTGTTAGACAAGAGAGAAATTCAAGCTAAGGTTGACCATATTTGGAAGAGAAACCGAATTTTGCCATTTTTTTGCTATTGCAGTGTTTTAAGGTTGCAGAAAAAAAATTAGGAAAGATTAAAACTATGAAAGATGTATTAGATTTATCATGCAGTAGATGCATTTATTATTCAAAACATGTCTGAAGAAGACACCTTATTTTTAAAGGCCTTGTATCATTATTTGCATTTTATTCACATTTTTTAATTAAACAGTTCAATATAGTATAAAAGTCCAAGTTGCAAAATGTACCATTCACAGTCACAATGCATATAAGCAAACTACGTTTTTCTGTTTTTTCTTTTAGATGACAAAAATCCATTAGTGCCAGCATTATGTTTGGTTGACAATAAGTGCTTTTTGCAATTTTATTTCACAAAATTGATCAGTATCTCACCTAAAATTACTGAAATGTCTATTAGTCTAACGGTCATTAAGAAAGACTGGCTTCAAAACCCAACTGTGAAAGTGGGTTATTTATATATTTGACTGTCATTTGCAGGTATTGCTTTGATACATGTTAAGAATGTTTGATGGTTGCACAAATCTCTAAAATGTCTAACACCGCATTGCACAGCAGGCAGTAAATTATGTTTCTTAGATGTACAGGAAAGTATTCAGACCCCTTTCAATTTTTCACTTTTTGTCATATTGCAGCCATTTGCTAAAATCATTTAAATAAATT
>JBBPDA010000041.1:32502287-32539395 GCA_037974385.1 Arnoldichthys spilopterus | reverse complement strand
AGTTCTAGGATGATTTCTCACCTTTCTCAGAATCATTGACACCCCACGAGGTGAGATCTTGCGTGGAGCCCCAGACCAAGGTCTATTGATGGTCAATTGCCCCAACAGTTGTCACCTTCTCTCCCAGCTACTTGCTAATGGCTGTGTAGCCCATTCCAGCCTTGTGCAGGTCTACAATTTTGTCTCTGACATCCTTTTTCTCCAGTTTCTATCTTTTATTTAAAGTTATTTTTTCAATTTTCCTTTTGATGTGCTATCTGTCACTGTTATAAACCTACCATTAAGATGATACTGTTCTGAGACTTTTCATTTCTTTGTCATTGGACAAACTTACAAAATCAGTGAGGGGTCAAATAATTTCCTCCACACACACACACAGAAATCACTGGGTGCTCAAACATTACTTCTGTTTGTAACCCATTTACAAAGAATTACAAACTTGCACACAACATTTTAGATTTTGGTGCATATGTACAGGCAGGCAGCTGTGGAAAGAAAATGTGTAGTTAAATTACAGTGTTAATTGACTTGAATATGAAATAGTATTTGTATAAAATTGCTTAAGTAATAGTAAACAGTGTTATGCTAAAGGTCAATATTGATTCAGCATATGTTTAAGAAGGTCTCAAAGTGTGCATTTAGGTTTGTTCCCACTTTTGGGCAAACATCTGAACATTCCATGAAAAAAAACACTTACCCGCAACTATGCATGCAATATTACCTTTTTTAAATTCATGCACATCTACATTTCCATGTTCAATATGATTTTATAGTTTTGATTGTCTGGTGGACTGTCCACTAATTGATTAATTGAAATCAATGACTAGTAGCTAAACAACTACTATTCATATTCCACAGGCATACAGCAATATTTTAGCAACATGTACTTATATACAGTGGAGAGCTTGAACACAACAATTTTGCTTGCATATTTACAGGCAAGCAGGGGTGGAAAAAAAATAAGCTAAATTACCATGGAAACCGACTTGAAAATAAAGGTATTACTTATAAAATTGCTGAAGCAATAGTAAAGTGATTTTTTGGGGGGGATTTTTCAAATTACCATGGAAACCGACTTGAAAATAAAGGTATTACTTATAAAATTGCTGAAGCAATAGTAAAGTGACTTTTGAAATTTCCAAAAAAGTCAATTTCCACCCACTAGCTAGGACTCTCCCAGTCACACATGACACTGGGAGGATGAAGGCTAGCAGAGTTTCCTCTAAGTCATGTGAAGCACCATACATTTTTTTCAAACTGCTGATAATCATTAAACAATAACGGCCAGTTCTGTTAGACTAGCTAACAGATGCCTGGGATTGTTAGCATAACACTAAATGATGGGGGGACAGGGAGGTCGTCCTATCCATGCAGAAGTTCTTAGACTTCCAGCCAAGCATGGCTGTAGCATGAAATAATAAATATTACAGTTCTTCTTGACTGCCTACACAGGTTTCAAGACAGTTTGACTTAAAATACTACAAAATTCACAGATATTGCAAGTAAAATGGCTCCAAGCAATGGCTGCAAAACCACTAACAATAACATACCAGACACATTGCTCCTATACATTTCTATATTGGTTTATCTTTTTCTCCTCAATTTAATGGATGGCAGTGGCAGTACCAGGGGTCCAACTCACAATTTTACAAAGCAATTTTTGTTGTTAATTTTTTTGTTTGTATCAGTGCAATTATTTACTTTTGGAAAAGTTTGTGTGTGCGTGTGAATTAGGCCATATTTTGATATACAAATGATGTAACCACTTTTGAGCAGCAGAAACAACATCCTCTTAGACAGGGTTGGACTGGGACAAAAATCGACCAGAGCATTTTAAGCCAAGACCGGCCCACAAGGTACTGATGGAAAGACAATGAAGCCCTTTATTCTATACAGTACGCTACTTACTTAGTGTAAACCAAAAGGCTGCTTTGTCTAGTTAATTATATGTAAATTACGGCTCACTGGTCACTGGTCGGAGTTATTGTCCATCAAAGCTTGACCAGTCAGAAGCTGGCCCAAGGCAGTCCTTGTGTATTTTTCAACATATCTCCACCTAGGAATGCTCCAGAAACTTGCGGGAGGGCTTGTTGAAACCGCAAGACCCTCAGCTATTGGCTAAAGAATAAATAGGCATGAAAATACACCAATCATGACGTTAAGTGTATGTTTCTGAGCTAAACTTGTTTTCACCTCTGCGCCCCAAGTGGTTTTAACTGACTAAATTAATAAAATTAAATTACTAAAGCACTAAGATCACAATCGGTATAGCGAAAATGCCCAGCAGTAGAGAAACTCCATCGCTAGCTAGCATGATGGATCTAAAATAAAATCTGGCTACTGACTGTTAGCAAGCAAAAATAAACTACATCCAAACTTAATTCATATCTTAGACTGCAGTTCATCACTTCTTACCTGAAGTTCAGATTCCCCTCCACTCACACCAGCTGCAGGTCTCTCCTCCTCCTGCCTCCCCTTGCCCTTTGCCGTCTCCACTGTCATAACCTCTGCATGATGCTGTTGTGGAGGAGGAGGAAGCTCCGCCATTGCCACCGCAGACCATTTGTGTTATTTTAACACATTTGGCAGCATCTGCCTAAAGGGCTTGTCTTCTTTTTATTAAAATTTTTTTTCATGCCTCCTTTCCATTACTTGCCAATCTTAATTTCGCTGATCTCGTCTCTCGCTGTATGAGACTGGCACAAGAGCGAGGGGCCTCGGGAGGGGCACAAGAGGGAGGGGCCTTGGTCCAGCCCATAATCAATCATGTCTAATGGGTCGATCAACCAGTTTTGTGTACCAATAGGTATAATGACTAAAACCATCCATCACTAGTACCATTAGTTTAAAAAAAAAAAGATCTGACTGGCCCAAAAATGCCCGGTATGCCCGATGGCCAGTCCAGCGCTGCTCTTAGATTACCAATGGCTCAAACAATCAAAACTATTTAGGTTATCCCTGCTCTTCTATATCACATACAATTTGGCCTCTAGTCAAATAACATATTCTAACACATGCTGGTCTTCTGCAGTTCTAGCATCCCTTTACTTTGATTTCCCTACATTTGTTCTCTACAGCTTTAGTAATCTGCTGATGATAACAAGTCATCCCAAAGCCTCCTAAAGAGGAGAAAACATTCTTGAACAAGATGTAGAAATTGTGAATAAGGTGGGAACAGATTAAGCAGAGTATTATTTATTTATTCATTTATTAGTTTTATTTAAATAAAGTAATACAAAGAAACATTGACTCTGAGAAACAAACAAGAAAAAACAAACAAGACTCTGAGAAACAAAAAATATAACTAATTCCGGGGTAGACACTCGTGAAGACTACAAAGCTAGGATAGATCAGGGTAATAACAAGAGGGTGACATCGACAGAAGAACAGACCACGGATGGAAGCAGCAGGCAGTCAGTTTCACGAGCTCGGCATAGGGATGATCTGTGGCTAGCAACATTGTGGGGGGGACCTGGATGAGGGGCACAGGATCCTGAGCCAGTTAAAATGGGATGGCTCCATGGAGACGTTGGTGAAGCTGCTGCACGCAGCGTGGAATAGCGCAGTCTTCACACCGCTGAAGCTGCCGAGCTCCGTCTCGGCATCGTTGTTGCTTCAGACTGTGTTTTTCAAGCCTCAGACAGTATTCCCCGAGTGTCAGACTGTATTCCCCAAGCCTCAGACTGTGTTCCCCAAGCCTCAGACCCATGTTTCTCCTCAGTTGTATGTAACTTCATTCATCCCCATAGTCTTTCCCATGGTTGTGCCTCCCTGTGTTACCCTAGTAGTGGTTCCTTTGGTTTGTCTAGTTCCTGTCCCAGTCCCTATGAGTGTGCATACCCTGTCTCAGTTTGGTGTTTAGATGTCCTTTTTCCCCTTAGTCATGTTCTTAGTTTTGATTCTGGAGTTTTGTGTTTTTGCTGTCCCCCTAGTCCAGCTTCCGGTTTCAGGCATTCTTTAGTTGCACCGGGTGTTGCACCTAGGGGGAGGGCTCTGTGATGTCTGTGTTTTGTTGTGGTTTTTCCATGTGCTTCCCTGGTCTTGTGTTTATGTTTAGCCACGCCTTTGTCCCAACTCGCACACCTGCCCCTTGTTTCCTTAGTCTCCTCCTGTGTCAAGTGTTCCTCATTTGTGTCCCTATTTAACCTCCTGTGTTTGTCTCAGTGGTTGTCTGTTCTCTGTCGATGTCACCCTGTTATCACCCTCATGTATCCTAGCTTTGTAATCTTCACGAGTGTCTACCCCGGTATTAGTTCTGTATTTTGTCTCTTAGATTTTTGTTTGCTTGTACAAAGTTTCTTTGTATTACTTTATTTAAATAAAGCTCTTAAAATACTGCAAGCCTGTGCCTGCTTCCAAACAACCCCAGATTTCGGGGATACTGAACATCCCTCCTATTTTATTTTTCCTCCATCTTTGCCCACTTATCTTCTGAGCTTATCTTTTACTTTTTCCTCAGGTTTACTCTGTCATACAGGTGCTAGCACTGCAGATGTTTTAGCTGCAGATTTTTTAAAAAATTAATTTCATGTCTGTCAGGTCTGTTCCTGCTTGAAAGCTCATCAGCTAACAGTGGCAATGGACCAGGCTGCTGGTATTTGACAAGAAAGACTGAGCCACCCCAGTTCTGTAGCCTGCATACTGTACTGTTGCCACTGAAGGCATTACTATTTTTCCTGAAAAAGTATTTTGTAATTTATACATACACCACACACTACTCTGTAATTGTGGCACTTTAAAAAGTGAAAGGGACATGCCCTGTTTCTTATTTGTAAGGCTGTGGAGACTCTACCATCAAATCCCTTAGGAACAAATAACAGACAGAGGCACCTCGGTTACATCAGAATGATAGAAATGCACAGCCAAACCTCTGTCAACAGTGTGGGATACTATAGTATTCACCCTACTAAAGACCAGATATACAATAGCAATTGGCAAGCAGCATCATTGCAACCAAATGGGATGCAGTAATAATCACAGAGAAGCACCATTGTAACCACCTGGAACACCATAATAATCAATTAGTAAAACCTTAGCAATTACCAGAGACACTATAGCAACCTGACACCAACCTCTAGTATTCACATGAGAAATAATACTAACCACTTAACAACACCACATAGCAACCTAGGATACAAAATAAACCTGAGCAATTGTTTTTCATTCTTTTTAGAAAATGCACTACTGTAGTTAACAATGAATATAGTTTAATGGAGTATTTTATACCATGCCCATCTACTCAAATAGTGTAATCACAATAGTTTTATGCTAAGATTATTTAAATCTTAATGCTAAAGTATTGCCAGCAAACCCTTAACCATTGTTCTTTGGAAAGGCCTGAAATTGAGAGAGTACTGCTGGATTTCAGCACTGAAGCCTGGCTGAATAAAGATGGACTGAAGAGAAAAGATAGTGAGCTTTTCTGAAGGGTAGAATGAATGGGATAGGGGCGGCACACTGGACAGGTAGGAGAGAAGGAAATGATGCTCTCTCCATATAGAGAGATAGAGAGAAAAAGAGTGTGAAGCACTCTTCACTTTGCTGCTCTCAACACTTGGTGTACAGCACACAAACAGCCCGGAGCCTCTTCACAACTACCAACCTCTTTACCAGCCAAAAGCACCAACAGTCTTGCCAGCATGGCATCAGACTTCGTCTTTGGGGGAAGGCAAGAGAAGTGCTTTCCAGAGCAAGTCTGGCATTTCCTTCTAGCAAATAATAAAATTACACAGCAAATAAATTCAATAAGAATTAAAACAAACCTGATACCGCCTGTCCAGTTTCAACAGAAATTGCATCAGTTCTGAATGTCACTGTGTGTGAATGAATGAGAACTGATTCAGTCCATAAAGGTCATCATCTGCCTTTTGTCAGTGAACCACAGTCTCATTTGTGCCTAGATACTGATGATACACAGATTCCTTGCCTTGGGCTTAGCAATTAAATCTTAAAGCAAAAGAAGCTATGCACTGAGATAACTTTCTACACCCCTCAGTTGGACGTAGCAAAAAAGCTGCAACATGGAATCATGAGTAAAACAAATGATTATCTGCTTTAACTAGTTAGACTCAACGGTGATCCTCACTAAGAAGTTGTTGACTATTTGTGCATTTAATCGCACAACATCTCTTTCTCATTTTGATATGCATGTGGGCTTTTGTGGAATTTGAGCTAAACACTAATGCTGCCACTTGGTAAAAGACTTATTGCTACTCAGTGGGTGTAATATCTCCATCTACTGTGATGTCATGTGCATACCTCTGGTTATGCCCACTCACCCCTTTCCATTTTTCCAAAGATAATAATAATAAGTATTGTTATCAGGTCATCTTTTTTTTGGGAACTTTTATTTAAAAATGTATTATCATTTAATATTTGCTCATTTCATTGTTCCCTGTTTTGCTCAGTGAGAGTTTCTGGCGGAAAAGGTTAAAAGGTGGACATTTTATTTGCATATGTTGCATTTACATTTACATTTATTAATTTGGCTGATGATTTTATCCAAAGCGACTTCCAGGAAAGAGGAAACAATCAAGCGTAATTTGGTAAAGGTTCTGGGTTTTAACTCAGGGTCTCCCTTTCCCTCTTGGCCACTTGAGCCTTGCTCAGACCTCTCTGCTGGGGAAACTTTTATTCCTCAACTCGAGTCCGCCTGCAGCTCCTAACACAGCCGCAGGTTGGTAGAGGACCTCTTTTCCTGGTCCTCTGAGGAGCGCACTGGCCGCAAACAGGCGGGCAACGCCGGATCGGCTGCGCTCCCTCTCGAGTTGAGGGTTCTAGAAAATAGCAGACGTGCCCAGACCTAATGCCTGGGCCCCGCGGGTCAGCGTGAGACGGACTCCCTGACGGCTGAGAGCAGGGGAGATTTCGGCTGGCTCAAAGCGGGACCCAGCATGCGGCTGGGGTACGGTGTGTTAGAGCACACGTCTGCTTCTAGAGACCCTTTCCCTCCTCCCTGGTGGCTGGTGTGCCGACCGTATGCCGAAAGCAACCCCCGAGTCGGTCCGAGACTTACTCTGACAGCCGAGGGCCCGGAGATCCGTGGCTGGCTCATAGCGGGTCCCCGCATACAGTCGGGGCAGCTCGTTGGCTTGCACCTGCTTCCAGGGGTTCCTTTCTTTACCCTTAAACCCAGTAACCTTTTCCCTTACCAGCATGACCCAGGGCGGCCCCTAGCTTAGCACGTGTTACCATCTCGCGGCCTAAGCTAACCGCTATATATGCTAGCTTCCACCGCGGCTTGTTTACACATTGCCCCGGCGGAAAACTGGTGGGTTTACACCGACGCAATTTTCCACCTGTTTTCGAGGGGGGAGGGGTTGTGCTCCCTTGTCACCCTGCGATTGGGCTCTCTGAACACTCACGCGTCGGCCTTGACGCGGGCGCCTTACAAACCCTTTGGAAACCATTGACTGACCCTTTCTTTTAGTTTATATCAGTGGTTGTTTTGTGTTTGTCACTGTATATAGTCTCATCTCCCAACCACAATAAAGCACCCGAGCACCGTGGCACCAACAAACCGATTGCCTTAGTGTTTTTACCCCTCCAACCCATCTCTCCTCATGCTACTCCGGATACAGTATTACAATACCCTCTATAGCAAGGGTTGTAATGTGCAATACAAAATCGTTGCCAGTGTCATGGTAAGAAAAAAAAATTCAAAACAATAAACCATAAACCACAGAGAATAGAATCTGAAAGGAGAAGAGAACTTTGTTTAATTTAGCTTTTTACTTTTTAATTGACTGCATGGGTCAGTGATGAAACTGATTTAACACTTCATTTTTTACACTGCAGAGATGTAGCGGTACTGGATGGGCCATTTTACACAGTTTTGACTGTTTTTTTGGTATCCATTAACCTGCTTAATTTCAATAGGAAATTACAAACTAAAAAAGCAACATTAAAATTTACATTTTGTAAAAATTATTTATTGCTAAATTGTTTTTACACCCATATGAGTAGGTTTTCTAGAAGATTTGACAAAGCAATATTTTACAAAATTGAAATGGAAAAACATTTTTTCACATTTAAATAACATGTAAGCAGTTTATAAAGGGCAATGGCCCAGGTTTAATTGTGCAATATGTCACATATATCATTCGTAATTTAATTTTTTGCAAAACTGCAATTGAAGCCTGCTTTGTCATACTTATAGGATGGTTGGAATGACATGAAGATCTTTTCATCAATGGAATATACAATAGTAATATAAAAAGGCTCATTAAGAGACTAAATGCTACCTTAAGTATGTTTGTGAGACGAACATCAGGGGTGATAATTCTGGTCTTACCTGAAGAAATGGGAAGCGAGATTTTTGTGTAAAATCAATAAAACAACACATTTTTTTGTGTTACATAAGAAGAAAATTAAAATGTTTCTATTACTTATTTTTCAGTTTGTAATTTTCAGTTGTGCATTTAGCAGGTTAATGGAAACCTACCTATAGTCTGAGAAGCAATTAATTTTCCACTTTTTCCTCTCATGCCAAATGGAGTTGGTCAGACATGATATGTTTGTTATTATAAGTCCAAAAAAAGTTCTTTACTGTTGCAGTGTAGTTGCATAGCTCAACATAGTCTGAGGTGTGTTATTATAAAGTCATGTTATAGTACTTAAAGCTACAGTGGTGCAGTTTCCATTACTTGTAATGGAACATTAGCCTTTTTGTTCCAGTGTAAAACTAAAGAAGCAAACTTCAGATACCAAACATCTTGGCAAACCAGCTAGCTTTGGGCTAAGGGGAAAGTTGACCTTTCCACCTCCTCCAGCAGCATTCTTTCATAGCTATTCTTGTGAGGTTGGATAGGCTTGGCAAAGTGTTGGTGGAAATGTTATTAAATATAATGAGAAATTGTACATACTTTAACAGTGATTTTGTGTTTCGCTAAACAAAACATATCATTTGGTCATGGGGATTCAAAGTTAACAATAAAACTATATCCTATATATAAACTACTACTTTGAAAATGAATATAAAAGAATCCTTCCCGAAAACAGTCCGCTCACATGGAGAAGGGGGTCACAGCTGTGATTTCGGGCCCCTTTATAATGGTTGGCTGATTGAGCTGCAGGTTCCATTTGGCTCTCTGCTTCACTAGAGCTGATATGGTGGTGGAAATGGTCTTTGACATATTTCACTCATAACGTCATCTGTACACCATAGCAGTACAGAAGTATGGAACGGGGAGTTGGATGATGTTGTTGCTGGTCACTGAAAAAGCTAATCTGCAGGCTTTTGGCTTCTGCCTTGGCCCTGGGTCCCATTGGTCCAGGTGCAATTTAAGACTTGCTGGAGAAAACTCAACCACAAAGCAACAAACTGCATTTGTAAGGGTGAGATTTCCCCACACGTTGCATTTCTGTTTCTGCTGCTGCAGGAATGTAATTTTCAAACTGGTCACGTTGCGTTCTCACCCTCTCACATGCACAGAGATAGCGGAGGATTTTTTCAACTGCTGCTGGGAACTTTTGAATCTAAGCACACCAGTTTCATCTCTCGATGTATGCCTGCCATGTTTCCCCATGCTGTTTGTCTGCTGTCAGATTCTTTCATTACTATGAATATTTGGCTTTCCAGTTCAAGGATTTTAATACATCAAGCTCATAACTCTTTATGATGTAATGCAGGATTAATTTCCAAATTTGTCGGGCTGGTAAAAGAAAATGAAAGCTGTAATTTCAGTATCTGTGGGGGAGGAAACTTGTCCACACCAATGTAGGCAATTTTTGTGTATTAGCATATACCCATACTATGCATTTTTGCATAACGCATTTCCTCCACATATCCTCAAGAGAAGTTAAACCTAGTATGTCTTAATGGCTTAAGGGCTGCAGGGTAGGGCCTAGGGTTGGGGGTGGAGTGGGGGGTTTAGTGGGAGGGGTGGTAAGCATGATTGCTAAAGATTTAATCATAAAAGCAAATGTAATTTTGAGTTTTGTCCCTCAAATATGCTTACAAAGATAGATAACGTTAGGCACTGTTCAGTGTTCTATGTTCATTTTACTTAGCTTAACTTGCACATAGACTAACCACTGAATGAAGTTATGAAGAAAACACAAAAGCAGGTGCCATAAGCCAAAACCTGGACAACCAAGAGCAGAGAAAAACACACAGTAACTTGCAGCCAAAATCTTACATGCAGCCAATAGAAAATTTCCACATTACTGTTCACTGCATTAGGAACTATCACCTGGCCTTGGTCTTGTAATATTAATATTTATTATAATATTTGTTTTTTGCTGAGATATTGACCCATTAATTTAGTCCTGAATATGCTTGTATCATGTATTATGTATATATATATATATATATATGTGTGTGTGTGTGTGTGTGTGTGTGTGGTATCTACTGCGTATTCCTTGCAACAAAACAAATCATGCCTCAGTTAAAGAATCTGTCTATCAACCACCCACCTACAAACCTACTTAGCTACCGATGAGTGAGGACATTGTAGTGGAAATATCTTCTCCCCATTTCTTCCTTGGGTGTCGTCCATAAATATACACATAGTCTTAACACTTAATGCACAAAGATTCTCATGTATACACACAGCTGGTATTTAACGCTCTGCTGTGTTGATATATGGGACTAGAATTAGCTAAAGCACTAAGCAAAATAAAACCACACGTCCTCAAGCCACCGTTTCTGGGGCAGAACCAACCTGACACCTGTTCCTTTCTGAGCCATCTTCACTCTGCTAATGACAGTGATTACTGAGCTTCAGTCTGTTCTAGTCACACGAGCTGTCCCACGCATGTCCAATGTAGCCTTACTCTCTGTCTCTCTCACACACACACATACACACACACACACATACACACACACACACACACACACACACACACACACACTAACTAGGAAAATGTCACATCACTCAGGTACATGGGAAGGTAGATGGGAAGTTTCACCCTCTGGCTAACCATTCTAGCTGACATAAGGTTGAACAAGAAACAGTTAAAATATTTTTTCAGTACCTTGATACCTTGATAGACTGCTGACTATCTACAAACATATCTATCACATAGACATGGCAGGGGCGATAACAATCATTAAGGTGGTTTATACAAGGTGATGTTCAGTCATTGCACTTTGGTGGTCTGTCTGTCTGTCTGTTTGTCTGTCTGTCTGTCTGTCTGTCTGTCTGTCGGTCTGTCTGTCTATCCATCTATCTATCTATCTATCTAACAAATTCTGTCATTTTTTGCAAACTATTGGGCATACTTGATATACTCAAATACTTACATACACGGTGTACAGTACTTGAAATCCATCTTTTGAAACATTTAAGGGGGGTTTCCAATAAATGTGTTATATAAAACTGAAATGAAATAGTAATAAAAAAGTGTTACGAACAGTTTTGCATATTTAATGATTAAGATTAGGTGGTTGCTGTCTATATGTCCACTGACCTGAAACTGCTATTGTGAAAAAGATGCCCAATAAGAGGCTCTGTGGCTCTACATTCACACAGAGGAATGCTGGTGTGGAACACTGGTACCTTCAACAGCAAGGGGTATTATTGTTAACAAATATGTTAAAAACGCATTGTGTTGTTTCATTTACTGACTTTTGCAATAACTTTGGTGTTTGTGGTCGTTTAGGTATGTGGCATATCTGTCAAAGTGACTTCCATATTAGTGCCAAGAACCAATGTTTCCCTGTAGAACATTGCCCAGAGCAGTATACTGCCTCCACCAGCTTGCTTTCAAGCTCACCTAGACAATTTTAACCTGAAATTGTACAAAAACAAACAAACAACACACACAAACACACCCGTTATGGATCCTCTAGGCACCTGAATGACTCATACAAGCAGCTGGAGCTCATAAAGACAGTGAAGTGAAGTGAAGTGAAGTACTTTATCCCATTTCTGTCTCCCTCTCTGTGTGTCTCACCTTAAAGACATCACTCTGCTTCCTAAACTACTTCTATGCTTTTCAGGTGTGGTTGGAAAAGGTTCAATGAGGTTTCCCTGACACAGAATTCAGACCCCAATTTCTTAGTCGAAAGCCCATGATGAAGCACATCTCTGCAGAAAGTAATTGGGGTTATAAGAGTTCCTTTGGTTCCTCTGAGGAGCAAGTGTGCACCAGGTTTAACGGACCAATAGATAATAATGTAGATATTAAACTACAACAGGCCCAACCTAATGAATGGCTGTGAGGAGAAAGAAGGCTGTTCAGCATGGCTAAGTCCCAGGTCACCTCATTACTCTCTTGTTCATTCTACCACATCCAAAAATCAAACCCATAAGCATGAGGAGTTATTGTATTTTATTTTTTTCATCAAGTCGCTGTTTGTTTCCTGATAGTTCTCAAACAGTGGTTTAGGAAGCATTGAAAATCCCCATTCAAGTTAGAAGGCTGCAAATATCAGTGATAATTCACTTCAGTACTAGTATTAGTGAAAGGTTTCTAAAGTCATGAAAACTCTACATGACTTTTAGTCACCAGATTGCTGTTCTGTAATCCAGAATCTTGAAGTCATCGTGGTTTGCACTCTACATGATCAATCAACAACAAGGGGTCACAAAGATTTTTCTTCAGGAGAAGTCTCTGACAAGTCTGACTGGTCTTCAACCTACATTCTGTCATGAAAGGACATGCAAGAAGTGACATAGATAATGATGTGACACCATGCACAAGACTGGGAATTTTTTCTTCCAAAAAGTGTCAGCAATGGATGTCAACAAAAAGCAAACGATCCAAGTTGTTTGTGTGCAGATTTGCCATGAAAAAAGAAGGAGGGAAATAGAAAAGAATATGTTGATGTTGTACAGATCCTACTCTAGGTTTCCCCGTACCCCATGTCTTGTGGTCTTATTGTCTGGACCTCTTCAACACATTCACTGCCCGTCACAACCAGCTCACAACACTTTTCACACTACAGAATTTGGAAAAATATATTTAGCCTCTTTTAGGCATCTGCGAGGCATTGTTGAGTCTCTTGGATGGTCTCTTAGAACAATTCACACATAACAATTGAGAGCCAATTTGCGAGCCCAGAGTGAGTGCTGATTTGCCTCTGATCTGGGGCTTTTCTTGGCACTCTCTAAAAACTGCAAGCAAGTGGAAAATCAGGGCAAAAATAATGTAGTATGAAGGCAGCAATACCGAACAACCAGCATAATACGTACCTTTAGTTTGAACTATGTTTTCACTAAGACAAGCCTTTAATTTAAACTTGAATTTTTGCTTACATTAGCAACATTAGCCAGATAAGAAACTTACAGTATAAAATATAAGCCATACAAGACATTTTTTCTGTGTAAAAGTTTTTCAGAATTGAGAACATGATAGTAGTGTATTTTATTATATCCTATGTGTTAATGAGACCACTGCAGACAGGCCTTACTCTCTCTGTAGTTGATCTATCTCTGCTCACCACTTTTCTCATTCCTCTATGTGTGTGTGTGTGTGTGTGTGTGTGTGTTTGTGTGTGTGAGTGTTGTTGGGAGTTGGTTGTGAAAGCTTAAGCAATTTGAACGTCTTCAGTGTGGTCAATAATGCCAATAACTCCTTTCAATTAAAGGCAACCTGAAATTAAACTGAACCTGTTCTTACATTGTCCCTGGTTTAAATAAGAAAAAAACAACTTTTCATTTAAAAGACGAAATTCATGTTTTCTTCCATAATCTATCATTAAAATGTAATGGCATTTTGAGTGAGAGTTCATCGTAATCTCTACACTGTACTTTTTTAGATATGATAATAAAAGTTTGAATTCTTAAATACTTGACTTTTGCCAACCTCTAAAGTGTCTTCTATGTTTTAATGACACCAGCAGTGGGTAGAAATAATAATGTTAACCAAAAATACCATGTTTCATCTCCCCTTCCCACCACCTCCAACTATCATAGAGTAAAACCCTCTCTGATAACATAGAAATATGTCACAGAAGGAAAATGTTTGTGATTTTATGTTTAAACCTTTTAAGGCCATGTGTTACAGTGGCTTTATGATAAATAAAAACCATATCTCTTGTTTATTCACTTTACAAGTTACATGTAAAAAGTAGACCATGGTCACCATTATGGGTGTCATAATGCATCAAAATATTATGCTATTGCAATAATGTAAGAATGTGGCAATATGCATTGTGGAGTATAAGTATTCTGTTAAATATGATATTTAATGTAAGGGAAATGTTCAACCAGTGCCAATTAACAGCCCAGTCCAGCACATTTATGCCATACTTCACAGTCCCCCTGCATCTAGCTTCCAGATCTAGTTTCATTAGTAAATTGTGCTGCAGCTGATTATTGTGAGTATACTGAATAGTAAATCCAGTTAATTAAATCAAACCATGAATTGAGTATTATTACACTCCTGCAAGAAGAAATTTTGAAAACAAGCTTACAAAGAAATGTATAATAAGTACTGTGAGATCTTTGCAAATTTTCTTAACTTTATTGCATGTATCGGGTGTACTATACCAAATCCTCACTGTATTGTTACACCCCTGGAAAACCCATTGGTTTTCAATAGCCTAACTTCACAAAGAATTCAATTGATGTGTATGTGTGTTATCAGCCACTGACAGGTGAACGGACTACCATTGATTATTCAGTCTCATTACAGTGGAACCTGTCAGAGCATCTCCAATATTGCAGTATGCAGTAGATTGAACTTACCAAAAATTATTCAAAGAACAGCAAATGGTGAATTAGTGGCAGGGTCATGAGTGCCAAAGGCTCAATGATGCATGTGGTGAGCAAAAGCCAGACAATCTGGTCCAATCCCAAGGAAGAGCTGCTGTAGTACAGATGGTTAAAGGTAAATATGTAAGAAAGGTATCAGAAGACACTGTGCACAGGTTTTGGAATATCAACATTTATCCATTATCTACCATATAGTTCCTGTCAGACAAAGACTTTGTATCTTTAAAACAGCAACTTAACAAGACAAGCAAAAAAACGTTTTTAACTTATAATAGAGGTTAATCTAAAATGTACTTTTTAAAAGTAATTTAGAAACATTTCTTTTGCATTAATCAGAAGTGTGAGCAGCTGTATTTAAATTATGTAATAATGTAAAGAATGAAAAAACAGGAAATAAAAGGTTTTGGTGTGACAGCCGCAATATATTCTATACGGTATATTTATATTTTTGTTATGACACATTTTTGAGTGTAGGCAAAAATTTACAGATGACTATCCTATGCATATTTTATGTTGGGCACTTTGTTTGCAATGTGTGCATCCATCTCATCCATTGCACAAATACAAACATACATACCAAACACATCCACTTGCTTTGGTATGCAAAAGCTTCAAAACTCTGCTGGATGAGGTTGCCATGGTTACATTTATGTATAGCTTGAGTTGGAATACCTCCATGAAAATTTAAACAGAAAAGCAACTGAGGGAAACTTTTCCTTTTTCTGGGGCGCACACCCAAAGGAAAGAGATTTGCAACATGTCCAAGCTCTTGTCTTCTGCCTATAGATCTAAAGAATATTTTCTGAACTTATGGCTCCATTTGGCCTGTGGAGCGCACGTGTGTATATGTGTGTTTAGTGAGGGGTGATGGACAGGCTGTTGCAAAGGATTAGACATGTGAACACACTGTAGCCTGAGGGTTGAGTCCAAATATGCATGCTTGCTGTCTGAACCACACACACACACACACGCACATCTCGCTGTGGACAGGAAACCTCCGTAGGCACTGTTATATAATAAGGGAGCTGTGGTTGCCCAATTTTGGGCTGCTCTGTGGCTTTGAGTTTCATTTGGACTTCCTATAGATAAAACAGGCACATTCATCACTTACAAATTATGCTTAATATAGCTCTTAGCTTAAAATAGGGTCACTTTCACAGGTATGATTGAATCAGACTTGCCCTAAATTTTAGGCATATCACAACACAGCATTAAGAGGCTGAGAGCACTGTACTGTGTACTGAATAGGCACTATAGTAGGTATGCATTGGCACCACTTTCCAACCCGGAACATGCCCTCTCAGTCAAAACTTTATGCAACATGGATGCCTTTAGTAAGAGAAACTAAAATGCCAGGAGTAGGACAAAGGAAATCCAATTCTTGACCACATGAAATTGTCTATGAACCACTGGCCCTTTTGTACGTTTTAAGGATCCTTATTTTACTCCTAGATTTGCAGTCTCCCCTGCTAAAGGCAGTCACTTCTTTAAATAGCATTAGCTAAGCATCATTTTTTGGAAGAAAGAATCACAAATATTAGTGACCATTTGAAACATGGTTTGGGGCTGCTTTGCTTCTTTTTTCTAAATTTGGTAGAACTTTTTTTAAAAGCAATAGAACACTCAAGGCTGTGCTTTATCACAAATAACATCATGATTGTGGTGGCACTTGCCATGGGCTTTTGTCTGTGACCAATACATAGACATGATGTTATTCAGGACAATGCACTCTTTCTCATGTTAAAAGGATTAAGCAAAATGTTCTAAAGATTAGGCAAAACTGCCCCAGACTATAATAACTTGTATTTGTATATGGGCCAGTGCTGCCAATAAGTTGGCATTTTTGTTAGATCATTTACCTCTTAACTTTAGATACTTTTTCACCTTTGATTAAAGTATATATTATATACTTTAGTATATAGTAGTATATATTAGACAACAAGTGAACAGTCCGTTTTTGGAGTTGATGTGCTGAAAGTAGGAAAAATGGGTGAGTTTATGGATAGGAGCCACTTTCAATCATTCAATCAGTCAATCCATCTCCAAAATGGCAGGTGTTTTGGAGTGTTCTAGGTATGCAGTAGTTAGTACCTATTATAAGTGTTTCAAAGAAGAACAACTGGTGATTCCCAAGGCTTAATGATTAATGTGGGGAGTGAAGGCCAGCCCGAAGATTAAAAAGTTAATGATGACTCTAAATGAAAGGTGTCAGAACACAGTGCACCATAGTCAGAGCTGGTTCAGCAGAATGAGGGGGAACTACTCAGTATTGGGCAGATGGTGTTAATGTTATGAATGATCTGTGTATTTTTCCACTCTGCAATTTGACACATACTGTTCACAGTCTGAGTCATGTTAATGAACCTTTCAGATGTGAATAATAAAAGAACAAATAATAAACCTTGAATAATCTTCTGTGCCACAAATCTAGGGCCTGTTTCATAATCTAAATATTTCTCTGTCCACCCCTTTTTGTAGACTGCTAGTTGTACTGGGGCATACACAGTATTAACAAAGGTACAGTCTAACCTCATTGCTTCCAAACCATAGGGATAAACAGTCTGCATTTATAAGGCTGAAACCCATTTTTTTCTTCTTTTTTCTTTTCAGGTAGTACATAAAAACTAATAAAACTTCAAAATGGTCCATACAGTCTATACATGCAAATATGTGCCTATTCAGCCCACAGCTGTTTAGCCCCTCGTCTCCACAATAAAGTCATAAGGAATGTTTCAGCCTTTCAACTGAGGAACAATACAAGACATCCAATCAGAATAAAGCTCATTGACATATGTTAGTCTTAAAGGCACCAACAAAAACAGCCTGATTAATAAGGGATAAAGAGAGGTTTGAAAACAGTAATGAAAAGAAAGTAAATTATGACAGTTTTTAGTAAATAAACAACACAAATGCTATAAATGAAATAAAAATGCAGGATCATGTCATGACATCACCACCATGATGAACTCTGCTTTTGTAGCTGCATGAATTGCAAAGCTCTCAAACTCTCACATTTATGTAGTACAGCAAACCATTTATTTCCAAAAAGCAAGGAAAACTTTTTTTATCCAGGCTACTTTTTTTTTTTAAATGAGCATCATGTTGAATCATTCTCTTGCAACATGGCCTAAAAATATTCTGTAGTCTCTGCTTTCCCTTTGTCATTTCCCATTCAGCATAGTCCTGCTGGGAGGTCAGCTATTGCAGGACCCACAGCGGTCCACCGGAGGGACTGCAGTGTTTACAAGTAATGTCTGCACTCAAGCCATGACCTTATGTTAACATTCTCTGTCTCTGTTTATGGGTTTTGTTGGTAGCTCTGTGCTGTTATACATGCCTGTAAGATCCCTCTGAACACACTGAGACTGTGCTTGTTTGTACACAGCAGTTGGTCTCTGATCTTTAGAGCAGAATTCTCTCACAGTTACCTAATAAGCCTCCTGCAACTGCCGTGTGAAGAGAGATGAAGTAGTTTGGTGGTGCTGGGGCTCAGAACAGGGTGTTTCCTCTGTAAATATAGTACACAGATAAATCTAATATTATTCCAACTATTATTAATCCACTAACATAACTGGAACTTATGGCCCCACTGGGGGAAAAAACATGGTTTTAAAAATTAATTGGATTTAAATGTGGCACAGACAATGTAAAATACTCATATGACCACAAAATCCATTAATTTGTACTTGGAATAATGCTGAGTTTAGTTTAATTTGGAAGTTGGAAGTTGGAGCTCAGAATTCCATCATTTTCCATTACTTTCCATTTTATAACATTTGTGCTATAACATGGGGTAAAAACATAAATGTCTTCATGAAATTGAGTACTACAAGCTAACATTAGTGATATGAGTAATAATATTATCATTCATGATGTAATAACCTTCCCAAAACGGCTGATTTTATGTGCAGTGTCTAACCACTGGATCTACATGTTGACTCATGTAGCAAATTTTGTTTCAAATGAAATATGTGGTACATAATTACTGCAGACCTCCTACCTTTCCCAGAGGTTCCAGGAGTCTCTCGCATATAGATAGCAGCTTGACGCCTTTCCATTATATTCAATATCCTGGAAATCTATTTTTTCAGAGTGAATAAGTGAGAGAGAGAGTGAAAGAGACAGAGTGACAGATGTAGCAAGAGAACAAAGGAAAAGCATTCTGATTGGTCATGCCCTTTGAGTCCATGGATGTCAAATTTCGTAAGCAGTGATTCTTGTGGTGTTCTGAAACCATGCATATAGCACAATTTTAATTATTATGATATCTTTAGAGAAATTAACCCACCAATTACTTTTGAAATCTCTATCAGAAATAGTGATTTTGAAATTGTTAGTTTAACAAGTTTGCCAATATCTGAGCTGCACCATGTGGTTAACTTAATGCGGAAGGTTAACAGACATTACTTTCACATTCAGTTTTCCAACCAGTTGAACAGTGTACTTTATGTCAATAAGGGATATAATCCCTCAGTTATTTTATTATTAATAACAAACTCTGTTCATGTTTAAGCCAAGTGACATCATCCAAATTTTGGACAGTATGTTCAAGTTTTCTACCACACACTGTTAGTTAGTTTTACTTGCACACAGATTTATTTGAATAAAAACCTGATGGTGTTTATTCTTCTTCACTTGACATGAATGTGAAGAAGAGTGATATGAATATGGATGCTAACAAGGTGCATTTGTTTTGCTTCACCCAGGTCTAATGAAATAAAACAAATACAATTAAAGTAAAGTTTTTAACAAATAATGAAATATGTCACAGAAACTACAGAATTCAGTTAAGAAGATGTAAAAAAAAAACTTTTAAGGCGAGGGGGTGTGTTTTCAACAAAGCAGACATCAGTAAAATCTGCTTTCTGCAGACTCCCACACACAAATAAGAGCCAAGCAGATTAAAGCTTGTCCTGTTTGCATTGCTGGTACTGATGCCACCGTATACATAAATAGGAAATTTATATTACTTCTGATAATGAAAGGTCATATATTTGACAAGCAGCAATGCGACCAAGCCATTGATGGAGATGACTTCTGATATAAAACACAAAGCGTAATAATCAGTGTGACTGCTGTGGTTAACACAAACAATTGTTCAACATAAAAGGCACCCTGGGCCAAATTATCAAAGAAAACACATTAGTTTTTGGCACAGTGCAATGCCAGCAGTGCCATTGTCATTATGGGGCTACAGAGTAGTAGGCTATGCTTATGGAATACAAAAATGAATTAGTGTGTAAAAAAAATGTGCAGTGCAGAATAAATTATGTGTGCGATATAAGAAACAAGTACCAAAATAAACAGGTGCAGCACATTACACATCAAACAGCTAATGCGCATGTGTGTGTGTGTGTGTGTGTGTTCAAGAATATTTTCTGGCCAGAAGGTAGGTGGGAAGAGCTTAACAAGAAAATCTTGTCACCTTTTCCTGGAAATATGAATAATACACTGGATTAACTCACTCTCATCTACATTTAAAAACACATTTAAGCTCACACACACCTACCTTGTTACCTGCTGTCTGCTGTTCAGTCAGTTTCTCTTCTCACCACAGTCAGATGTGATTAGCCTGCTAACATGGCTCCAGTAGCATCTTTCATTCAGCTTAGCAACATGCTCACTGATGAACCAAATCATTACACATCTGCTCCACAGCCTCACAATGCACAGTGATTCACAAACTCGTCATTAGCAGCATGACTTCAGCATGTGTTTCTCAGAGTGGCAGAATGTGAACAATTAGCCACAAGCCATTGTGCATGAGTATTTTCCTACAGTTTGGTTAGTTATAGTGATCTAAACCAGTAGTCGACTAATTATTAGGAATGTAACAGTTCACCAAGGTCTCATTTGAATCTTCTCCTAGGTTTTTGAGCCATGCTTCTGAGCCATATGTCATTAAAAATCCAAGATGTGCAAAAAAACTTTTTTGTTATTATTTTGTTATGTGCAAAACACAAAGCAAAAGTCTTTAAAAGGAAAATTAAATGAATTACCCTCAAAAATTGTCATTTTACAAAATGACTGTATTTGCATGATCAACTAAATTCAACAACAGCCTCTTTTAACACATCAGCAAACTGATCACTAGTAAGTGCTACAATGATGGATCATGTCTAGACAACTACTTTTATTTTAACATTCCTGCTTTTAAAAATCCTAAGCTATTCACTTAGTTCAGTGAATTTTGCCTTGTAAAATACTGAAATGTGGTCTGCTTAGAATTTCATAGCTCCTGTGTATTTAAGAGCTTGTATCTAAGTGGTGAGTGATTATTTGTCGTTGTGAACACACCACATCACAGCACACAGTTGACCACAACGAAATGTGACCTCTGCATTTAACCCATCTGTGTAGGAGCAGTGGGCAGCTGACGTGGGCAGCACCCAGGCAGCAATGCTTGGGACGCTACCTTGCTCACTGGTACCTCAGAGGTTGTAAAAGATGCTCCTCTCCAGCTTTGTTGAAATGTTTTGCTAGTATCACATTCTACATGGGCATATATTTTTCAAAAACAGTAAAATTCCTCTATTTCAACATTTGCTATGTTGTTTGTGGTCTGTTTTTAATTAAACACAGGTTTAAATAGTTTGCAAATCATCACATTCTCTTTCTGCTCACATGTTACACAGCGTCCCAACCTTTATGGAAACATGCTTGCATGAATGTGGCCATAATTATAATGCCTGATGGCCTAAACTATTTTTGTTTTTTCAAATGGGCACCACTAAACTGTGCATGAAACAATCCAGGCCAGTCTAAAGTCTTTAAGGCAAGCAGACAAATGCTCATTGTATGTTATCTCACCTTTCATTTCATTTTAGCTTGAAAACAGCAAAAGTTCATTTTTTTATTTACTGTACATGCTCTATTGCATATAATATACTACATGCAGTTAAAATGGGTATTACACTAAAGAAATGTTCTGTTTGAAACCGATTTAGTCTCATAAGTTGTAACAATTTATTTATTTATCTATTTTATTTGATTTATTTTTAAACTATGTAGGCACTTTGAGATTTGCATAATGTAAAGTGCATTATAAATAAAATGTATTATTATTATTATTATTATAAGCCAGACTTTTGGCTATTGCCAATCTGTGGGCCTAGTGACAGCCAAATAATATTTAGCTGCTAGTTGGCACTGTGTAGAACAGTCTGGAAATACTTTTGTAATGATAAAACTAATATGACTCTCAACAGCAAGCTATTAATTTAAGGTCTATGGTACTATTGGTTAGTGGTTAGGACATTGTCCTTGTGAACAATAAGTTGCAGGTTCAAGTCCTGACCCAGGTACCAGTGAGGTATCCTTGAGCAAGGTACCATCATGCTACATTGCTCCCAAGGCACTTCTCATAACTGCCCACTGCTCTACGTGTGCATGAGTGATGGGTTAAATGCAGAGGTCACATTTCGTTGTGGTGCAGTTTGTGTGTTGAGTGTGTTCACAATGACAAAAAGTCACTTTCACTTCACTATTATAGTTGCAATAGGATTCAATTATGATATAAAAAAAATTTGCGGCATGATAAATACAATATGACATATTGTGTTTTATTGTCATTTATTACTTTGTAATGCAAATTGTTCCTTCTAAAGGAAAATATGTTCCATCTGTTTATTCTGTTGTTCTGTTGACACTTTGTTCATCTAATTTTACTGAGGCAAAGCAGAACTGTGAAGTAGACAAATCCAAAACACTTGCATTTACATATTTAGCAGATGCTGTTATTGGTCAAGTAGACAATCAACATTTAAAACGAGTTCGATCGTTCTATCTAAAAAAAAAGGCTTGGACAGCTCAAGCTGGCTGACCAACTTCACACAGTAAGGGTTTTCATTTGATTTTAATGGTTTTGCTGGTCAATAACCTTGACAAACTTGACCAAGATAATCAAACAGCATGACCAGCTTGTCCAAGGCAGTTGGCCAGCGTAATCAAGCTGAATAACCAGCGCATGTTATGTTTTTTTTTAATCCAGTTGGATGTGCAGCTTGTTAGCCACACTGACCATCAAAGACCATCTTAGACTAAATGAAACTACCTCTCAACAAAAGCTGGTCTTAACTGAATTTTAGCATGGTTAGACAAATAACAAACAAATTAGTACATTAAATTAAAAAAATCCTAGATTCTCTTAAAATTTCAGTGAAAGATCCAAAAAACTTTCAGATGTGTGTTAATACAACAGAACCACCTCCAATTTGCCTTGATCTATTAGTAAGATGTAGGGATTCAAAATGTGCTCAACTAAGTAACTGATCAGAACACTAAAGGGCTAAGAATTAGAATAAGAATTAATACATTTATATATTTTTTAGTCTAACAATTGATTTAATTTACATTAAAATATGAATAATAATTATTATTTGGGTCTGTATGTAACAGGTTTTTAAACTATTTTGTATCTGAAGCAAAGACTATATATACTATGACTAGTTTATTTTTCATTTTAGGACAAATTTAATCATGACTTACAAGGCTAAAGTTAAAACAGCTATTTTAACTCACCAAGATCTGTGATGGGGCATGATGCAAGAACACTAACACTGAGATTTTCTCACTGATGCAGCAAAGAGGGAAAGACTCATGAACTCGGATGTACATCTAAAAGGGCTTTGACCTTTTTCGCCCAAGGGGAGAAGCTTAGCACTCAACTCTTTTTTTCTTTTTTTAAGGAAGGAAGATCAGAAGCTACACCTCTGTCTATACGCCATATCCTTGACCTTCCTACTGAAACTTTTAGAGCCAGTTACAGCATCATGGCCTTAGGGAAGGTCTTATTCCCCCACATATTTCTCAGACTGTGCCCTTTATGATGAACACAGTAGAGCCTCATTCCTCATACAGGTTACTGAAGAGGGACAGTGCAGTGCTCAGAAGTCCTGCTGATGCTTCACTGGTGCTGGGTATTTAGAGCATGGGTATGCCCAAGGCCACATTAGCCCACTTTCTTGGCCGACACTGGGCTCTCACAGCCGGCTACAGCAGGGACATTTAGTCCTAAGATTGTGCATTAAACTTGGTTGGGTTCCAAGTCACAAGCAGCTCTGACATCAGAAGAGAATAATCTCTTGTCCTCTGATATTGGTTTGGCCTGGATTAGACAATCCAAGGTTTTGTAACTGAGGCATTAGCAAACTGTTCACAATGCATTTTTCTAAAACAGGCATATGCTATATGTTGCAATATTCAAACTGCATATTAAAGTACTATATAAACCCATATACTGCACATATTTATATTTATAGCATATTTGTGATATCCCACATTTAAACAAAAAGTATTTTGAAGGGTCTAAAACAAGGGTGGCAAATCAAGGCTTGGAGTGCTCGTGTCCACAGCAGATTTTCCTGCTTAAACACACCTGATTTCATTTGCATGTTAATTGCTGGGTTTGTAAGTGTATTTGAGAAGGATAAATACCAAACTATGCTGGACGCCAGGCCTAAAAAAACAGACCAGATTGGCCAATCTGATTTTAAAAAGTAGTTTTTTCATTAACAAAATGTACAGGCAGTCCAGTCAAACATAAACACTCTGTGTCTGCTGAAATAACCATGGACTTCTTGGGAAAAGACAATATCTTGAAGGCAGAACAAGTCTCTCTAAAATCCCAAAATAAGCCTTTGCGTCAGTAGGACCATCACACTCATGCTGTAAGTAATTTCCAGCCTTTCCAGAGAAATTATCTTTTTGAACTGACTGATAATTCTCTCATGGGGTTTAACAAAAAAGGGGGGGCCATGAACAATCTTTGTTTGTATATTTTGCTTACTAAGCCTTTGGATCCTTGTGGATGCTTCTTTTATACCCAGCCATGTTGCCCTCACCTGTTTCCAGCTCATCTGCTTATTTTGAATGTTTCAAAATGATGTAACATGAATATTCTATAACAAATTATCTCTTATTTTGCTCCATTTTTTGAATATGTTGCAGACTTCAAAATCTAAATGTATTGATATTTGCAAAACTCGTTTAAGCAGAGCAGTGAAAACATTGGAAATATTTTCTTAAAAATAAATGTTTAAGAGCTTCACACAATGTTGTTTTTATTGAAATTTCTCAAAAATCCCAACTTTTCCAGAAATGGGGTTTGTACTTTCGTTTCTTTGTTTTGTAATGTTTTTGTAAGCTGAAATAAAATAAAAAATAATTCTGCTCTGCATAACCACCTTAAGGCGAATCATTAATGACTATTGTCTTTAATGTTGGCAGCAGATCCTGAAAGTCCTTTATGAAGGTGGGGCCTCCATGGATTAGACTAGTTTAGCCCAACACATCCTACAGATTCCTGCTTTAAACACATCAGCATAAAGGACTGACTGTTCACTTGCAGTCTAATGTGGCCCACCCTATAGCCCACCCCTTAATAGGTTCCATTATAACACGATCATCAATGTAACTCAATTCACCTGTCAGGGGTTTTAAGGTTGTTAATGATCAATATACACAGTATGCTAAATACCCTGTGTAAATTGGAGAGGCAGCTAGCTGCCTACTTGTTTGCCCACACAAAGCAGATAACTTTAGCGTCAGCAAAACGCAGCATTAATGTGGAGTACCTGTAAATCAAATTCTAAGTATCACAAGAGTTCTGTGAACAAAGTGCAGTTTCCTTAACCATTTCCTAAAGCAAAGTATTGTAATTTTCTCCATTTTTTATGTGAGACAGACAGATTGACTCCTTGAATCCATCCATCCATTTTCTAAACCACTTCTTCAGTTTCCAGGTCGCGGGGAAGCTGGAGCCAATCCCAGCTGACTGTGGGCCTAAGGCAGGGTACAACTAGGACAGGAGGCCAACCCATCACAGGACAACCACTCATACACACATTCGCCCTCTTTGAGCCAAGGATATTTATTAAGTCATTAACCTTGAGATTTACTATTCAGTACTGGGCCTAATGTAAACTTCTCATGGCTTAGTTACAATTTCTAAGCTATGACTGGACTACCACAGATTAATGGTGTGAATCATTTTACTGCAGTGCTTTTCTGCAACAGGCCAGTTAACACTAAAGGCAGCAATTTACCATTTCAAAGCAGACAAAAATACCATAACAACATTTTCCTTAATTTAGATTTCAGTGTCTGTTAGTCTGTTAACACATGTGTTTAGTTTAAGGGAAACCCAAGATTTTAATTTTTAGGTTTTCACTTAATTAGGAGGTCCCTGACCCCCTAGGACTGTATTTTACACTTTGTATGGGTCACTTTCACATAAAAAACAAAAGACAAAATCTTTCTTTACATCTAATGAAAGTTTTATTAAATTCCACTCATTTCCATTAAACATTTTGGAACATTTCTATTAGTTCATTCTTTATGAAAGCTTCACATAATGTAAAGAGCAGATAGAAAAATACATAGTTTTCTTTAGACAGTGACAATACATGAAAATTAATTTCTATAAACCAAATAAGATCAGATGTTTCAAAAGATTTCAAACTGCCAGACTTTGTAGCCAGGCCACTGACAATGGAACAAAGGGCAGCAGCAAAGGTCACTGAATTCACTTAGACATGTCCACCCCTGAACTCCTGCCTACAAAAAAAAAACAACAACTGGCTCTTATCCCCAGGGCTCATTTTATAAGAACAGACAGCTGAAAGGTCTCAGGCTGACCAGGCTAGGCTACACTGTCGGCTACTCTCACCTTGCCCGCCATCCAATATCAATGAAATCATGCATGAAGGGTAGATGCTGCTTTCTAGTTTTTGAATATTAGGGTATGATGCGAGAACCGCCATGGGAAACAGTAATAACACTATCTTCGTTTTAGCTGGGGAATAGTCAACATTAAATTCAAGATTTTGACCCAAAGCAATGTTGCCATGATTCATTGCTTATATGCTTTTTTTCCAGAGATATCCACTGCAATAAAATCTCATTTGCAGTTAAAGGCCAAACTGAGTGGACAGTTTACTGGGGGGTTAAAAAATGTTACCACTGGGTATTCACATCTTTTTTCTCTTGGTTTTTCACTGCTTGCCCAGTAATACATGTTTGTGCCGTGGACAGCTTTAATTTAATGGTTGGAATGGTTGTGCCCTCTAGTGGTAGCATTTTTAAACATTTATATCAGTAGCATTCAACCTTAGTCGTGAAAAGGCCACTGTCCAGCACAACTGATATACTTGCTAAAACACACCTAGCTATTCTCTTCTGTAAACTGACAGAGATTGTAATGTTGAAATATGTTTTGTAAATCTGTTTTCCTGTTTATGTTTTGTAAATCATGCCTGTCTGGATGTTCCAGTGATTTTTCTGTCTGTAGGCTGTGGCTCCCAAGTGGGTCTTGGGGATACAGTACAAAACACAATACAAGATGCAAGGTTTTATTCCAAAAGCAACTGACATAAATACACACCCTGTTTTTTTGTTTGTTTATTTCTTTTTAAGTGGCATTTTATCCCAATTGGGGCATTCAGAATTTTTTAATTCTGATTAAATTTTTCATTTCACTGACAAAAGTACAAAGAAATGACTTTTAATATTTTGGCTGATCACATTCATTGTGTTTTGTTAATATAAACAAAAATATTTCATAAAATTAAAAAACACTGTCTTTGCCAGCAAAGATGGGTTGTGGCTCATGCCTTTTATCCCAAACTTCATAGGAGAATTGTCAATCAGGTAAAAAACATTTCTCAGAACAAGATTCAAAAGAATTTGGGTCTTTTATCACCTACAGTACACATACACAATACCGTCAACATCTTTAGAGAATCTGTAGAAATCTCAACCAGTGTGTAGGGCAAGGCCCAAAACTACTGCTGAATGACTTCAGAAGACATTGCATGAGAAACCATCATGTTACTGTGATAAATAGCCATACATTAAATCTATGCAGAGTTCTTTGGACCCAAGCTTTAAAAGTACATCTTGTATGGTCAGTTGAGGCCATGTTTTAGCTTGCTTTCATGAAAAACAGATATTCTCTTTGCCAAAAATGAAATGCACCATTAAGACACAAGCACATCAAGCACAATCTATCAGGGTAGGGGTGCATCAATGCAATCACTGACCTGGAGGAGTATATTGAGATTTTAGAGAGACATATGCTGCCATCAAGGTGACATCTTTTGCCAAGAAGTCCGTAGTGATTTCAACAAATTGACAAACCTTACCCTGTGCTTGCTGCAACAGCGTGGCTACATAAACACAGAATGTGTATATGCCTGGCCTGGTTAGCTAGCCAGATCTGTCTCCTATTAAAAATGTATAGTGCAGTGTAACGGTGGCACCCGTGCCGCCCAGCAGAGGGCGGCAAAGGGGCGCCATTCCGCAACAGACCAGCAGAGGGACTCGGCACACGCCCAAGCATGCCAATCAGCGGTGATGATTGCCACCTCGGCTCTACACTTTATATTCCTGCCTGCTGCACTGGCCGTTGCTGAGTCCTTGTGATATGTGGCGTGAGCCTGCACCTTTGTGCTGTCACTCCTCAGCCGGTAATATGGTAAAGACCTTCGGCTTGTCCCTGGGTCTCCCTTTCTCTCCTTTCTCTTCTACTTAGCTAGACTAGCCCTTGGATCTTTCGTGTGGCATTCTGCTGAGAGCAAAAAAAAAAAAGAATAAAAGAAATACTTTATTGAAAGAGAGAACATTTAGTCTAGGACTCTCTTCCCTTCCCCACACTCTCTGGCTCTTTTCTAGCCCGAGTGTGGCAGTAGCACACGTTGGAGTGAGAGTTTTGTGTGTGTGCATTTGTGCAGGAGGTTTCCCCTGTTTTTGAAGAGGGTTTTTCTCGCCCGTTGGCGCCGCCACATACCCTTGTGGCAGTCTTAGTTATAGCCCTTTTTGCCACTAATCTGCAGGTCAGACTCTGTAGCGTGTGGCCAGCGAACCAGGCTTGCACTCGAGCGTGCAGGGTTTGAATCCAGCCTCGGGTGAAATTGTTTTTTTGTTCTCTCTTCCCCAAACAAACCTTACTATACCTTTTTTGTTTACAAGGTGCTCACTCAACACTCCCAAGTTTGGAAGTTCGAATCTCAACTCAATAGTGTTTTCTATTCGTCCTACTCAGCACTTGGGTCCTCTCTCACTTTCACGTGTCTGTTAACCCCGGCACGTTACATTAAGTTGGGCAACAGTACGGAGTCTTCGTTGTCGCATTTTGTGCTTCAAAATGCACCAAACATTCTCTATAGGAGACAGGTCGGGACTGCAGGCAGGTCAGTCAAGTACCCGTGCCCTCTTCCTCTGCAGCCAGGACTTTGTAATGTGTGACATGTGGTTTTGCATTGTCTTGTTAAAATATTCATGGGCGTCCCTGGAAAAGATGTCTTCTTGAAGGCAGCTTATTGTTCTCCTAAATCTCTATGTACTTTTCAGCATTAATGGTGCCATCACAGAAGTGCAAGTTACCTTTGCCAAGAGCACTGACACAACCCCTGACCTTGACAGACCCTGGTTTTTGGACTTGTTGCTGGTAACAGTCTGGATCCTTTTCTTCTTTGATCCGGAGCACACAGTGTCCATTTCTCCCAAAACATACCTGAAATACTGATTCATCTGACCACAGTACACGTTTCCACTGTGTGATGATCCATCCCAGATGCCTCCGAGCCCAGAGAAGTCGATGGCGCTTCTGGACATGATGTTAACATAGGGCTTCCTTTTGGCACAGTACAGTTTTAACAGGTTTGTGGCTGTAACTTCGTATTGTGGTACTTGACAAAGGTTTGCCAAAGTCGTCCTGAGCCCATGTGGTGATATCACTTATAGATGAATGACTACTCTTGATGCAGTGCCGCCTGAGGGAGCGGAGATCACGGTTGTTCAGCCTAGGCTTGCGCCCTTGTCCTTTTATGCACTGAAATTCCTGCAGATTCATTCATTCAATCTTTTAATTGTTATGCAGTGTTGAAAGGGAAAAATACAAATCTCTTCCTATCTTTCGTTGAGGAACGTTGTTTTTAAACATTTCAATTATTTTCTCACATATTTGTTGGCAAACTGGCGATTCTCGGCCCATCTTTGCTCCTAAAGAACTAGACCTTTCTTGGATGCTGCTTTTGTACCAAATCATAATTAGTCAACTGTTGACATCACCAGTTTCAAATCATCTCCTAATTTAACCAGTTTACCTCATTACTAGCCCTAAATTGCTCCTGTCCCAAATTTTTTGTTAGAAATGTGTTGTAGGTCTGATTGACAGGAAAGAATGTATATTACAAATTAAATGAAGTTGACCAAACAAAACACGAAATATTGTGTTCGTATTGCCTGCAAGTCAAAGTAAATTTAGAAATCACTACTTTTTTTATTTGCGTTTTCCATACCGTCCCAAATTTTTCTGATTTGGGGTTGTAATATTGCTTCTATAAATGCTGCTGAAATAAGTGAGGCCTGGTTAAAAAGATTTAAACAACTGTGTGTGAAATACAGCTGAAAATAAATCTAAAAAAAAAAGTAGGCACTCCTATATTAATGTTACAAGATATACAAATCCAGAAAAGCTGGGATTTTTATGTAATGCATTAAAAATAGTGTTTTATTTACTCTTATGAACTTTTTTTTTAACCTGCTAATTGTTCAAAGAAAATATTTCTGATGTGTTCACTGATCAACTTAAATGTATTTTGTAAATATGAACAAATTTAGAATTTGACACCTGCATAACACTCAAAGCTGGGACGGAGCAAAATAAGAGTGAAAAGCTCATAGAACAATCAAATTGGACCATTTTGACACTTCACAATTAACAGGTGAACTGAAACCAGGTAAAGAGTGGTTTGGCATAAAAGGAGCATGCAATGCTAATCAGTGTCATGGGGGAGTCAATCAATCATAGAGCAGAAGACAGAAGCATGCCAGTCCATCACAGGGCAGACACTCAGGGCAGACACTCAAACATATTCATACTTTTAGCATCTCCAGTTCACCTGACATGCATGACTTTGGACTGTGGGAAGAAAAAAGGTGCTCCCATTTGAAACCCATGCAGCTTCTAAAAAGCTTCTAAAGAGGTAACTGATGTTGCTGTAGAGTTCAGTAGCAACTTTCTATCATGAAATTATAAACTTTATCTTTAACTTCTCTTTATTGTCAACATGTGTCAGTGTAAAGAATATTTTTTTTAGGTTCAAAGAACCTCTGCATGAGACAAAAGTTGCATGAACCCTTTAATTGGTACAGAACATCTATATTATGTAAAAGTTTAACAATTTCTTTGCACTCGCCAATCTCTTTTTTTTCTACTATGTCATAGATTAATCTTTTATGGCAGCTCTTTTTGTAGCGTAAGGGTACCTCTGGATTCTGGTGTACTGGAACTAGAAGAACATTTTATTCCAGTCAGACATGAAACACTGGACAATTATATCTGCTAAGTGCTGTAGTTGCATGAAGTATGTAGTGATTAAATAGTGCAAATTTTTTATTTTTGTATATATACTGAAAGTCCAGTTTGTAATGTCTGATGCACATGGAACTTGGATCTGATAATAAAGTTTATCCCATACAGCTGACAAAGTGGCTTGTAATGAGAGTTCATCTGATTCTATACATACAGCCATCTACTTTTGTCTTCTGCTGCCATCTTGTGTTAATAATGCAACAGTTAATTTTTACGACGGTTTAAAAATGAATTGTTATATGTTCAAATATGGCAAAATGCCAAATTCTTTTCCCATCAGTTAAAAGCAATGAGCTTCTATGCAGTTAGGCTATGATGTGTGTAAAAGAAATGAATATAAAGTTAAAACAATTAAATAAAAAAGGTCTAAGTGTATGAAATTTGTGATTTTATAAGATGCAATCAAAACAAGAATCTGTGATTTGTTAATTTTCTTGAACCTTTATTTAATGCACTTTTTATTTCATCCTAGATGAGCTTGGGTCCAGAGAACCTTCCCAAGTTTCAAGATTCACGAGGTTTTTTTGTCACATACATAGTTATACAAGTACAACATGTAGTGAAATGTACCCTGCTCGTTCCTGAGACTGTGCATTCTTTTTATATATATAATATAGATAAAAAGGAATTACCTTTAGTCTTTAACCTGTATAAAAGTTTGTCTTTCTCTTTGTGTAACACAATTTCAGGCTGTATTTCCTGCTGGACTGTGTTCAGTAACAGCGGTTTCCGAAGTCCTCTGGAAGGAGATCTGACATTTCTCTGGGTTCCCTGAATCCTTTCACAATATTATGTCCTGTCTCATTAAATGTGCATTTAAGTAAAGGTAACTTACCTTATTGGTGCATATCCAATAGCATTCGTGTTGAAAAGGGTTTTTCTAGTATCACCCTTATAATTTAACTTTTTTCTGTGATTGACACAGTAGGAGAAGAGATGATCTGATCTTGCTGCGGAATCGTTATTAAGAGATTTCGGATGCACAATTTTTACAAACCGGGGCTGCTAATGATCGTAAGTCTTGGCACCCCAAATGTGGGCAGTGGTGGACTAGACCTGAAGGTCTCAGGTTCGAGTCCCGGCCCAGGCACTACTGAGGTACCCTTGAGCAAGGTACCGTCCCACTACACTGCTCCCCGGGTACTGTTGATAGCTGCCCGCTGCCGCACATGTGTGCACATCTGTTAAATGCAGAGGTTGCATTTCGTTGTGGTACTTGAGGGTGTTCACAATGACAAATAGTCACTTTCACTTCACTTCAAATGTCAGTAATAAGACTGCATTTAGCAGCAGTTTTTATATTATTTTAATGTTCACTCATATAGGTGTGCAGAGAACGTGTAAAATTTTTCACTTTTTGAATTACTGTGTTTTAAAATGTATGAAATAACTGTAAATTACCACAGGTGCTTGATTATGACTTTTAATAGCAAAACAAATGTATAAATATATAAACTGAAAAGTGGCCACAACACTGCAATGGAAACCACAACATGGCTAGAAAACTAGTCACGTGTGTTGCCCCCCCTTAAAAAATACAATTGCGTAACCTCTGTCATGGGAAATAAGTACTGACATCTATATATAATGTCTCTATTATACTGTTCCTTACTGCTAACAGTTCCACAGTAACGTAACTTTGAATCTGGCTCATCATTACTGTTCTAATACCCCATGTTCCTGAATGTGCATGCATTTTAATTAAAGGTAAAATGTACATTTTTCAACAATAGTGGTGGTGTTAAAAAATGTGTTTTTATATTAAGCACAAGAAAAACAACCATCAAAACATAACTGACATGGTTTTGTACATGGCTCACTGTACTGTGTATTTCATTTCAGGTTGGAGGGAACAATAGAAGGATCAGAATCAGCATCACTATGAGCTCTACCACTGTACTGCAAAATATCTCACTTGTGCGCCCTGAGTACTTCTACATCAGTGGGTTTTCTGGAATACCTTTCAGCAAATATTACTTTGTCTTTTTATTTTTCACTTATATTATTGCTGTGTTTGGCAATTCTTTAGTCCTAATCATGATCCTGTCAGACCGAAGTCTGCACATTCCGAGATATATGGGAATCTTTAATTTAGCTCTGGCAGACTTTGGTGAAACAAATGCACTGATTCCTAATCTGATGAAGACTTTTCTTTTTGACTCACAGTACATTTCCTATGAAGCTTGTTTGGCGAACATGTTTTTCGTTTTATTCTTCAGCAATGTACAGGCTGTAACTCTTGTCGTCCTGGCATATGATCGTTTCATTGCCATTTGTTCACCTTTGAGATATCATGCCATTGTGAGTAACTCTCTCATGTTGGCAGTTTTAATGGGAGTGTGGTCATTCTGCACTGCTTTAATTGGCACGTCTGTTTTTTTGATCACCCGTCTTTCCTTCTGTAAAACCAATGTTGTACAAAGCTATTTTTGTGATTATGGGCCAATTTATTCAACTGCTTGTAATGACATTACTGTTAATTCGGTCATGGCAAAACTTTGCACTACATTATTTATACATGTGCCTTTGATTGCCATAATTGTATCATATTTAGGCATTTTGCTTGCTTTAAGTAAGGTCACAACATGGGCAGGACGACTTAAAGCATTAACGACTTGCATCTCTCATCTTTTAATAGTAGGAATATTTTTCCTCCCTGTAATAAGTCTTTTCCCCTCCATCCCAATGCGAGGATAATTAGTTCTTCTTTATCAAATGCTATTCCACCCATGCTTAATCCCATCATTTATGTGCTTAGCACAAAGGAATTCAAAGATTTCATACTGAAAATGCTAAAAAGGAGATTTAGAGTAAGGACTCAAATGACGGTTTTAGCAAAATGATGCCAAACAATTTAAGGCCCAAATGCTGCTTCTGTTTCACTGTGCAATGTACTAATTCCCCTGCTTGAACATGTATGATTAAGCAAGTGATGTGTAGCCACAGAGCTGAATAAATTTGTTCAAAATAAGGAAAGCACTCAACTTTCTGCCTGATGTGCTGTTGTTCAAAAAGACTAGACTAAAAGACTGTTTGGACAATCATGTTGACCAATGAACCAGAAATCTGCAGACTAGCTTTTGGCACTAGGTTGATGTAGGTTGTTTTCCCAGAAAGCATGACACTGATCTGTAAAATGACCAATATCAATTGTTTTGCCCAAATAAGATATTTTAAGGCTTTTTATTCAGTAGCTACAATAAAAGCACTATGTAAGTTCTGACGTTGCCATCCAGACCCACCAATGGCTCCTTAAAAATGTGTAGTGGGCAGTGGAGGCCTAGTGGTTAGGACACTGCCTTGGGACTGAAAGGTCGCAGGTTTGAGTCCCAGCCCGGGCACTACTGAGGTTGAGTAAGGTACTGTCCCACTACACTGTTCCCCGGGTGCTGTTGGTAGCTGCCCGCTGCTCCACGTGTGCACGTGTGATGGGTTAAATGCAGACGTCACATATCGTTGTGGTGCTTGAGTGTGTTCACAATGACAAAGTTACTTTCACTTAGAGTTTAGGTAACTATGACACACAAGTTTTGTCCTGAATATCATCGCTGTCCAAAGAAAAAAGAAAATATCTCAGTCACTTTTACAAGAGAATGCAAAAACAAATTGTCGCTGAACATTTTAGATCAAGTGATTTATTGATTGATCGGCTGTTCATCATGAAGGTTTTACACAACAAAGGCCAGCTGCTGTGCTGATTACTTCCTCTAACATACACATGCTCCTGAAGAACATAAAGCCTGGACCGAACGTTTTGTGGTATGGAGTAAAACACAGCTGGCAGTAGATCTCTGGGAGCAGGACTAGGAGCCCCTAAGTTCATGAACTGATAAGTGTGCTTTGCAGTGTTGTGGTACACTGATAATTTATAAAAGTGGAACTTGCAGAACCAGGAAAAACATGTGTGGGGTGAATGTCAGTATTATGTTTCTGCTCCAGAGGAAAAATTCATTACTTCAGTGTGTGTGTGTGTGTGTGTGTGTGTGTGTGTGTGTGCCATCACAATCTGACTTTCACTTAATGACACAAACATATTTTAAAGTCCAGTTTTTTATATAAAAATAAAAGAATAATAAATGATTATTTACTCTTCTGAAGTAAAGAATCTTTTTTAATCTTCTGAATTAAAAATTAAATGACCGTTTAGTCACATTTGTTACATTTGTCTCTGGTGTTAGACAGCAGAAATTGTCCCTTTTTAGGTTTTTGAGCAAAAAAGGGACTAGAGTTGGCATGACCGTTATCATTCATTTTTTATTAAAAAAAATATTTTCCAAAAAAATGTAATCTACTCATGTTCAGTCAAACCTCTATGTAGCATTTATGCCAAAGTAATATTTTATGATTAATATTTAATTTTTCCACCTTTCTACTAGCTAGAAAGCTAAAATAGTTGATTGCAAGCTTTAATAAGAAGGCACACTGTATTTTGTATTAACACATTTAATTTGTACAAAGCACCCTACAGACAGTGCACACTAACCTATAACATTTTAATAGGACAAACTTCTGTAAATATAATAACCAAGTCTGTCGTGTGTAAAGTATGTTTCAGATGTAAGTGTTTTGTGATAATGAAATGAATGTAAATTTCCATAAATACTGGCATGTCACTACTGTTGAGGTTTTCCTTTGACTTTAACTGTTAACCTTTTCCCTAACTGTTCGTCATAAACAAATAAATGAATACCTCTCTTTTTTTTATTTTTGCCCCAACCCCAAGATTGTCCATTTTTCCTGCTTCCAGCACATCAGGTTCAAGAACTGACTGTACACTTGCTGCCTAATATATCCCACTCCAATTTCAGGTCATTATAATGAAATAACTAGATAGACAATATTACTCAAAATACCTGTCAGTGGTCCTAATGTTCTCACTGATCAGTTCATATACACCATCTGGTCTGATCTTAAAGAAGAGCTACTGTGGTGTAAAAAGTGATGCTGACTCTGATAGAAAGGTTTTTGAACACACAGTGCACCACAGTCTGAGCTGTTTTGGCAGCATGAGGGGGGGGGGGGGGGACCATGCTTGTGTGTGTGTGTGTGTGTATACTGGGTTGGGATTCTTCAGAAGAAAATGGCTATAAATGAATGAGAGTGTGGTCCCGCTACTTAAATCTGTTATATGTCAATGACAAAAGATACACTCCTAATATTGAATGGCAAATTGTAAACACTTTATTAACTGAAATTACCTTTTAAAATTTCTAATAATTCTCTTTTAAACTTATTAGACATTTTTTGCTTTTAATCAGTAGTCAGACTTGGCATTTCACACTGAATGGGCTTTATTGTATTTGTGTACATGTTTACTCTGTATATCCTTGAGAATAATTAAAAAAAACATTCAGCCATGTGTACAGTAGGAAGTACATTTTCATTTTTACACAATGGTTCAGTAGACACATACATCATCTACTGCCTTGTACATCAGAAAAATATAAACTACGGTACAAAACTCTGACTGTCAATCTTTCCTTTAATGAATATTGTAACTCTCACTAACTTGCAGCCTCTTTTTTAAGCAACCATGGTGCCACTTTTTGTGGCAGTAGATATTTTAACACCTTGTCTCGCAGTTCCTCAGTCTTTAAACTGTATATGATTGGATTCAGCATGGGTGGGAGGGTAACAGACACTGTCAGAATGGCTGTTAAAAGGTCTGCGGAGTGCACTATTCGTAGATTCGCCAGTATGTAAGCCAATATAACTGGCATGTAATAAACTAGGACCAGAACCAGATGTGTGAGACAGGTGTGGAAGGCCTTCCACCGTTGTGCTGCAGTTGCAATACGAAATACTGCAAAAACCACTACAATGTAAGACAGAATAATAAAAGTAAGAGGGACAAGTAGAACAACTAGAGACTTAGCAGTTGCCAGTCTCTTGTTTAAACTTGTATCTCCACACGCTAAAATATAAACTGGACCATGTTCACAGCAACAACTCTGGATCACTCTTGATCTGCAATAGGAGAGTTTGCTGGCCAGAGTTACTGGGAAAACCTCAATCAGAAATACCACAATCCAAAGCCCACCTATAATGAGGCCCATTCTAAGATTAGTGT
>JBBPDA010000041.1:32484000-32496304 GCA_037974385.1 Arnoldichthys spilopterus | reverse complement strand
ATATTTCGTTATTTAAGTTTAAAAATTAGGTTAAATGGGAAATAAAGTAATTGTTTTCAAACGGTCAATTTTTTTTTTTTATGGAAACTTTTCAAGAGAAGGAAAATATGCAAAAAAAGTTGGAAGTTAATCTAAAATAATTTTTTTCCTAAAGTAGTTTTGGTCCATTAATCGTCAAATCTCCACACAATGTAAAGGTAAGATGGTGTTTTCAGATTATGTAAAACGTGAAAAATATTATTAAATGGAGATGCAAAGTTTTTTTCTGACAGAGGCCAAATAGATATACAGACATGCATAAAGTATAAAACACTTTAGATATCTGGTTCCTCTAGTGACTGTTGTAAACAGTTCAGACTTAGTAAGCCTCTCTGGAATGTCACTTTTCACATCAAACCTTTCTGAGTGACCGGTTACATCCTAACGACTGAATTATGCAGAAATGGATGGAATTCCCCTTTAATGTTTTAACACATAGGCCTTGTATGCCCGACTGCTTCTGTGCCCTTAAGTGTGTGAAAACACGACTTCTGATTCTGCACTTCCTCTTTACACCAAGCAAACAAGCTTTTATCATTATAACACAATACCAAGATAAAAACTAAACTGTTCACTGCTTATAAATACATAAACTGTTGTTAGCCTTTCTAGATGAGGCCGAGAGGAAATACTTGTTTGAATGTGACTCTCAGGAGCAGTGCCGTGATTGGATCGATGCCATCATCAAAGCTAGGTCCGCAACATTTTGATTTACATACTTCATGCTTCACATGCCACGTCCAATTTGACACAGTTTTCTTTCTGTCACAGCTATGAGTTCATGCGAAAGAACCTCATCTTTTATCGTTCTGAGATCCATCGACTCACTGGCAAGGTAAGGGTTCCACAGTTCACCAAAAATCAATTCATCTTCACCCCCATGTTTATAGTTTTTGTTCTACAAATGTGTGCTGACTAGGCACTTAAGTCTCTGTGGGCAGTGGTGGCCTAGTGGTTAGGACGCTGCCTTTGGGACGGGACGTGTGTGGACGTGTGATGGGTTAAATGCAGAGGTCACATTTTGTTGTGATGCTTTTCGTGTGTTCACAATGACAAATAGTCACTTTCGCTTGCAACAGTTCAAAAACAGTTTACAAGCAAAATGCCATTTTAAACAATTCCATCATGCCTTCTTAAATTTCACCAGGATCAGTTCGGTTATAATTTTTGTGCATGTAATTCAGTGCCTCATCATTTTGGGAATTATTTAAAAGAAGAATATAGCCCTTAATGTATTCAGTATTCTATTGTGTTACCACATATAAAAGTAATGTATTTAGGAATATTTAGTTCAGTACAAGTCCTGATACATCTCAACAGAGCACACAAAACCTCTGCTGCTGTAAAACCAATTCTTACTTAAGTCACATTCCTCACTATTACTTGTTGCCAGTTTTCTTCATGTTCTGTCAATATATTTAATGAAAAATGTACACAAAATTCTAAAATAACCCCCCCCATGCCGTTTGTTTTAAATTGTAAATTATACTAAATACCTGGCACTGCTTATGCTTTAACTGTTTTTTCAATTTTTTTATTATATTATCCCACTTTTGTTAAACCCACCATGCAAAAAAATCAGAAAATTACTGTATCTCAGTAACACATTTTTGTAAATGTAGCTGTAATTTGAGCTGCTATGCAATTTGAATGACATGTATAGATCATGCCACAAAAGGCTCACACAAGTCCAGTACAAGCCTCATTGCTAAGCTTAGCAGAAGATTATTAACTGACTGAACACACTGTTTTATCCACTCAACGTTCCTGTTCGTAAAGAAGCCGCCTGTTGAGTTCCTTTTTAAGACTGCGTCCGACATGTGTGTTTGCTTGTTTATTTAAAGATTATGCTTTGTTGTAATTTAGTGGTGAGCATTCTACAAATATTATCCACAAAAGTAAGTGCAGTAAGTGCCCAGTTTGCTGAATATTGTTTGATTAGAATTTGTATGTGCATTTGTTGCTACTTTATGTATCAGATAATTTTTACATTCCTACTTACACCTCTATTGTGTTTTGTTGTTGTGGTGGTGTTTTTTTTTTTTTTTATCTTGATAATGACAGGACCCATTGGAGCAATATGGCATTTCAGATGAGACACGCTTCCAGATCAACAGTGGGCTTCCTCCTCTGCCCCCTCCCCCCACATAACCCAGCCCAGTGAGTCAGTGCAGAAACAACCCACGACTGCTGTTTTTTTTTCTTATTATTCAAACCTTTTCAAAATGTAACAAGGTCACGCTACTTTTTTCCACTTTAATGTCTTATTGACAGATCTGAAAATCACTGTATTCATTTTTATATGATAGTATTGTGTGTTGGTAGTTGTCAGTTGTTCCTATACACAATGGCACTGTTTCAGTTGAGAATGAGCCATGCATCTGATTGCATTTTTAGAAACAAGTCGTTTAACGTGTGCTTTACTGTCACCAACATGGCCTTTGTGGTTGTGGTTGGAAGGTAAAACCCTTCAGTTAATCTGACCACATAAAGCTTGACTGGTCAGTGCCTAATTATTGCACAGCAGAGGTAGTTGACTGTCTCACAGCTAGTGTGGGCTACTTGCGGTTTCACTTCACACATGCAATTCATCTGGATTCTGTGACACTTCTCGTCACCATTTCCCTAAAAAACTCATGCCTTATTTTGCACAACAAAACATTCATTGCTTTGTTAGGTGTCATTTGCTGGTGTAAATCCAGTATTTCAGATAAATATTCTAAACAGTGAACAGTAGTTGTTTATCAGTTCGGACCTAATTTTGCACAGTTGTTCACCTTAATTCTTGAATATCCAGTTCTATGCTCAGAATTTAATGCCTTGCATTTAATGTCTGTACTGCAGGGCCAACATTCATATGTTTTGTTTAAGATCTATTTTGAAGATGGACAGTATGAACATTATCATCACAATCATTTGCAAATGATGGGCATTAAAAATAAACTTAAACTTTACCAACACAGACTGTTACCAGCAGATCATAGTTCCTACCTATGTGCAGTGCATTTCAGGTTAACGTTCTTAAAGGAATGTTTTTGGGAAAAATCAAGTTTACACAATTTACCCCTTGCTTTAAATGTAGGCCAAGACATGTTTGATGTCTGAAGTATTCTTTTAGCTAATGTAACTAAAATCACTTTGGGGCGTTTCAGACTCATTACATTAGCCTTGCACCTCCAGTGCAAAGCCAAAAAAAGCAACCTTCAGACATATGTTTTTGGTAACTGACACTTGAGGAAGGTTGTAATGTGTAAATTTGTCAATTTTTCAACAAAGCAGAGAGCAATACCATGTGAGATACAAGGTTACCCAGAGTGGCATATTTGTCTTACTGTTGGAGAGACTGCAGGATTGTACATTTGAGTTATATTTCAATTCAGCAAATGAACTTGAATAATCTTCTCAATGAAGAATCCATAAACTTATGTTTCACAACTGTAAACCAACAGCTGGATCTATGTATAGTTCACATTTTAAGTTTTTTGTGTGATTTTACAGGCATAAAATCATTTATTTAATTTTTTTAATAAAGCCTTTTTGAAACTTCTGCGATTTTGTTCTGAAAATATTTGAATGTTTAGAGCATTGCTCCAATATTTTTAAGCCTAATCTCAATCTGCAACATCTGTGCCAGAAAGTATATTATCAAGGGCAAAAAAATCAGTTTTCTTTATTTATAAAAATAACAAATAATAATAACACTAATAATAGCAGCCAGTGCTGAAACAACAGTGGACTTTTGTTGTTTCTGTGGGCTTTTTGTTCTTTTTTATTATGCAACAAAATTATGGTAAATGACCAAATAGTTCAAACAAATTGAGAATATCCCTTTAAACTTGTAGATGGTTGGTCAGTCATGTCTTGCAACAATGATTGGTCAGAACAGATTGTTGCTTTGCCATGGCATGCATGGACTCATTGTACCATGTAACTTCTCTAATGTCTCTAACATCATACTTCATAAATAATTTCCTGAATGTAGACTCTCACTTATAGTGATGCAATTATTATAGAAATGCACTGTTGTTGAACTGTGATGTTCTTGTATACTTAGCCTGTTATGTGTAAAGTTCTAAGGAAATAGCTTGGAATTGTTTGCTTTCCTGGAATAGCACACCTCTTTCGTACACTATGGCAAGCATGGTCTTGTTTGAACATGTGTGGAGTGTCCGGAGACAAATGTTAAAGTTTAGACAGTTTTAGTTGTTTAGAAAATGAATTTTTATATTGTTTGAGCATTTCATGTTGAGTTGACCAATAGAATGGAATGCAATCTCATTATGTGAATATGCATTAAAGTTAAAAACATGTTTCCTTACCCTATAAAAGTACCATGTCTGTGATTTCCCTTCAATTGCAACAATATACAGAGGAAGCCTGCTTTTGTTTATTACGTTTTGTATAGCATTGTTTATTACTCATTTAGTAAGTTGTATATAAAATTAATGACATTTTAAAAACTAATTAAAATGCACTTTACCACAGTTTGGGGATTTCCCTGCTCAAACACATACCCACTATGCCCAATTAGAAGTTGAGTTCAACCAGGTGTGTTTGAGCAGAACTATAACCAACCGTCTGCAACTTTGGCCCTTCAGGAGCCTGCCTTAAAACCTCAAAAAAGAAAATGTAGATGGAAATTAAACAAAAGTACAGTACAGTTGTATGCTAAAGTTTGTACAGCCCCGGTCACAAGACGCTTTGTTGATTTTGTAACTCAAAGTAAGTACACATCTACAGAAACTTCTGCACATTTTTAATGCATAATTACTGATTATTTGCTGATTTTTTTTACATATTTAAAAATGTAATCTGTGCACAAGTTATGGTACATTTTTAGAGAATAGCTTATCTAGACTTAGAAAATCAGCAATTTTTTTATACAGTTTTGTTTTGCAGTGTACAGGGAAGTATTTTCTTAATCCTGACAAATGTCACATATATTTACACAAAATAAGGATCTACTGCTGTCCCCAACCATGTATATACAACTTAAAACAAAACCCAAATGAATCAGGCGTGTTTGGAAAAGTCTCCATGGGGCCCTGTAGGGATTCTAATTGCTGACCCACGCTAGAAAAAAGCACATTAACGTTAACCCAACAGTCTGGCTGTTCTGCTGTGGCACTGAGAATGACTTGGTAATGAACACCCTGCTGAATTATTGACTCACAGATCCTCATTAGCTTTGATAACAAGTGGGCTAGTGTTTCCTGCTCCTTCTTCTGCAGAAAAGCCCAGAGCATACAACATTCTACAACAAAGTGGAGTTAACATTCTTCCTGTATTCCCACTGTTTTTGGCTGTTCTTCCGCCCACCCGTCACACTGGTTCATTTAACTTGTCAGGTCTTATTCTGGAAAGGTCATGGCACAATGATCCACGATTCTCCAACAAACAACATTCTTGCAGTCAGCTTTATGCTTTACGCCCAGAGCACACCAACCAAATTTTTATAAAACATACACACCAACAAATACCAAACACTCCGATTTGTGGTTGTCGAGGACATCTAGAACCGGAGTGTCCAAATCCAGTTCTGGAGGGCTGCCGGTGTCCTGCACAGTCTGGTAGTTCCCTTCCTCAAGTCAAGTCAAGAAGTCTTTTATTGTCATTTCAACCATATACAGTTCATACAGTACACAGTGAAACAACGTTCCTCCAGGACAATAGTGCTACATGAAACACAGGACCACAAACACTACACAGCTAACAACATAAAGTGCATTGTGTGCAAAGATGTGCAAACATTGCAGGACAGTGCAAAGACAGTGCAAAGACAGACAGGTACAAGCTAAGACAGTGCAACAGTGACCAGTTTAGTTATGGTGTAAAGTAGCAGGATGTGCAAAAATACAATAATGTGATTGTAAACAATTACACAGTGGGCAGGAAGAGTGCAGCAGCAAAAGTTCAATATTAGTCAATAAATATAAGTTAAGGACTAATTAGTGTGTGTGTGTGTGTGTGTGTGTGTGTTGACAGTCCCTGAGTGTTTAAGAGTCTTATTGCCTGGGAGATGAAACTATTGCCCATTCTAGCTTCGGTACCTTCTTCCAGATGGCAGGAGTGAGAACAGTTTGTGTGAGGGGTGTGTTGAGTCATCCAAACACACACTAAACCTGGCAGTTAACAGGTGAGCTAAACCAGGTGTGTTTGAGCAGGGAAATCATCCAATTGTGTTGGATTTGGACAGCCCTGTCCTAGACATTCTCGACAACCACACATTGGAGCATTTGGGTTTGTCGGTGTGTATATTTGAGAAAATTTGGTTGGTGGACTGGAGTTGAACACCCCTGGTCTAGAATGTTCTTCCCAATTCACATGTTCACGATTTCACTTGAATTGTAAGATCTTATTGTATAACAGTAAGTGACAATGTTGTTTTTTGGAGAACACTTGGTTGGTGTGCTGTGGCCCACCCACAGATATGGCACACCAACCCACTTTTTTGGGTTATTTTTGGTATTTGCTGGAGAAGGTATGGTCAGAGTGCCATGGCCTTAAGACGACAATGAAAACTATTTCTTCTCTTTTCTCACCTCCTTTTATAAAGGCAAATGGACTGGTTGTACTGACCCAAGACACAAATTACTTCTCTTGTGAGACAAAGGGAGCAGAACAAAAGGCTAGTGTGTGCTACATCAATCTGTGTGGCTGTGAAAAGAACCACTGAACGATTTTTATAAATCAAAAAGCCTAATAAGAAACACTGTGGTGTTTGAGCTAATGAAGCAGAAATGAGGTGCCACATGCTTCAAGTGATTCATTCCTATTACACTTAATGCATCCCAGGGTTGCTCTATTAAAAGAGCAGTACTGATAACCGTAGCAACACATTAACCACTGGCTAAAGGCACAGCCAAAAATAGACCTTGCAAGAGCAGAGCTCTGAGGCTAATTCTATTACAGACAGCATTAGAATGTCACAGCTCCTCTCTCAAGGGCAAGATATGGATCAGGCTAGCTAAATTGTTCTTCTCATTTCAGCAGCTTTAAAATCAATAGTTAAACTCACCATACATCAGGGAAATGAGGGCAAGCTCTAATAAAACTAGGGCTGTATGAGTCATTGCATATAGTATAGACATTTTAGGCCTGTTGTTTGGCTTAGTGTAACTGTAATTCTTCAGTAAATTAAGGAGTTCAGCTCAGTTTCTATAAAATATAGCAACAGCCTGAAACTTAACTAGAGTTTTGTATTAGGGCTCCGTTTTTCAGGTACTGAAGGCCTTTTTTTATGACAGAACACATTGCTTTGCCTTTCACATTAACAAAGTACATTTCATGGAAGCTTAACAGCACTGTCTTTTCTCACAGATAATCGCTTTCAGTGCCAGAAACATCCTTTAAGCACCCAAACTGTCTATCTTCTTAAATAAGTAAAAGAAAATTTTACGAGTGTGTGCAAAAGTGAATATTTGCCTTGATGCGATAAACTGTACGCTAGTGTCTGACACCCTCTGCTGGGTAAATGAATAACAGGGTTTCATACAACATCCTCGGGCCACTTAAGATCCTTGCATGTCTTCAGCAATGTCAGAATTATTATGACTTATTTATAACATGCATGATAAAATGCAAGAAGAAAAAAACATTGCATCATTCTTACATTTCTCCAAACTCCAGGCAAGTTAGTTGCATGACCTAATTACAGAGCTTATCCCCTGCTGCAAAAAGCTTACAAACAAGAAGTGGCCAGGTACTATTTGTACAGATTAGAGTGCTGTGTATAATTCAGATCACATCATTTATTTTATTTCCAGTCAAAAACAGCCATTAAGCAGTAGATATTTCTGAGGACATGAGAAATAAAATCCTACTTGCATTGGGAAGGAAAATCAGTTTCCTAAAGAAAATGCAATTTCTAACAGTTACGCAAGGCCTGGTAGACCAAAACTGTCACCATTAGATAAACAGCACTCAAAGTTTCCGTCTTTGAGAGACAGGAGAATATCAAGCTCCACTCTCACTTTAGATCTAAAATACCTAGAAGTGTTTCTGTCCATTCTCACTGTGAGAAGACAACAACACTCTGAGTCTAAAAGGAACAGGAAAGGGAAATAGAAAAGAACTTGGCCCTAAAGCATGGAAAGTGGACTGAAATCTGAGATGTAAAGTTTTATAGACTGATGAGTGTAAATTTGGGATAGGGATTAACTTGAATTGTGAGTGTTCAAAAATGCAACCAACATCTAAGACTTCTGAGAACTTTAGAGGCATAGCATAGGAAAAATATTCCCACAGAATTTCTCTTGAAAAGAATGGAAGTTGTAATAAAGCCAAAGTGTGGATTTGTTGAGGACCCAGACTGTGGCACAGTATTGTATGACACTATTAGAAAACAAACTAGGTATGGGAAGGACACTATCAGCAGCACTGTTACTATACTTGAAACAGGTCAGCGATAAGCCTACTGAGTGAAAACAAAATACGTGATCTGTATGTGTACTGTAAGCAGAGAGATAATAGCAACAGGTGAAGTGTTTTGTATACATGAAAATGCTGATGACTTCTGGGCAGATCATTCTTTTTTACGCAGTACTGACAATATGCTTTAAGCTCTGCTTATCTCTCATATGCACTCCAGTCAGACACTGATATTGGGGATCAGTGATAAAACTAAAAATAATATGTAAGCTATAAAAACACTAAAAAATACAAAATAAATACACAGTATGATGTGATTTATATATTGTTTGTGTGTGTGTGTGTGTGTAAACCTATGCATTTCCAGTGTTCAGTATACCTGCTTCAGCTAATCTCATTTAATTAAGCTAGATGAGCTGCTGATACCATTTAACAGCCTCATACCAGTAAAAGTAAGTTAACACATTCATATATGGACTTTGAATTTATTGCATTTGTGATATCACAAAGAACAATACATTTACATATATCTGTCTTTTTTTAGAACTCATATATTTGACATATATCAGTCTGAAAGGTACAGCTACAAAAACAACCTGTTTAATTTTAAGGGATAAAAAGAGAGGTTGGGAAATGGTCATGCAATGGTTATGACTATCTTTGGTACATAAAACCCCACAAATTTTACATCGTAGAATCAGGGCTAATGCTATGGCTGGAGTACAGTAACAAGCCAGGAACAAAACCTTCTTACTTTATTCTTCTAACCAAGCCATTTTATTTATATTATGTGGCACTCACACTTTAAACAGTGAGAAGTGAATTTCTCCTATGCAGTTGACCCATCTATGACAGCCATGCACATACACCAGGAGCAGTGGGCTGCACCTCGCTGACTGTGGGGGGAGCTAGAGATTAGGTGCTTTGCCCCTGCATGGTCCTGGGTACTGAACCAGTGACCCTCCAGTCCCAAGCCCTCGAAAGCCCTCTTCTCTGTGGTTGCCCTCTGCTGTTCTGTGAGTTCAGGATTGGATGTTTATCTTACTGCACTAGTAAAAAGATATTTTTGAGCACCCCATTTGTCTGAATTTCATGTATGTAAAAGGAGCAAAGGAAAATAGCTAAGGGAAAAATAGTTTCTACCTGCACAATTATTTGTTGTAATATTTTTTCAGATTTGTATTTCATAATAACCACAAATTAAAGTGACTGCTTAAAGAAAACATTTGGTACTGATATGTTCATGAGAAGAGTAATATTTGAAATGAAAACAAGTTAATTTTCTCATCCCTAACACACATGACCAACTGTTTTTGTTTCACAAAATCTCTCCTTAGTCCTGAAACTGTTTGCCACTTTCAGCTCAAGTTCAGGTGATCACTCGCACCCTGGCTATGAAGAGCGCAGCAGCAGCATCCTCAAATTCTCGTGCATCCATTGTGGGGCCTTCCTGCTGCTCACCAGTGATACGCACCTCAGACATGGCCTGGGCCAACTTGGCTGGCGAGATCTTGGCACTAGCTTCCAAGAAGCGTGCAGAATCTGCTCCGTGTGAGGTGTCCAGCGCTTCCTGCAGGGTGGCCAGGACAGCACGGCACAGCGCCCTTTCCGCAGGTCGCTCGGGGCAACTGCCCACTGCTGCATACAAGCACTGAGACTTGCGGATGTAGTCAGCAAACGCGGCGCATGTCAACACGCCCTGCCGGAAAAGCTCAAAGGGCACGGCCTCATAGTCATGGCATCGGATCCGGCATAGCAAGGGAGCAGCTGTGGTGCCTGACAAGCCGCCCTCACTGCACAGACACTGCAGCATTTCAGTGTAGAGGCGACCTCGGACAGCGCCAGGGACACGCCGACAGGAGCCACACTGGGTCAGCAGGTCATAGGCCACACGGATGTTGTTGCTGAAGGCCGACCTGAAGCAAAACAAAGGTAAACATGCAGAATAAAAAGGATCTAGCAGTCTACGAGTTTACTGTCAACTAGGTAAGCTTGTAACAATTTCTACACAGCATTGAAAAGTTTATGCAGTAGTAGAGCAAACATCTACAGAGTAAATTATAGTTAAAACCTTAGTTTTGGCAAAAAAACATTTTCCACATGGAGTAAATGCAGAGGTCACATTTCTTTGTGGTGCTTGAGTGTTTTCACAATGACAAATAGTCACTTTCACTTTATCTACCATCTGTAGTCGATCAGCCATATTTGGTATCCAAATTTTCCCTCTTAGAACTGGTACTGCAAGGCTAATGCTGCTAACCAACATTCGAAGTCAATAGTTATCCAAGTCTGTAAATACACAGATACCCACATTTCCATAAATGCATCCCAAAAACAACTCTCAACATGCTCACATTTTATCCAATTTCCCTCTAAAGTGTGAAGTGTGGTTTAAGACACAGTACGACTTACTGTGAGCTATAAGCATTTACAAACACAACGTGCACTGAACCGAAATCGTTACATCCTTATCTGTGCCCTTATTTCATATGTACAGTTCATTTTAGCGTCCCAGTGATTGCTGGAAGCGCACTGAGGATAAAATATGTGGATGTAGGTGTGTGGGGGAGCTACTGGTACCTCTGTGAGTGATGCGCCAGGCTCAGATGCCACAGCGCCCTGCTAAGCTGCTGCTGCTCCTCCACCGTGTTGTCCTCCTCCTGCTCTCTATCACCTCCTCCACCCACCGGCCCGTTCTCCGATTCCGAGGCCAGATTTGTGAAGTGTTCAGCCAGGAAACCTATCGGATCCTCCGACCTGGCCTCTACCAGCTTCAGCAGGGCGTCTCGCAGCAGCACCCCCACACCGGCCTGCGAGAGAAACTCTTTATCGCTTTCGGCCTTCGCGGATTTGGAGTCGGGCATCACCGCCCCCACCCCGGAGCGTCTCTTCTCCGCCATTCTATCACCTTCATTTTACCTTAAAGTCAGACTTAGCTTTAAAACCGCCCAGACACGCATTGTAGTTAAAATCCCACTGCAGACTAAACGTAACCGTATAGAGTAAGTTTGCTTAGTAGCACACCGGCTAAACGCACCACTGCTGACAGGCAAGTGTTGCTATGGGAGCTGGAAATAGGCGCATGCGCATTGAGCAAAGTCATACCCTGCAAAGCCTGGCGTTAACATTAATTAATGATCATATGAATTATAATATAATACGAATTTTCCCAAGCGCTGTTTTGTTTAACTGTATTGCAAAAACAAAAATATTTTTCATGTTTATAAGGGATTAGATTTTATCTTAAAATCCTGGAATAAGTAACACTTTTATTCCCAAAAACTCAATGGATGCAAAGGAAAAACGTAGGCCTACGTTAGGTCAGTAATCTGCACTATTATGTTTATGCAACAGCTAAATAAGATTAAACTAAATCATGGAGTTATATGAAATGTCTAAAAATAAAATAAATACAGCAGTAAGTCATTGGTGAATTTTATTTTGAAAATCTTTGTGTATGAAGACAAAACAACTAGGGCTAAAGTTGTATTTGTTTAGTCTACACATCTAATATATATATTTTTTTAAATAGTGAAAATTTGTAGAAATGTCATGTTTACGTTTGTTTCATGTAGTGGAATTAATTTATTTTCATTTAGAAAATCAGTAAAATACTGATACTCTCTGGCAATGTGAGTGTACTCAGTCACACAGCTTAAACTAGGCCTTGTACTGCCATATGTTAAAGAAATGCTCTTTTTCTCTGCACCAATCAGTTCCTCTTACCAAGTTCCTTCTGGCATGTCATGTAATTCTTCATGTTGTGTATTTTTACTGCTCAATACAGAAGCAAAACCAAAAGTGACACAGACACACACTCACACACACACACACACTATGCTTACACTAAAATCACCGAGAGGTCAAATAATTATTTCCTCCACTGATATATATA
>JBBPDA010000041.1:32434683-32483900 GCA_037974385.1 Arnoldichthys spilopterus | reverse complement strand
TAATAAATCTGCAACAATTTCAAAAATTCTTTTTTTGTCTGTCAATATGGGGTGCTGTGTGTACATTAATGAGGGGGAAAAATTATTTAAATGATTTTAGCAAATGGCTGTAATATGACAAAGAGTGAAACATTGAAGGGGGTCTGAATACTTTCCATACCCACTGTATATATCCACAATTTCTAATTGATAGCAGTTCATAATTACTGTATATTTCCATTTCTCCAGGAAAAATGCATGGTTCATTTTATTTTGCCTTTGATTAACAATTCTTTATAGTGATCTATAAAATGTCTTTACATAATTGTTCTCCAGTTAGCCAGTTAACAATACCTACAGGGTTAAACTTTCAGGTTAAATTTCTTCTTTTCTAATACCTTGTTTGAGGACATGTATGTGTTTTATACAGACTGCCTCCAGTTTCTTCTGAGAACTAGTTAATATCTGAAACTGTTAGTTTCAGACAAAATTAGCAAATCTAAATAGAAATGTGTGAAATGTTAAATTCAAGATTTTTTTTTATCCTGACTAATGTTAGTATCTTCCAAATAGTTTTCTTATTAGCCTTACAGAGTATTAAAGAAAAGGTTGACTACGTCAAGCACGTTTCATTTTGTACAATTAGACATCACATCTGTTTGTTCCCATTGAAATTAGCTGTAATGCTTCAACATTTGCTTGCTTGCAGTAGTTCTTCAGAGTAAATTCAAGACACCAAAGCAAACTGTTATGCTTTGTATTCAAATATCAACTGAATAGACAAATACAATTTTGCCAGAAAAAAAATGCATCATAGTATATAGTAACAACAACTAATAATTAACACAGTTAGATGATAAAATGACACACAGCAGCACTCGACTTTCAAAACTAAGGCTAAGATAATTGGCAAGTTGAATAATTATCAGGCACTCTGTCCAAATGAAAAATGCAAACGAATATATAACATTTACCCAGTTATCTGTTCAGTTTGATCCTCTGTATCTGAGCCACGATTCTGCTTAAAAAATATATAACCAAATTTAAACTTTAGGGGCTGGTTTTCAGGACAAGGATTAAGCCTCAATATGAACTTTCAGTGGATAATCTACATTCATAATCATGTGTAGTCCAGGTCTAGGCCTTATTTCTGTACTTTGAAAATTTAAATATTTTACAAAATTGTTGCCAATTTGAAGTAAAAATCCAGCCATATGCAATGTGTTAACCGCCATTTGCAGCTGTTGCAGAAATGGCATTTCCAACCATTAAGGAACAGCCTCTTTCAGCATGTCCACCTCATTCATGTGCTTTATAAATTGGTTATGTCTGGATTCACTTCCTCTGTATTGGTCATGTAGTGTGCTGATACTGTAAGTTACTCGAGATGTTATGCATTGTATTTGCAAATAATTATGCATCATCTCCTTAAAGTCATGTCTTTGTTTCTTCATCTATCTTTAACAACACATGTGGACATGAAACATGGTTTGTTTGGATGTGCATACCATGACTCAAGCACAGTTAACAGTGTTCAGAATCTACAGAGTGAAGCAGGCCCTTATGTACCTGTGTACAGTTTCTAATTTGCAGTTCACATCATATTAAAACAAGAATTTGTGTTTCAGTCCAGAACAGTTACATCACTAGTAAAAACTGACTTCTTGTTTATCCTTTCCAGTAATGTGTGTGATGCAATTCGAGGGACAGTTCAATCAAAGATATTAACAAGGCTAACAGCAAACTGATGGTAGTTGCAAGGGATGTAACAATACAATGGACTGTATTCAACCAAACTGCACTTTAGCATTAGTGGTATTTTAGAGCAGACTGAAAAACTGTAAAGTGGATTTGAACACTATAAAGCACAGCTGTTGGTTTAAACCTGTGTTTCCACCGATAACATTTCCCAGAGCAGCCTGCCTACTCAAAAACAATTTTGTCCCCATCCTGTGCCTAAGACAAGAGTAAATCTCACACTCCCACCCTTGTGCATGCAACAAAATAAGACCACTCTCTGCCTTTGCCACTGATCTCTCTGTATGTGCAACAAATAAAATTGCTCACTAACCTTGGCACTAGGAGTGCAGGCTAGACCTAACTTTCAATGCTATTCAATTAGTCAGCCTTGGGTGGCCCATAATGATGTCTGGTTTATGACTGTCAGTTTACAAGAGCTGCCATTTTGGATACTTTGACCCAATCATCGAGCTATCATGAGACCCTTGTGTGAGAGTGTGAGATCTTCATGCTCGCCCATTTTTCCTGCTTCCAACATAACTTAAAGATCACTTGCCTCGTGATATCCCACAAGAAGATAATATTATATAATTTTCACCTCTCCTATCAGTGGTTTAATTTTGTGGCTAAAAAGTGTTCCCCACAATTTCTCATTTATAGTAATTCATAATACATTATTATTAATTTTTAATTTTTTTTCTAGGGAAAATGCACAATTCATTTAATTTTCCCATTTATGTAGACCACTCTGCCACAGTTTCCCCAGACATGGAACAAAACTGCCCACTAACTCTTTCCTGGGAACAGGACAAAATGAAACCATTAACCACCACTTCCCCCACCAACCATGCCAAACCCTGTGATCCATTGTTTAGATATTGTGCTTTTATAATGCTGAATGCTCTAAAACTGAAAATAGATTGTTTCTAAATTTTGTGCATTGTTACGTCCCTAAAACTAGCCATCAATCATCATGATTGTGTTTGCATAATACTAACTGGTGGTTTTTCACTTTCAGTCACTGTTAAAGGAATGGTCCAGCAATTTCCTCCCTTATCTGCCCATCCATAACAAATGGTTTCTGCTTACTTTGAACAGTAGATTTGAGATGTTTACAGTTACCAGTAATCAGTAAAATAATAGAAACAATAGAATCTAGTGGGCTGTTGCCTCTGTTATAATTGACTGTGTGCTTCATATGGAGCTCATAAAGATTAGGTAAAAAGGCTGGAGTGTTCCTTTACAAACATTAGCTTTCTTTGACTGAACTATTTCTTAAAAAACTGTAAACAATCAAAGAGGACCAATTGTGCTCTTCTTTGGCTGCCGGTCACCAGTAGGCATATACCTCTTCCTCCGTGTGGCTGCGTTGGTGCAGTTTGAGGGAGTTTAAATGCGAGTAGGATTTGCCACACTCCTCACAACTGTAGGGCTTCTCTCCAGTATGTGAGCGCTGGTGGGAGATGAGATGTGAATTGCAGTAGAAGCGCTTTCCACACTGAAGACAGGTGTATGGCCTCTCGCCCGTGTGGATGCGCTGATGGATTTTCAAATAGAAGCGAGTGGTGAAGGTTTTACCACATTGAGGGCATCGTGAGCTTTTTTCACCCATTCCCACCCCATCACTTCTCTGCTCAGTCACTGGAAGAACCATGTGGCCAGCTGCAGCATTAACCGGCCGGACAAGTCTGTGTTGAGTAATGTTGTCACAGTCTGTGGCTTGATGATACTGGATTGTGGCATTCTCTCTTGGGCTTGGGGAAAGGTCTATGTTCCGCTGGCTCAGGCTTGTATTAGGAGCTTCTTGTGATGCCTCAGGTCTGGATGATGTGTTCATGTTAAAGTCCTCCACCTCAGGTGAATCCCACAGAACACCAGGCTTGGCTTCTCTAATGAGGTATTCATCATAGCCTGCAGAATAAAAGAAATGATGCATTAGTTCAGCAACAATCTTCTATACTATTCTTAATGCAGAATGGCATCCAGCTGCTTTGTCAGGGCACAGTATTTGAAGATCAAGTGCTGCAGAGAAAATGTGTTTTTAAGACTTTTTTGGTTAATGTTGTTACCTTGATTTGTGCTTATTGTTTTATAGTTTTAATATCCTCTCGTCTGCTTGGCCTCACCGTTTCCTTTCAGGGGGATCCCCAATGCCACCTTAAAGACCATTCCATTATTTAATTAATTCACCTTAAAAAACCTAAAACTAGGCTAACCTAACCTAAGGAAAGTGTTTCTGACTGAAAAATGTCCTCCTCACTTTCCCCTCTACTTGTGTAATGTAGATGTGATCAACGCCTTAGTAAAATACAACAAATACACACACATATATATTAACTTTTTAATTTTGTGTACAATGAGTAAGATACACTCCAAATGTCAACACCGCAATGTTAAATGCAGAAACAATCTAATTTCCCTTACAACAGTTCTATTATACCATTATAGGATTTATAGTATTATTGTAGTGCCAAGCTATCTGTGGTGATATAGCAGTTGCGCAGACATTTGGGGATTGCAACATAGGCATTTAAACTTTAAAACTGCTTTTAACAGACATTCAGGTAGGGTATTTTCTGCATAGTCTATTTTACACAGTAAAAAGTAAAACTTGCATATGACCTATAACCTACCTTCTATAAGCTTTAAAGTGAGGTTAAATAAGACAAACAAAAGCATTTTTCAAGCATCATCTAAACATTCTGCTCTAACACAATAAATGCATTAATAGATATTGGTATATTGATAAAATTTAAACATTTGTCTGATGCTGATATTATTTCAAGCAAATATCTGCAGATACCAATATGATTCCAATATTATCATACATCCTTAGTAGTTATGCAGTTTACATTATTCTAAATGCTTTTTAGTGACATTAAAGGCATATTAAAGGCATTATTAAAACAACCAACATTTCCCAGCTGGCTACATATGAGAAAACAGGATAATTGTGTAAATCAGATTTTTTTTAAACTGCCGTTAAATTTCTGACTCTCACCATCTCCAGATTTATCAGGTGAATCTCTCTCCTCTTCCCAGCAACCCTGGCTCTCCTCTACCTGTGGATCTGAAGAACAAGACAATGCAACAACCATCAACAAAAAAAGTCTGGACATGGCAATGACTGGAAGAACAATGCTATTCCCACACATTTATGTTTGCAACCAGTATAAACCAAGGCTTGGGGGGTATGCTACAGAAAGGGTGGGCAATATTTTACCCTCTTTGTTGTCCCATTGCTTCACTTCAGGCCTCTCTTCTTTGACGTGAAACGGTTCTACACCACACTCCTGTACAAATATGAAAAGATAAAAAGTTAAAAACAGCAGCACCAGGCACTCGAGGAGAGAAACTACTAACTAAGAAACTGAAATATACCTTTGTATTAGAAGGCTGCAGAGAATTTGTTGGTTGTAAGTCTGTATGCCTCTCCTTATTGTCTGTAGTTAAGAGAAAATATTTGTGAAGATGTCATGGCCTCATCATAGTTTGAAGTTGAACAAGAAATTCCACTGATATTTTTTCTCAAAATAAATGGCTAATTACATCATCAAGACGTGAACGGTCATTTGATGCAAACAACTTCAGTCTAGAGAAAGATGCCAAGACAGATTTGTTCACAGGTGATCACAGGCTTAAGGAATATAATGCCCCAATCGCTAGCTAAAAAAACCCTGCCTGAGATGTGCTACTCTAGTTTTAAGTACTGGCTTAAAATGTATTTTATGACATTTATTCCAAGGTGTTGTTGGAATTTTTTTTTATACTGAATACATTCATAATAAAAATCATAATGATTAAGTCTGACATGCATTTCCCACTATTTCCCTATCGTTATAGGTTGTATACACGTGGTGTTTTAGGGCGTTTTGGAGAGTAAAATAAATCAGCTTTATTTGCATTACGATCTCTGGTTCCTATCACAGACAGTAAAGAAATCCAAGTAGATACAATGAAATATTTCAGAGCAAACCACTTAGAAGGACTTACACCGAAAGACAAAGTACAGTGGAATTTCCCTTACAATTCAGTCGAAGCTTAGGTAAATACGCTACAAATACGCCTCGGACTGTTCTTATTACAAAAACCCAAATATCGGAGGCTGCTAACTTGGTATGCATAATTACAAAGCGTTTGCAGACTGATCTGAGCTTTGGTGAATGAGCCCACCTCGAGGTGTTGTAGAAGTGTTGCTAACTTGAATTCCCACTGAGCGGAGGTTGGGGGTCTGCTGACGGATGGCTGCCTGCCGTGCTGACCTCAGCTCGCTCTCCGCAAACTGTAGTTTACACATGAGGGACTCGATCTCCATTTGTCGTCGGGAAATTTCCGCGCGTAAAAGCGCAGAGTCGTTATCGACGATTTTGGTCATCTCCACGAGTGCACACTTGGCAAACCTCTCTATGATGGACGCCAGCTGTGCGTGGACATCGACAGAAGTGGACATGATGCTAGTAACAGCGTAGTAAGTATGACTATATAATCTACCCCCAACGAAACCCCCTGATTTTCTTGCTAAAACTGTTTTTAGAGGTTTTAGAGGTACTAGTCCACCAGGTTAAAGCCTTACCATGTAAAGCAAAAAACCTGTTAAGCTCGACAGTGTTATAGCCCTATGTGCCGAGGGCTCCGGTGTAATTGTTTACATTAGTTCCCACCATCAATGACCACTTCCCAGTGACGTCACTCCACACGCTGTCCAATAGGCTTGTAAGCGCTGGTATGTTACCGTAAATACAGGTGTTTCATTAGAAATGGCCCATGAAAAACGTTTGGACGTACCATCCAAACAAAAACGCGTTAAGAACTTTCTATATACACTGGAAGAGTGGAACGCATTGCCTAAGGACAACATCACGAGGCTAGTAAGGAGCTAATATGTCGCTGTCAAACTGTCATTGCAGCAAATGGTGGAAACACCCGCTACTGACATTGTCAATTTTTGTTATTTGGGGCTATCCCTGTTATTGTCTAAATTTTTGGGGTAATAAATATTAATCTAATGAAAATGGTCTTTCTTCTCATACATTAGTAATATCAAAGGGAACTTTTACTTATTTTATTAAATTTCAGAGCAAATAGGAAAAGCGCTCATGCAAATAATATTATTGTGACTTATTGTGAAAAGTGTATGTGTGTGTGTATATATATATATGTATATATATATATATATGTGTGTGTGTGTGTGTGTGTGTGTGTGTTTAATTATTTAATGATCATAAAAAAACAAAGCAACTAATGCTTTAAGACTGTTATGAGTGAGGTGATGAGAGAAGAGGTTGAAGAGCCATCAGGGTACAGATTAGAAAGAAGAGCAAGTAAGGATATAATGATTTAAAAGCATCTATGTCTGCTTTTAACTATTCTGTACTGTGCTAAGCTAATAGTGGCATCACTCCTCCTGTGTCATTTTTAGAAAATAGGCAACTTTAAGATGATGTATCATATCTATACATAATGAGATTATGAGTTCTCCAGGGTTTTTTTTCACACAAAGAGTAAATCATCAGTTTGATGTTGTTTTGTGAAACAAACCTAAAGAATTTTATGAATGTATGAATGATTAAAATGTTCAAGCATTTTGGAGCTGTGCTATTAAACTATTAAAAAGCAGGAAAACTTTGATGTGGCAAAAAAAGTGCATACCGCTGCAAAAAGATGACTTTATTACGTAGTAAATGACTGAACTGATAATGCATTATAAAACAATACTGTCTTACACAAGAGTTATATATTTATATAAATGTGTGCACACCCCCAGCTATTCTTGTACGTATAAAATGAAGGCAGTCATATTTTTTTTAGAATGGCATGCAGTCAAAAAACTATTTTTTGTACATATTACTGAGTGACAATTTGTCATTGTGAACACACCACATAACAGCATACAGTGCACTACAACAAAATGTTATCTCTGCATTTAACCTATCCCTGAAGGAGCAGTGGGCAGCTATTGACAAGGCTCGGGGAGCAGTGCTTGGGGACGGTAAATGCTCATGGGTACCTCAGTGGTACTTGAACTGGCCTGGGATGTACGAGTATACTTGATTACCAATGAGTCATAAAAAGCCAAGCAGAGGCTTTAATTTCATTCTTTACAGTGCAACACATTTACAGCATTGGTTGGCTGTTCTGATTACTCCATCCAGAGTCCATGGTGTGTGGGTGGGCAAGCCATCCTAATCATTTAAAATATGCATACAGTGATGCTTGAAAGTTTGTAAGTCTTGGAATCTTTTAGGGCAAAATTCCTCTAAGCTTATGTGTAAGATTAATCAGCAATTACCAGAAACACCAGAAACTGAAAGCAAAGGTTCATTTGTTTTTGCCATACACAGATATGTAAAATTTAATCATTTTCTTTGTCGTATACCTTTAGAACTTGAGTGAAAAAAAGGGAAAAGTCTAAAAGGGTTGCCCACAGACTTTCAAGCACCACTGTACTGTATATATTTTATTATGAATTCCAAAGGTCACTTATAGTCAAAATACAAAAGCATTGTTCTCTAAACCAAATTATGTGCTAAAATATAAAACTCATATATAATGATTAAAAGATATTTAAACCTCTTTACATTTAGCACTTTAAAGATGCAAATATTTCCTGAGTCACTTGACAGTTACAAAGAGAGCAAGTCCATTTTGGGGGGAAAATTTGTGAAATCCTTTTTATCTACAAGCATCATATTTTACACCTTCTTACACTTTTTAAATGTCAGTCAGTTTTCCCTTCTTCTTTCTTTCTCTGTACTGATCCCTCTTTGTGTTCCCCCTTTTCCCATTGTAAGTCAATGAACCTGTCTTCTTTCTCTCTGCATCGTTTACCTGTTGCCCTTGCAACTGCCTCATCAAAACATATACTTATGCCGCTTGTTCTTTTTGTCTCCCTTTCTAAGTCCTTCTGTCCATCTTTTCTCCAGCTCCCTCCATCCCATGTGTCCCGTCTTTCCCCCTGATTTTCTCTGTCCTCCCCCATTCTTGGCTCCCACCATAAACTAGAGTCACCTAAGGGTGTGTCCTTAAGATTTGGATTTTCTTGGTCTTCCTCCACCTTTTGCCTTTCTGTAGCATTCTCTTGCTCTGTGATTTGGTGGTCATGGTTATGCCTTGGTTCTCCATTTTCTGCCTCTCCGGGTTCTTGTGTATGCCTGACTACATCTCTATGCTGAAGACCCCTGTCTCGATGTTGTTTCTCATTGTCTCTCTGTTGGAACTGCTGTTTGAAAGCAGTGATTTTTGAATGCTGTGGTTTGGGGGGTACCACAGGTACCGCTTTCACTTGGTACACTCTAGTAGGAGCCTGTTTGGATTTTAAAACTGTGCTGCCCACACCTTGCCCAAGATCCATATCTTTCCTTCCTTTTATTTCTTTAATTCTTGGAGGCCTCAATGGCTTCTCAAGACCTGACATGGATGCCCCTGCATTTGTCTCCTCCTTTGCTCTTTCCTCCTCTCTCTCAACATGTGGTTCATCTAGAAGAGCCCCAGACCCTCTGAAATCATCACTACCCTCTGAATGCTGGTCCTCCTCTTCGTTCATTTCTCTCCCAATCCTCTCTTCAGGAACACTTCCCTCTTTTATTTCTGTAACCCCTTCTAGATGACACTCTTTCCTGGCTTCAGTTTCCTCCTCTATTTGTTCACTAGTCTCTTCCCCTTCATCTCTTCCCTCCTTCCCCTTTCTGAGTTTTTCTACACCTTCCTCATTACTCTCTAAAACCGACTGCTCTTCTCCCCCAATCATGTCTATCTCCTTTTGGAGCAAGTGCTCATCAACCTCTTCCTCAAACTTTTTGCTCTCTCCTTTGTCTTCCATTTCAGTGGTTACCCATTCATGTTCTTGCTCACTGTCTTTGCTTATTTCACATTCTACTTTGACAGCACTCGCTTCTTCTTTTCCCTTCTCTTTTTCTATGTGTCCACTCTCAGTAAAATCTTCCTTCACAGTGTTCTCCTCTAAGGAAATGTTACCTATCATCTTCTCTCCCTCTTTTCCAACTTCACTTGTTCCACTATGCCCATCTACCACCTCACTGTTCTCAGTCTGGCCTTGCTTGTTTTCATGCAAGGTCAATGTTTGTTCCAATGACAGTTTATTTGTCTCATCTTGATTAGCCAATGACATGGTTCCTGGGGGTAAGATGGGTCCATCTGTTACCTCACTTGCAGCAATGTCAAGGCAACCTTTAGAACCATACTGCTGACCATCCATGTCTGCACGTGCTTCTTTGATGACAAATTGGTCATTGGTGTAGGACGTCTCATTGCTAATAGGCTCTGGTATGGTGGTAGTTACATCTGGACCAAAGTAAGTGTCCTCTTCATCTTCATTATTTAAACCATGTGTCTCCTCTTGGCTGAAACAATGCAACAGGTGAAACAGGAGGTCAGGAACATTATCTTACACACATTTTTAAATAACTTTTTGTCAAAAATTAAAGGGTATTTTCCTCCCTTATTCCAGATATGTGATTTGAGCCATGTTAGGTGCCTGAAGCTTGCGTTGTTCATTCTGCAGTGATGCTATGAGGCTAATGTAGCTAAAAAGTAAAGAAAGCTTGTTCATACAGTATCTAAAACCAAATAAGCAAGTCTGTTTGAAATCAGGTAACAGTTTGATCTGGTTAGATCCAAGGTTCGATTTTATAAGCTATAATCTTACACCTGTTAGCTACATTAGTCTCAAAGCTGAACAAAAGAAGCAAACCAAACACCAAACATATCTTGACTGATTGCTACACTACATTAAAGATAAGGAAGAACTTTTTTGCAAAAAAGTCACAAACAGCAACAAATGTTATCAGTGTTTTCTGAGCTACATACCAAAAAGAACGTGTGTCTTCTCTGTTGTCAGTACTTTCCATCTCTTTATTAGTTTCTTGCACTGGTTCACTTAAATTCCCAACCTCTTCTGATCCACTTTCTTCTTTTACGTCCTTTGTGTTCTTGTCTTCAGTCCTCTTTTTGTCCATATTGGAATGCTCTGAAGTTTCTAATGAAAGAGGACTGAGATCATCTTTGTTGAGGCTTTGGTCAATAGAACGAGTGTTTATTTCATCACCTGGGATAATTCCAGCATCTGTCTGTTCACTACCTGTTAAGCTCTCCGATTGGTTGATGGCTGGTAAATCTTGACCACTCTCAGTTAGCTCAGTGTTGTGAGTCTCATGAATGCATTCTGATTGTTTTTTGGCAGGTATATCTACACTGCAGTCAGGGGAATTCAATGTGTCAGTCTGGGGGCATGTCCAGTTTAATCCCTGGAAGTGACGAGCATCGGGTAAGCTTTTACAGAACATGTCCTCATATTCATCTTTATCAATATCGTTGGCATCGTCGTCATAATCATCAGGCTCTGTGAAATCGTCTTCATCAGAGGAAGAAGACAGAACTGGTAGGAAGGGTTGGGACTTATAAGGTAAGCTGTGTGATTTGCCTGGTAGCAGTCTGTGTGTGTGAGCAGGAAAGTTAGTGCTGGATAGGGAAAGCTCTTTTGTATAAGCGTGACTCAGTAACAGACTAGGAGGAGGCTGATTCTGTTGATCATTTTCCCTGTCCTCCTCTTCCTCCTCTTCTTCTTCAAAACCAGGTGGCTCCACTGAAAACTCATTTAGCTGGGTAAAGGTAACGATAAAGGGATTATTTCTCATTGTGAACACACTCAAGCACCACAACAAGATATGACCTCTGCATTTAACCCATTCCACATGCACAAGTGGAGCAGCGGGCAGCTATCAACAGCGCCCGGGGAACAGTTTAGTGGGGCAGTACCTTGCTCCCTCAGTGGTGCCTTGGCCGGGACTTGTACCTGTGACCTTCAGTTCACAAAGCAAGGTCCTAACCACTAGGCCACCACTGCCCACAACTGCCCAGGAAAATAATGAGAATATTGTAATTAATTAAAATTTTGATTATTTGAAAAGGTCAAAAAAGACAATAATACAAATATAGTTTCCCAGGTAAAAGAGATTTCTTTCACAAGTATACCTGGTTTGGAGCAGAAGTATCCATCAAGTCTAGGAATCCAAAAGTATCCTGGAAATCCAGAGTGAGATCTGGGTCTTGGTAATCTTCTTCCAAGCACAGGGGATGGTGGGTCATCTCACTGTAACCCATAGCTGCAGAAAAATCACGTGTCACCCCTGGTTTCATATCTGTGGGAAAAGTAGGCATATATTTAACTTAATTTTCTTCTTATGGCAGAATGCAGTCAAACAGCTAAGATATGTTTGGTATTTAAAATTTGCTTTCTTCCCATATAGCAACATGGGATTGATTCCACATTGAAATATAATAAAATAGTTTGGCATTGGAGCTAATCTAGCTAACAAGTAATTTAATCTTATAGTCACTACTTTAGTTTTGTGCAAACTGCATTTCAAAATCATGTGTGTATGTATATATATATATTTGTCTGGTCAACTTTATTTCATTTGTAAATATATGTTTTCCTGTCATTCAGACCTGCAACACAGTCCAAATAAAGTTGGAACAGGAGCAGTTTAGGGCTAATAATGAGGTAAATTGGTTAAATAATAATGTTATTTAAAACAGGTGATGTCAACAGGTGATTGTTATTATGATTTGGTATAAAAGCAGCATCCAAGAAAGGTCCTTTAGAAGCAAAGATGGACTGAGGATCACTAGTTTGCCAACAAATGCATGAGAAAATTATTGAAATGTTTTAAAACAATTTCCCTTAAAGAAAAATAGGAAGAGATTTGGATATTTGACCATAATTAAAATATTTAAGGAATCTGGAGGAATTTCAGTGCGTAAAGGACAAGGGTGCAAGCCTAAGCTGAAAAACAGTGATCTCCGTTCATCTATAAGCGATATCACCACATGGGCTCAGGACAACTTTGGCAAACCTTGTCAAGCATCACAATATGTAGTTACATCCACAAATGGCAGTTAAAACTGTACTGTGCCAAAAGAAATGCCCTATGTTAACAGTGTCCAGAAGCGCCATTGACTTCTCTGGGCTCAGAGGCATCTGGGATGGACCATCACGCAGTGAAAATGTGTTCTGTGGTCCCATGAATCAGTATTTCAGGTATTTTTGTGGGGAAATACGCCATGTACTCCAGACCAAAGAAGAAAATCCAGACTGTTACCAGCAACAAGTCCAAAAGTCAGGGTCTGTCATGGTATGGGGTTGTGTCAGTGCCCTTGGCAAAGGTAACTTGCACTTCTATGATGGCACCATTAATGCTGAAAAATACATGGAGATTTTGGAGCACAATATGATGCCTTCACGAAGACATCTTTTCCAGGGACGCCCATGCATATTTTAACAAGACAATGCAAAACCACATTCTGCACAAATTACAAAGTCCTGGCTGCAGAGGAAGAGGGTACTGGTACTTGACTGGCCTGCCTGCAGTCCCGACCTATCTCCACTAGAGAATGTGTCTCGCATTTAAAATCGCAAAAAAAAAAAAACGAAGACCCTGTACTGTTACCCACCTCAAAACTTTTTTGCAGGAAAAATGGGACCAAATTAACACTGAAATACATCACTTGGTGTCTTCAGTCCCTAAACGTCTTTTAAGTGTTGTGAAAAAAAATGGCAACATTACAAAGTGGTATGGTACAAAATGCTTTACTGTCCCAACTTTTTTGGAATATGTTGCAGGTCTGAATGACAGGAAAGGATGTATATTTACAAATAAAATGAAGCTGACCAGACAAAACATAACATATTTGTGTTCATATTGTCTCCAATAAAATACAAGTCAAACTAAATTTAGAAATGACTACTTTCTTTTTTTATTTGCATTTTCCATACTGTCCCAAATTCTTCTGATTTGGGGTTGTATATAAATGAGCTATGTTCTAATTGGCTGCCCTGTATTGTGTCTCATTCAAAAAGCAGTGCAGAGCCTATTCAGCTTCAGTGGGTTGGTCTAAACTGCTGTAGGCTGAATGGACAGACATATGTAAATGTTTTCATGGCAACACAAAACCAGTAAATTCAGAACAAATTGTTTTTGCAGCTTAATTTCCACATATACACTATAGGTACTATGGAATGAAAGATATGTTTTGAAACCTAAATAATGTGTGGAATTTATACACACCAGGAAGAGAGGAAAGATATGTAATATGGGCCCTTAAACATAATACAGCACAGTTTATTATTTCTGAATTTGTACCATTACTAGGACACCATCTTACCCATGTAGTCGCTTTCCACTGAGTCTTCAGTGAGTGAAGGTCTGTCTGTTGTAAGCTGTGTCTCAACTGACTCCTCTTCTACACTCAAACAGTTTTCATCTTCATCTTGGGACTCCTCCCTCTCTTCAGGCCCTCTCTTCTCCAACTCAGTTTTGCTCTTTTCTTTTCCTTCATTTGGACCATTCTTGTTATCCACTTTAACCACATCTTCAGCATCTGCCTCTTGGTTGCTACGGGTTTTCTGGTCTGTATGTTCCCTTTCTCCCTCTGCTTTTTCCAGCTTCACATATTTTTGCTCCTCTTCCTCCACCATGGTCTGCTGGGACTGTTCTTCTTCATTTCTTCCCCCATGGAGAACACCCAGTGCCAGTCCGGAGGTTATGTGGAGAGGAACAGTCACTGAAAAAGGCCCGGAAATGTGCATTCCTGCACGACGCTCTGCCTTGCTGGCTGCTCCTTGTGATGCGGCCTGTGATCTATCTGAGGCAGCCGTACCTCCAGTGTCCAGGCTCTTGTAAGTGCCCTGAATCCCACTCCCTCCACTCACCATGCTCACACTAGCCCCACCTGTACGCCTGTATGTCACTGCATATCCGCTACCCATTCCCCCACTGCCTGGCTTCCCACACTCTGAGGTCCCAGAGGGAGGGACTAGAGGAGAGAGATGTGAGGAAGTGTGTCTGGAATCTGAGAAAACAATTTTATATGTAAACACTGATACAATAAAGAATATTACATGTCTCTAATACTATACAAATCAAACTATTAAAACTAGGGCTGGGCTGCATGATATATCATCTGGTAACTATTTTTACAATATTCTTAACATTTCTAATATATCAGAAAGCTTTATTACAGGGCTGTGGTAATTGAGGTCTGTGAGGGCTGGTCTTACAGTAAAGGCATTTTTCTGTGGTCTTGGATTTGTGCAAATAAATAAACACAAATCTAAAACTAGAACAGACATTGGCTGCATCATATCAACATGCTCTGTATGCAGTGCATCCATGCTCATCATTTTCATTTCAAGTGAATCAAGTGAAACAGATCTACTTAAAGTAAATACTATGGCCTAATTTGACCTTACAGTGTTCTTTCATGTCACTTAATTTTTATCATTACAAATAATATAACAGCAGAAGTTATACTGTGTCTCTAGCATCAAACATAAATGTACAGGTAAATAAGTGATCTTGAATAGAATTCTTTTTACTTTGTCTCAGTCTTAATGCTGTCCCTCTCATTTGGTCTTGATCTTGATTTGGGCTTGAACCTCTTTGGACTCAGTCTCAACTTGGATTCAATTAGTCCTGGTCTTGGACTTTTCTTGGACTCAGCAAAGGCAGTTTTGACTACAGCTCTGCTTTAATTTGAAGATAAACCTTCTAATAAATAATACTACGGTTTGATTAATCAGTCAGCCGAACAATTAACCAGCCCTTCAGCCCTTCTGTTCCCTAATGCATGCATTACATACAATACTGTACGACTACATATCTACCTTCCTGTGTATAGGGTCCTGAGCTCAGAGAGTCCATGCTCTTAGCAGGCCTTAGAGAAGTCTTCTCTTTTTCTAAATGGATACATGAGAGATTGATAAGGAAACGGAAGAAAACACAGATGTGAAAGTGAAAGAAGAAATGGAAAACCATTGCTGTAAATAAAATTTGGTGATATTATTTACTGAAATAAAGTGCTGAATATACTCTAAAAGAACCCATGATGATGAAATGTTGGTGTCTGAAATCAAGAACAAAATGTTTAGAAGATTACAGTCTTGCAATGTTTGTTTCCTTCTAAGGGTGAAGCTCATACCTTTGCCTGTGCACTTGTTCTTCTTGCGGGGATCCTGGAGTCTTCCACCTAAATTAAAAATAGACCTCCATTTTCTGCCTTTTAGAGATCCTTTCCTCCTGCAAGAAAGGACGGTGGGATAGTGAAATACTGCCTTGGTATTTAATTGTATTGTGTTAAATGTACAGCCATTACATTAATACCACCTGCATAGTATTGTGTAAGGTTCCCTCATGCCAACCAAATGGCTCTGACTGTTGTGCATTGTGTGTTCTGACACATTTCTATTGTAGCCAGCATTCATTTTTTGTGCTGAAGTAGCTTGCCTGTGGGATCAGACCAGATGGGCTAGCCTTCACTCTCTATGTGCATCATTCAGCCCTGGGCACCCATGAATTTGTCACTGGTTAATCGTCCTTCCTTGGACCACTTTTGGTAGGTGCTAACCACCTCAAATCATGAGCACCCCACAAGACCTGCTGTTTTTTTAGATGCTCTGACTCTGACTCTGTTCTAACTCTGACTCATTTTACCTGTCAGTTGTTTTAATGTTGTAGCTGATTGGCACATATTTACTATTAAAAACAGAAACCCTTTACTATTACTAGGTGTAATAAGCAACGTTTCATTGGATAATGAGAAAATGGGGGTCTAGACATAGAATACATGAGAAATGTCTCTGAGATTTGAAGTCTTACTTGTCTGTGCCATCAATAATGGCATGGTATGGTCTCATAGGTGGAGGGCCATCTCCAGGACTCATATTGCCTGGATACTGAAAAGGGATGGCCTTGAAAAACTGTTCTTCATTACTCAGTGCTGTAGGTGATGGAAGGGATTTCCTCCGCTCTAGAGGCAATCCTGGTGAGAGATATATGGTGGTTGACATGAAAGTAAAAGTTCAAAACACTGAAATGACATGGTTACTATACTATACATAACATAATAAGTTAGAAAGACAGACTTGTAGAGTTGCTCTGTACCTGTTTCAGTACATGAATCAGGAAACAGTTGAGCCACGTGAGTAAGAATGAATTCCACCACAATGGATTGGACTCGCACCTCCATGAAGGCTGCAGTGCCATTAAAACCAGATGCTTCAATGTCCTTTGATCTACAGTGAGGAAGGCCATGTATTGCAGGAAATGTTTGGTAAAAATGACAATTTTGCCCTTGGTGTTGGTGTTATGGCTGATTGGTGTATAGTATCTGCAGTTTGCTTCTATAGTTGTGTTATGTTGCATAGCTAAAAACAAAAGTATGTTGCATATTTTATATATTTATATTCTGTGCCTCTATATATTCAAATATGACAGTATGTCATACGGTGTCAGAAACTGCATACTATATTGGAGATTACTTAACAACATGATTTCAGGCAAGCATGTGATTTGTAAGCATGCAATCTTTTCAGTGCTAATTGATAGCTATGTTAGCTTCATAGTTTGAGTTGAAAGATAAAAACATTAGCAACTCTAAACATGACTTTATTTATGGTTGTGAACATGTATTGATTTGACCATGATTGACCATGATGCCTTGGCTGAAGCAGATTTCCACTGTTAATACTCTGCACACATACCTGAGTAGGTTGGGAGCCCATACAATAGCAAGGTTTCTGGCATGCATGTTAGTCTGATCAGAATGTTTAGACATCTTGACTAAGTGCTTCATCAAATATTCAAGAGTCCTGCAGAAGAAACATGATCAGAGAGAGACAGTTTACAGATCTCATCTAGTGGTTGCTTAGTATTTTGTTCGAATGCTTATCCCAACCAGGTGTATCTGTTTACTTGTGGTGAAGGGTGGGCAACTCCTTCAGCACCTCCTTAATCTTCACCAGCCTTTCATCTTCCAATTGAACAGCCACAGCCTCCTAGTGAGGGAAATAAGAGTTTGTTAACACAGTTACAGCTGAAGGTGAACAAAAACTGTTAAATGTTAAAACTGCACTGGCGAATTCACCAAAAAAAAAGTTTTTAAAGCTTAAGGCTATAATATGTGCTAGTGTTTTAAACTGATATGGTAAAAAGGATGTTTAAGTTTGCTGTTATATTTCAACAAGGGATGAAAGCTTTGAGCTATTTACTGATCTCACAAGCTTACTTGGCCTTGCCAATCAGAATGGATTTCAAAGGAGTTAACTCTCTGGTTAATAGTCAGTATACATTTGAGTTATTAGACAGCATGAATATTGCACAGGTGTGCCTTAGACTGCCCAAAATAAAAGGCCACTCAGTTTGATCACACAGCACAATGCCACAGATATCCCAACTTTTGAGGGAGCGTGCAATTGGCATGCTGACTGCAGGAATGTCTACCAGAGCTGTTGCCCATGAAATGAATGTTCATTTCTCTACAATAAGCTGTCTCCAAAGGCGTTTCAGAGAATTTGGCAGTACATCCAACCGGCCTCACAACCGCAGACCACGTGTAACCACACCAGCCCAGGACCTCCACGTCCAGCATGTTCACCTTCATGATCGTCTGAGACCAGACACCTGGACAGCTGCAGCAACAATTGGTTGCTCGTCGTCCTCATCGGGGTCTGGACCTGACTGCAGTTCGTCATTGTAACCGACTTGAGTGGGCAAATGCTCACATTTGATGGTGTCTGGCACGTTGGAGAGGCATTCTGTTCACGGATGAGTCCCGGTTTTCACTGTTCAGGGCAGATGGCAACGTTGTGGATCGAGTGGCCCATGGTGGCGGTGGGGTTTTGGTATGCTCAGGCGTATGTTATGGACAATGAACACAGGTGCATTTTATTGATGCCATTTTGAATGCACAGAGATACCATGATGAGATCCTGAGGCCTATTGTTGTGCTATTCATCCACGATCATCACCTCATGTTGCAGCATGATAATGCATGGCCCCATATTGCAAAGATCTGTACACAATTCCTGGAAGCTGAAAACATCCCAGTTCTTGCATGGCCAGCATACTCACCGGACATGTCAGTATAAAGCACACCTGTGCAATATTCATGCTGTCTAATCAGCACCTTGATATGCCACACCTGTGAGGTGGGATGGATTATCTCGGCAAAGGAGAAGTGCTCACTAATACAGATTTAGACAGATTTGTGAACAATATTTGAGAGTAATGAGTTTTGTATATGTAGAAAATGTTTCAGATCTTTGAGTTCAGCTCATGAAAAACTGGAGCAAAAACAAAAGTGTTTTTTTTTGTGAACTATTGTTGTAATTAAATGCCTTTAGTGTTCAGTTCAAATGGGATACCTACAGCGAAATGGTCATACAGTTGATATGTGAGCAGAGGGTTGGGCAGTTCTCTGAAATACGCCTTACAGAGTGAACTGACACAGTGAATGTCCTGCAGATATAGATCCTTATACAGGTCAGGGTTCCCCTCGATGTCAAACTCAGACCTGCAGGAAAAAACAGATAGCTAAAGGACATTTCACACAAACATTCTAGTTAGGTACATTTGGTCATTGATGCTGGATTCCCTGTTGTACCATACAGAAATGACTAGTTTCAACAAATTGGAGAGCTGCACAATCTTCCCATGAAGAGCACTTTTCATCTCATCCTAAAAGTGCCTGATAGGGTTGCAATCAATGGACTATGCACACACTTTTATGCTTTTGGAACGGTTTGGTGAATATATAACCTTTGTTACATGGCACATAAACTATTGCTGTACTATAAATCAAATTCCTACTTCTTAAAGTCACTAAGGCCACTAGTTTCACCCATTACAAAGCTAGCACTAACTGATGTTAGAGACACTGGTCTGGACAATTTATGCAACATGCTACATTCATGTAAACTAGCAAAAAGCACTGGTAGGTGGGGTCTAAGCATATGTGATCAAATGTTACAACACAGTAGTATATAGAGGCACCTTAGTTTTTGTGTGTTGGAAGACACTCCAGATAGTCGGTAGATTCCATCGACAATTCCATGCTCCTCTATGAACTCACTGCAGCTACGAAGCACCTGGGGAACTATGCAATACAGAACAAAGCAGGTAAAGAAAAATGAAAAGAGTGTCAACATACATCAGGCCTGGCTACTCCTCAGCAATGACTCCAGTGAAGTAACATCATTAGAAATGTTACTGATATAATGTTCTTGTTATAAAGAGCATACAAAGATTTAAAGATATACTATGCTGTATGTACTCACTTTCCTGATTGGTTGTGGCTAAATGCTCCAGTAGGTCGCACCCAAACACCTTATCTTTGTTCGCTCCTTTTCTTCGTCCTCTTTTCATCTTGCAGCCTCTCTACGCCCACTCTCACACCCAGATCTTTGTGTGTGTAAGTTGTTTTAATGAGCTCAGTAATATGTCCCACCTAAACCAACCATGATGGTTACTGCGTTGGAATATTCAGTGGTTTGTCTTTGCTGCAGAAAAATTAACTTTTGCTGCAGTTTTTATGTAATCATGAGGTGATTTAGCATGCTGCTACATTGTGCATCACAATTCTTGTTTTCATCAGATTTTGCTAAAAGATACCATGTAAAAGCTGGATTACTGTGGGCACTGTCAAAAAAATTACAGGAAATACATCAGTATTAGATATTTTATCACTGACAAAGTATATACTACCAATAACAGTGAGAAGTCCATGAAGAGCTGTCCATGCACAATAGGAATAATACAGGTTCTCCATTTCAGTGGCACTGTGTCATTTCATTAAATTAATTTAGTCAATATAAAAAGTTTATAAAGCCTTCACATAATGCAAATATTCTATACCAACTGAAGTTTCTTTCCTGTATATATAACTGTATATCCAAGCCAAGAACCCTTATTTTAAAAGTGTAGATGTTGTCATCCATACTAAGAATCATGGTTTTTAAGAGTGATGTGCATCCATGCCATAAACCATTAAAGAACCCTTGTTTTAAGAGTGCAGATGTTGTGCATCCAAACAATGAACTATTAAAGAATTGTTATTCTTAACAGTGTTGATGTTTGTACAGATGTTCTTAGAATTCTGTCCATTATGAAAGTATGCACTTAAAATCACAACATGTGTGCAACATCAAAGAACAACATCAAAATGAAAAGAATATTGTGGTTCTTACCTAAAACAAAATGAAATCTTAAACGTTCACACTATCAGGCTCATCTTATGCCAACATTCTCATCCACTGCAATCATCAATCTGGAACTCAGTCGCAGTAATCCAGACTCAATCTGAGGATCATGGCTGGGTACAGTGTAGAGTGTTGTCACTGTCTCTACTTCCTACTCTCGCTTTGTGAAAGTTCTGGCTTATATCACGGCCACACCCTCAGCCTCACTAAATGTCCAACTTTTAAAGTCCCTTCATTGCTTTTTTGAGGACAAATATCTCTTTCCTGACAATGTATCAGCTAAATGCTTCACTGATGGAGCTTTTATTATTTCAAGTCTTCCTCAGCACTTCTTCATTTTCTCTCTCTCTGGCTCTCGTGCTGTCTGCGGAAACGAACAATCTCTATACAAGGCCTGCCTCTCGCTCTGCATCAAGCATATGCTGCCAAAGAGACCCTCAAATCTCTCCATACCACACTATCCAAACCAAAAACAAAGCAGACCAATTGCTCCCACTCCTCAGACGTCCAATGGGCCAAGCTGGTTTCAGAAATCAGCCAATTATTTTTTTTTTTTTAAGTTTTCAAGAGAAGTCAACCGTCCTTACCTTTTCACTGCACCGGCACAAGTAGCACCCTAGCAGCATTAGTGACGCAAGAAACCACCAAACTTCCCTTAGTGACTTCCTGACTCTATGGTTGCTCTCTGTCTTAATTCTCCATTTTTAATTCACTCCTCTGTTTTTACTAAATGCGAAAGAGTTTATCTCTGTATATCTCTGTCTATCTACGAATATGTCATATTTTTAATACCCAAAAAACTAAATACCCACAGTAGTTGGACACTATATGTGAGAGTCAAAGGGGTTATATTGATGTATTTCTTCAGTTTAATATTGTCTTGGTGTTTGGTGTATGGAGATATGTGAACCTGTTGTTGTCATTCAGAATAAGGACTACACTGCTAAGATGAAGGAACACTGTGTGATTACAGCCTAACAGTGATACTTTCCCTTTTGTTTCAGATCTGTTGTGCATAGTGGTAACCCCCCACCCCCAAAAAAGTTACCTAGGGTGAACCTTACTTTCTTTCTGTTTTGCTAAATTTGGAAGGCCAGATTTTGGAAAAAGTGAAAATGTATAAAAACATGCAAATATAAATGAAGATTGAAGAATTCACTAAAATGTAGTATATGGGGCTTTTAAGAGATTTTGAATAAGTAACTACATCGATGATGTTGCTGAGTAAGGAATCAGTAAGGAACTGTCTTTCAGACAAGAAACCTGATCTCTTTCATAATGTAGTTAGACTTCTAGACTAGTCAGTATGTCAGTTTTGGCTATGTCTAAGTAACTGATAAACGAACACTTCTGGGGGTTTTTTGCCCTAATTTGTCTGCCCTAGGTCACGTTGCCCTTTTTTACTGTTTTAGAAGAAGTCACACATGGCATTGCTGGAAGTAACACATCGCTGTTCTGTAATTCGCGTGCGGACGAATTAGAATGTTTACGGTAGTGACGTGACGCTGCGACCGGAAAAAAGAACATGCGAATATTTGAAGAGCTGGCGATGTGGGCAGTTGTTGTGTTTACTAGGCTAACTAACCGTTTATATTTGTTTTGCAGCTATTGCTTTTAATAAAAATAACATTTTGAGGCATACGCAGCTGTGAGGATTCATTCGTGCTCAAATAATACACATATAAAAATGGCACAACACACTTTCCAGGAGCAGTTGGTGTCCATCATGGAGATACTGGCCAAAGCTGCCGTTGCTGAAATTAACAGACGGGTGGACGACAGCTGTGCAGTAATTCGCCTTGAGCTCTCCCGAAGTCAGAGAGATATCGACACACTGAAGAGGAAATGTCAAGTGATGGAGAATGAATTGAGGAAGGCGCGGGTGCGAGGGAGAAGAAAAGGTAGCTCTGCATTTCCTCATGTGTATAAAGCACGTTTGTTCTTGCTTATTGTTCAGGGAAAAAAACTGTTACGATGTGTTATTTTACCTCACCAGTCTTCACAGTCTGCAGAGTTTAGGTCTAACCACAGACCAACCATACATAAGAGGTGCCAACCATCAAGGAATGGCCTTGAGGCTCAAGGTCTTAAGTTATGCAATTTTTACATTTTTGTTTGCAATTAAAAAAAGTAATGAGAATAAAACTAAGCTTGATTTAATGCCCTTCAGTCTTTTACATTAATTTTAATCATTTATTTTGCATTGTTTAAAAGTTTTATAAAATCACTATATTGCAATGTCGTATTTTGAAATTAAAACTGCTGTTTATCTGAGCTAAATCAACCTGTTTAGTATTTAAATAGAGATTCTAACAATCATGTGTTTTTTTTTCTTCAATTTTTTCATTTCTTCCCAATGTTGTCAAAGCCAATTCCACATCTTTTAAAACTGCCACTGAATGCTAATGTATGCCTTTGTTGGATAACATCATGCTGAGTGATGGGGGAGAGGGAGGGGCATCCTTCCCACCCAGAGGGAGTAAGGCCAATTAATACTCTCTTGGGCTCCCAGGCCCAGATGGCTGTGGCACCATAGGGGACCGAACTCAACGATCCCCTGAAGACAGGGCCAACACTTACCTGCATCATTAGAAGATATTTATAACATTAAATATTAAAAATATAATCTCAGTATTCCAGAAATATTATCAAACATCAAAATATTTGTCATAACACCACATAGTTGGCACAGATGCATAAGATCGGGATTAGAGGTAAAACCTGCATGAAGGTAGACATTCATGACATGGTTCCCTAAACTCAGCTGAAATTTATCAATAAACTGTAGGTATCAGCATCATATGTGATCCACATTTACAATGGCCACTTAGCCTAACTTATTATTGCTTTTAATATAGAGGCATGGCAAGGAAGGCAAGCTTATTTATATAGCACATTATCATACACCGAGGTCATTCAGTGTGCTTTACAAAGATAAAATGAGCATTAAAGGAAAATTAGGCAGTAAAAATAGGGGGGAAATCACATTACAGGAAATAAAAGAAATGTTTAAAATAAATTTAGATGACAAAGTACATAAGGTCAGACCTTTTGTTTAAAAAAAGACTGTAGAAAAGAAGGTGGTGTTTATCTTCTTTTTAAAGCTGGCAACAGTTGAGCCAGATCTGATCTCCATGGGAGGCTAGTTCCAGCAGAGGGCAGCATAATGACTAGATGTCATTTCACCCTGTTTAATTACAACCCTGGGCACTACTAGCTGACCAGCTCCTGTCGATCTAATCTTCCAGGCTGATATTTATCAAACATTACATATAAATATTTGGCCCCCAAACCATTAATGTTATTGAAATATAATGTTATTTTTTCTGAAGTCTTATTCTGCAGGACCTCCGAGAAGCTGCCCATGCCTTTTCCAAGTGTATGGGTCAGAGATGCTGGTACAGACGTCAGCAGAGCTGAACAGGCTGATAATATACAAGACGCAGATCCTGAGCAGTCTGCACATCAAGTACACAAAGTATAAATAAACAGCACGCTAAGTTCACTGTGCCAATGAATCATATTAGATCGAACACTGTAATAATTTGCTTCCTGTCTACCAGAAATTGTTTGTTCTCTATTGTATGTGATCCAGATTTTGGAGGACATACCCAAGATACCAGTCATCAAAGAGGAGGGAATTGAATGTGAGACATGGAATAGTGGAGAGGGTGAGCAAAAGAAAAATGTCAGTTCTTAAGGCCACATAAGGCTATTTACATTAAATATGCACCACGTATGTCCAATTTAATGTGTAAGCTATGTTTATTTTCCAGTATTTGCTTATTTAGTTTTACATTGTAGTGAAATTCAACAAATGTGTTCACTCTTTTAGTTTTAAAGAGATGTGGGGATGCATATAGTGGTTATAGTGATTAATTGTATTTGTTTTCTATCTCATATTAGTGCAATTCCCTTTTGAGTGTCAGGAGAGCTTGCCAGACAACCTTGCTCAAGAGACTTCTGAAGAACAGAACCAGCTTTGTGAAGGCAAAGAAAGGCCAACCACGCATTTTACATGCATGCTGCCTTCATCAGAGCCAGTTGAGAGCAGCGAGGAAGACTTGAGTAAATTGAGCCTGCAGGTTAAGGAGGAGAGGGATCAAGACGAGGAGAAGGAACAACACAAAGATGTGAAAGGGTCTGAACAACGAATGGGAGACACTGGAGATCATTTGGAGTTTGCTCAGAAGGGCTCCCGTCTGTGGCCGACCAATCACGAGCAGGTGCATGATGATGAGAAAGAGTGGATAGACAAGTCCTTTACATCTGCACAGCTTTCTCATGACCTTGGGGCCTTTTCCCAGCCTGTGGAAACAGCCATGGAGCAGTCTGGAGATGCTACCCAGATGGAGCCTTATAATGCCGGACAGGTCAACGCGCAGAAACAGTTACAAGCCTCCTGGTGCAGAGAAAGACAGTCTAGTCTTGCTGTTAAAGGGTTAAAAACACAACTAAGAATTCAGCAGCAGCAGCAGCAGCTTGGGAATCCATCAAGGACCGGAGAGGGTGCCTTTGGAGCCAGCATGTCTGCCCAAACAGGAGCTAACATGACTGCTCAGGCACTTTTGGGTTACAGTCGTGGTGGACTTAGCTCTGTTAGACGTTTGCGGACTCATTGGTGCACAAATGTTGCTGGCGAACGACGGTTTAGTTGCTCGTTCTGTGAGAGGCGTTTTGTCCGTTTTGGACAGCTGAAGGAGCACCTTCGCAGCCACACAGGTGAGAGACCCTATACCTGTGCCCAGTGTGGCCGCAGTTTCACCAAGCAAGGAAATCTCATCCGGCATGCTGTGGTGCACAGTGGGGAGAAGCCTTACCAGTGCAACCTTTGCGGCAAGTGCTTCACCCAGCGCTCCAGTCTGAAATCCCATCAGAAAACACACATGCCAGAGAGAGAAGATGCTCTGCAGGGATTACCTGTGTCAGGCAACACCCTAGCCATAACACAAAACAGAGGTTTTGTATAGCAGCAAACTTGAGATGAAAATTAGGAAGTGAAAATGTTAATATGTGTGATGTAGATGTTTGGAAATTGACCATGAATTAGAATTTAGCTCACCTGTGGTATATGAGTTCAGGAATATAAAGTTCCAACTCATTGTAGCTTTTACATTGAACTGTGTTCTAATGACATGTTAGTATTGTCTATGTACTTAAAAGAAAAATCCATCAACTTTTCTAAATCCAGAATTCATTCATTCAATAGTTTGGTGTGAACAGTGCATTGTAGAGTAAATTATAGCCTGGGTTTCTTTACAGCGGTGGTGACAGAAACCAATGGAAATTATGTTTACAATGCAAATGTTTTAATTTTATATTCAAATAAAAAGCATTTTCATTTGCTATCCAAAACACTAAGCGAAGCAGTTCATGTTGATAAAAGCAGTGGTAAATCTGGGCTCCTGATGAGTGCAACTTTATAAGCCAAGGGTATCCAAATTCAGTCCTTAAGGGCCAGTCCAGGACTGAATTTGGGCACCACTGATCTAAGCATGATCTCCATCATCAGAATATTATGAGTTGATGCCTCAGTCATCTGTGGCCTGAAGTCCAAAAGAGCATAATGGCCCCGATCACTCTATTGGGGGTCTTTTAAGCACATCTTTCAAAATGGACTGAGCTGTTCAGTAATGTTTTAGTGGCATTTTGAAAGGACGTGGTGGCTGGCTTCACATGATGTGGAGGAACACATGCTAGCTTCATCATACTAGTGATGGTTGGTTTGTGAAAGACACTTCTAGCTAGCAGATGTAATTGGACATCCAATGGGAAGAATATTGTGATAAATGCAGCGTTGTTTCTTGTGGTATTACTTGGCTTTAGAATGCCACACATTTATCCCTCTACCCTAAATGTATTTTTAAAGCATATTTTAGGCCAAAACCTTCTCTCATAAATGTAAAACAGGGTCAGACAGACATCAGACAGCAAATTTATATTTAATTTCTGTTTGTGTTACAATCTTTGTGTATTGTAGCTTTTCGGTGTCACTTCAGGTATTTGGTTTCTATCATCACTTCTGTGAATAATTCTAACTCAAGTTTCTCTAGAATGAAGCAGTTCAAACTACTTAAAAAATTTTTTTTTACTTATAATGTAGAAATGCCCTTTGTTACAGTTTTGTGCTTAGTGTGTACATATCTTATATCTGTTTTTTTATTTCTGAGATTTGGACATTTTTTTAATAATCATTATTTCATCAATGTTCTTTTATCAGTTAGTACCAATAAAAGTTTCCCTCTCCATGGACAAAAGGTGTTTGAGTTACTGTACCTTTGGGTTATTCAGTTTCACTGTAACTCATTATTCATACTCAATAGTGAACAAACCTGGCTTTACTATGTAAATATGTTCCCTGTTCATCATTATATTGTTAGAATACAAATTGTTCTTGCTACATAAAGAAAGAAAAAATCTCATGATCTTTTTCAAAGAACTTCTGATAGTTTCAAAACAAAACAGCAAAGTCCAATTACTTTTGTAATCGTCTTGAAGTCTATGATGACATAACAACAATCCAGTCAGTATAATGTCATATGTATAATGTCATCCTATTCAAAAGGATATTTTATTTTTGTTGCAACACCATTTGCACGTGTTAAACACAATATTAAAGTGAATATAGCAAATTATTTTTAGCCTTTTACACTGTTATTATATATACTAAAATCAATTACTTTTACTTAATTTCATTCTATGACATTTAGAATGAAATGTAAATAGGACTGTAATTTTCAAATATAAAAAAATAATAAAATGCAAGTTATATTAAAAAATGGCTTTACATAATTTCATAGTTAGAATTTAGTCTGTGATCTAGACTTTAATAACTAAGTATTTCATGAGCATTTTCCTTGTATTATTATAATCATCAGCACAAGAGGGATGAGTCGCACTAGAAGTCCACAAAAGAGACTCCCTGAAAGATCAGGATAAAGAGTGAGCTAGGCCACACGTGCCGCCTGTACCTATGTGTGATCAAACTGCAATGTAGCCCAGCTTTAACTGAGGTGCTCTAATTGAAAACACATACGGTGCATTGCACACAAAATAACTGTTCTTAAACTCTGAAACCGGCTACTATTCGTGACTAATACGAGCGGATCTTTGCTTTTATCTTCTACAGTATTTACGGTAGATATCACGCAAACCGGAAGTAGACATTCGTACAGACGCCTCTTCAGGATCTTTACTTTTGATTCAATTCATGTGCTCATAGTTCACCTTCGTCTTGACGTTTCCAAGGAAGGCTGTCGCCAAGCGTTTAGGGTTTATGATAAGTATATTTACCGACACTGACGATGCTGTCGGAGGACGACGTGGCGAGCAACAGCGTTTCTTTCCACACTAGGCTTGCTACTGTTATGGCCACGGTGGCTAAGTCTGCAGTGGCGGAGATCGGCAAACTGTACGACGATGATTTAGTCGTTCTGCGTTTAGAGGTGTGTCGCAAAGATTCAGAAATCGAGGCACTGAAGAAGAAACTCGAAACGGTAGAAAACGAATTGAGGTCCATGAAAGAGTTTAAACGCTCAGTGACCCCTGCTCAGCCTCCACCTTCTGGAAAGAGACAAGGTAAACAAAGCATCTCCGGAGCGGTGTAGCGATATACACCTTCTCGGGGTCGGTACTCTTACTGATTCTAATGCCAAGAATCAATTTTCGATATTTTTTTGTGTAAAAAAACTTAATTTCTCGAAGGTCTCAAGATACACAACACATATGTTTGATTCATATACAAACTTTAACATGTAACAACTCCATAGGCAGAGTTAATTGTAACTAGTGATGCATCAATACCGTTTTTTCGAACTAAACAGAAGTGCCGTTTTTTTTTGGTACTTGCAGAAGTTCCTAGCTCATGCCTCAATCAAACTTTTATGATTGAGTAAAATCCCTGGCCCATCCCCCAGTCAAACTCCACGATCATGGAGAAAAGGCCTTGGCTTGCTATGTAACAAAGCTCCTATTCTGTGCCCACTGGCCAATTTTAATATGAGGTTTATTAACAATATATGTAAAAATACATATATACAAAATAGACTGTATCAATCTAAATGGTGAATTTAGCTTTGAGTACAAGATAGACTATCAGCACGATAAAATATATATCCTAAATTTTATTTTCACTATGTAGCAAGTTAGTGTGTAAAATCTCTTATGGAGGGACAGGATTTTTCTCATTGTTTTTTTAAGAAGGTTTAATTTTGTTTTTTGTTTTTTTACAAAAACCTCTCCAAGTGGTGGCTGTATTTCAGCTTTAAATATACATGTTATTTGTTTCAAATTGGTGGTATATTACAGCCACCACAAGAATAAATAAAACTGTGTGTGAATTTTATAACACATACAATTTAGTAATTTAAAGTGTTTGATGAAGTAAGATACATTTATGGTACAAAAAGGCAAATATTTATCTCAGCTTGTCAATTATTAGTAAATTTTTACTCAATTATGGTTGCGTACTTGAATCTCACTCATACATACACTGTACAAAATTATTTTTTATGTTTTTACTTTAACCTAACTTCAAGCAAGTAGACACCATCAATAATTACAGAAAATAAATCTAGCTTTACTGTAAAGATCACAGCTCTGTTCACTGGTATTGTTATATTACAAATGGCTTTTTGCACAATATTGTCACTAGGTAGGATTATTCAGTTCCCATATCTGTAAATTACTGCTTATATTTGATCTACTTGCAAACATGAATTTAATAAATTAGTGGAGGTAATCATGAATATGTGCTTTTCTATTTACCTCACACTTATCAGGTCAAGGAGAATGTACAGAGAAGACCAGTCAGCAGATTGTTTTGAAACATCACCAAACATCTGATGGTAGTGTGTGCAACAGAAGAACAGAAGTTCCAGCAGGAAACAGTAATTGTGCATCTTCAGAAAGAAGGAACCTGCAGATCACCCTCACTCATCAAGACACAGATTCAGATGACACACTTCAGCTTCAACCTCCTATAGATGATCTTAACAAGACAGTGTTCACTGATGATGATGACTTCAGTGGATTGGAGCTACAAACAAAGATGGAAGAGTCCAGTATACTAGACCAGAGCATTGCAGAGTCCGATTCAGAGTGTGTTGAAATTGAGGAGAGAGAAACACAAACGTGGCCTTCGGTTGCTGTCGTCAACAACATGGATACTTCAAAAGATGAAGATCCTGCCTGCTCTTTTGTAACTGAACAGGCTGCTCCGTGTGCAAGTGCAGAAAGACATATTTTTCTCTCCAACGTGCAGAGTGTTGGTGCTAGCTCTTCCACGCCGGCTGGCCAAAGCACAAATGACCTCAGTGCAGATCCAATGAGACAGCAGAGCAGGCTGCAGCCCCAATGGAATGATGCAGCATCAGCAGATTTTAACCCCTTACAACAAGTGCAGCAGTCATTGTTTTCCCAGCAGAGTCCAGACAGGATGAACCAGCAGAGGTTACTATTTCCTGTATCGCCTCCAAAAAATGCAGGAACTCAGGACTGTGTTACACACTCATACAACATTATTAATAATAACCGCAACAGAGGCATGTTTACAGTGGACGATATCAACTTAGGTAGAGCGACCTCACCTCAAAGGAGGAAACCTGTGAAAGAGAAATGGTTCATCTGTTCATTCTGTGGAAAAAGTTTTGACCGCTTCAGCCATCTTCAGATGCATCAGAGAATTCACACAGGTGAGAAACCGTTCAGCTGCAGCACCTGTGGGAAGAGTTTCTCACAGCAAAGTAACCTACGCACACACCAAAGAACCCACAGAGATGTCAGGTTGCCTCAAACTAAAGCTTTTTGAAAGGAAAAAAGAAATAACAGTAGACAACTACAACACTGAAGTGTCATTATTATTCCATATAAGTGAACCCAACACCTGTTCATTTTGGTTTTCCCAGTTTTAGATGTGTTTTTATTTTTACAATAAACAAGGTTGACAATTTTTCTTCCAATGTTATCACAAAATGTACAAAAAAAATGCAGCAATGAAAAAAAATGTCTTTATATTTCTGCCTTGTGTTCATTTTTGTATTCACAAACACTGTCACAATCAAATACAGCAGTTTGCATGTTATTTAAAATACTCATACAATGATAAGGTGCATTCGGTTGCAAAACTCAGCATTGTGCTTGCAACTAAATCCCCAATGGAAGATTTAAGCAGTTACTTAGTAATACAGTACTGAAGTGATCAGTATACACTGAGGTACTTAATGCAGAGAAACTCAGAAAAAGTAAATTGTTGGCGCCAAGTGAGCTCACACTTTTGGAACATGTTAAAAAAATTTCCCTCGGGATCAATAAAGTATCTGTCTATCTATCGATCATTATGGCTTTGTAACAGCTGGACATTCCTCTGGCAGTAATGGTTGTTGGTACTCTCTGTTGACATTGTGTGGTTTAAAGTTTCTGACCCAGCACCTGAACAAACTGCAGTGAACTCAGCTGCCTGGTTGACATGTAATACGCGCTTGGAGGTGCTGACATTTATTTAAGAATCTCCATCCCTTCTCTGGGCCTTCCAGGGCAAGCCTATTCTAATCACTGGGGAAGACTTTAGCAGGCCTGATTTTTAAAACAGCATAACTGGTTACATTGCAGATTCAAAAATATAAATGGCAATTATGACATAACCAAAGGTTGATGAAATCTTGCCAAAGGAACTAGCTAATGTGGAGTTACTCTTATTTACTCTGGAGTCAGTCAGTGCTTGTATAAGTTAGCAAATTTTATTATTTTAAGGTATGTCGATGCTAACTGATTGAACAGTCTTGCAAGTGATGTTTTTTCTCATTTGCCTCTACTTGAGAGGTGTTCCTCCAAGGTGTAGAACATTTGACTTTGAGGCCTCTGTTCTTTTATTCGTTTTCCAAAGCAACTGGCCACAATCCATTTTCAGCTTTAAAGCATCTGACCTGCTATTGCAGAGGAAAGCCCGTGGGTACAGGAAGAACCTGAAGGTTGCTTTTCATTTGGGATTCACTTGCTTCCCCGGGCGGTGAACCACTTGGGAATTATATTGGTTTGGCCCAAAAAGTGTAGAAGAAATGCTGAGCATTTGCAAAGATGCTTAGATGGAGCAGCAAGAAGTTTTTCAGGGTAAGCCATGCTGGAAAACAAACTTCATTCTTGGAGGGATGAAGGCATGGAAAAGGAACACAAATTGAGATGTGCCTTTTGCACAGTCACAGTGAGCTGAAAAGATCAGATGATTTGACCCCGTGGGTGCAGTATTATAGCATTGGGGTGAGGCTTTGGCCTTAGAACCCCATTGCTGTAATGGAAGTGGTTAGAGAGCGCCTCAGAGATCTGATAAGAGTCAGAGGTACAGTCACCCTCCTCTCCCTCGGTCACGCCCTCTCTTTGTCCCCATGTCTCTTTTTCCATCCCTTCTTCTTTCAGAGGCCCTGAACTAACAGACAAAGGTAGAGGGCTCTGGTCTCTCTGAAGGGAATCCTAAAAGAATCAAAGGACAAAAGTAAAAAAGAAAATCAGTTAATCTATATTGTATTAAGTAGGCATCGCGTCACATGATACTTTGAAGATCTTAAAATAAGAAAATGTAATTTTGAATAATCAGTCTGATATCCTCTCCAAATGTTGCTTTTGGAAATATTTGCTTTTTTTAAATGGGTAAAACTTTTGAAAAGATCATCCTCCTAAACTTCTGCATGGTCAGTGCTGGGTCATCTCACATAGATCATGACTGGGCTGTTGCTAGGTGGTTGGTCATATAAAATTTTACATTCTAAATAAAAAAAATATATAATTCTCTCTGATTTTTAAGGATGTTTACATTCTCAAAGGAATAAAAAGAATAATTAAATTTAAAAGAAAACCTTTGCTTACTATGTTCTAGACCAACACATAATTCACATCCTTCACCATGGTTATCTGATGTTCTCTGCAACAACAGTAGAGCATTGAGAGCATCAGAAAGAAAATGGAGGAAATTGTATCTTAACTGTGAACTCTTCATACCAAGCCCTTTGTTTAAACAGAGATATCTGCTGCAACATCTTTCTTCTTGATAGCCAAGCTAGAAGAATCTGCATTTAACCAACACAAACTTTTTGCCACATTTTTTCACTCCACAAGCCTCCCCCTTCTGCTGTTCTCTCTTGCGACCTTGCAACTTTCTTTCATGGAAAAGTAACAAGATCAGACAGTCCTTCCCTCCCGCCATCTCCTCCTTCATAGACTCTTAGACTGCCGACTACCTCCCCCATTTACCTTTTCTGCACTTTCCCATAAGGATCTTCTTCAGCTCCTGGCATGCTGCAACCCATCTCATTCTCACTTGATCCTTTCCCATCACATACACCTCTGACCACATCCATATTTTTTCTTTCATCATTAAATACAAATGGTATTTTTAATACTCCAATTAAATACTCCATGACAACTGACTACATCCAAACTACCTTCAAATCAGCTGTAGTTACACCAAACTTGAAGAAGCCCACACTGGATGTAAGTGATGTAAGCAATTACAGAATCAGAATCAGAAAACAGAGATGAGATACCAGAGCAGGATCTCTCCTTCCTCCCTAAAGTTCTGGAACACATTGTATGTAATCAAATTAACCTCTTTTTATGCAAAAATAGGCTTCATGAACTAAGTCTGGATTTATAAACTAGAAACTACTAGCGGTCACAGGGGAGCTTCAAACAGCCAAATCTGTAAAGCTGTATTCAGTTCTAGTTCTTTATTGGTTACCATCATCCACCAGACCATCCTAGCTTTCCTCATCATCTTTGGAATCACTGACTCTGCCTGGCAGTGGTTTGCATCCCACCTGAAGGTTCACAGTTATCAGCTATCATGGAAAGGATCTATGTTGGCACTTTGAACATTTTCTACTGTTCCCCAGGGCTCTCTGCTTGGCCCTCTACTCTTTTCTTTATACACTCACACTTTTGGCTATATTATATTTTCTCATAGTTCCAAGGTTTACTTGGATCCAGGATTACTAGTGTGAGGGGCCGGTTTTTTTTTGTGGACTACAAAGCATCCCTTACATCACTTTGGATAAGAGTGTCTGCTTAATGCTGGACAGTTTATTAAAAATTCGTACCATGCTGACTCACCGTTAGCTCTGTGCTGTTGGCTAAGTAGTATTCCACTATGCGCCTGCGTTCTTCCCTCTCCATCTCGGTCTCTCTCTTCCTTCCGCTCCCTCGCTCCGAGCGGTAAGAGTAGATGGCAGGACGACCGAGGCTATCGTACTCTCCTTCTCTAAGCCCATCCCTCTGGTCACACAATGTGGAATTTCCCTAATGACATTTTGAATTATGCATTATTAGTAACATTTCACATAGCATCAGCTATATTGTCACAGTATCCCAAAATGACATGAATATACCACAAGCTTACAAATAAAGGTACCAAGTAGAACGAAAAAGAGTAGAGTAGTAGAGCACTTGTTCTCAGTCTTCTTCCTGGAGCACCACTGTTTCCACTTCACCCAACAAGAATACATTAATTAACAATGCAGAGTTGAAGAGGACTTATTAAAGCAGGGAGGACATCACAACAACACCAGGACCATGGTTGAGAACCATGGCCAAAAAAACAATGCATGGATACATTTCAGAGATGGCTCTTAAAGGACTTTTTGTAAATGAGATATGTGAGAATTTACATTTCAAAAATATTCATAATACAAAGATTCTATACTAACTGAAGTTTTTCTCCTATTATCTGCATGTCAGAACAAAAATGCATTTAGGAAGCATTATTTTTGAAATAGTGATTTTGTTAATAAAGCTGTAACTATAAAACACAATCATTATTAAAATCAGAAAAACAATGGATTTACCTCTAGAGATAAAAAACTGTTTTTCATAGCACTGTCCAGTCTGATTAGGGCACACTCTTCAGTCTTTAAGAAATGAAAGAAAAAAAATCAAGTGAACACAACCAAGTTTGAACATTCAGTTGAAAGGTTCAAGCATTTACATCTTTTACATACCATTAGTGGTGTTCACATAAAGTGGTTTCAACATCAGTCTCTGAGAACAAGTCAGTCCACATATTTGTTCTACAGCCCATGACCTATTTAATCCAGCTATTCAACATTTTTTTGATTCACACATGTTGAGTGCTACAATAGAACAAAAGTTTTCCTGATGGTCCATGGGAAAGTTAAAAACTACAGCTCATCCATAGGACCGCTGTGAGCTGGATGCACTCCTTTCAACCTAGCGATGACCATGACACACCTGAACTAGCTCCACACTTTACCATGCTACTACTACAGTGAGGAGCACCAATTATGGAGACAATTCATTTAGTTTATAATAGTAATAGTAATAGTTTATAAAAAGTAATATTATTCTAGTGCTTACATCAACTTTAAATAAACACAGAATATCTTCTGACTACTGTACTTATTATTGAATTGAACATTATGAAAGGTATTCATAAGAAAAAAGAAAGATGTGTTTAAAACTTTAATAAAGTGAAAGAAACATATTCATACACTTTATTAACTTACATTAATGCTGCCAAAATAAAAATGTTCACAGGTAATTTGCACCTGGTTGACATTGGTTATGATTTCACACAACAAATAGTGATCATTTAGGGTAAGGGAGCTTTTTAATTTCTCAGCTGCAGCATTATTAAACAATATTCCAATGGAAAAAGCTACAGAGCCAATGCAAAGACCTTAAACATCCTAGTAAGTACAACTGGTTCAAAAATTTGCAAGTGAAAAGTTCATGGAACCACAACTAATCATCCCCGGACAGGTGCATCACGCGAGGTGTCTCACAGAGTAATGATGAGCAAGTTAGGAGATAAGCCAGATGTCACTCAAAAAGAATTAAAGGGCATGTGCCCAATAATCCTAAACCCCACAACAAACAAACAAACAAACGAACAAAAAAACAGATGCATGGCAAAAATCTGCACACAAAATTTGACAAATTCTTTTGGAGCAATTCTGTTTGAATGAAAAAAAAAACCAGAACTCTTCAGCTCATCATGATATAGACCTGCTTCTCCACAAGTTACTGATATTACACATTAAGAGAAACATGAATGGAACAAATATTACAGGATATATCATTAAAATAGCCAAACAAGGGGAGCAGATGAATGTTTAAACAAGACGATGATTGCAAATATCCTGCCAAAATCACTAGTCACTAGGTAAGGTTGCATTGCCCAGGCAGTCTTCCAACTTACTCCCAATAAAAATTTAGATTTTAAACACGCAAGTCCATCTAAGCAGTGTGTGTTTCAACTTAAATTATAATTATAAGCATAAATAATAGCTTTAACTAAAATAATATTGCGAAAAAAGGCAAATAGGCTGTTATTCAGGCAACAATAGAACAAAGGTGTGCAAATCCCTACATCTTGCCACAAAAAAATCTAATTATCATCACCACCATTAATTCTTATGAATCCATACCAGTGTAGTTTATATTTGCAAGTCAAAGACATTATTCACCTATCAGCTATAACATTAACACCACCTGCCTAAAATTGAGTAGGTCTCACTCATCCTGCTGAAACAGCTCTGACTGCACTGTGTTCTGACCCCTTTCTATCAGTCAGCATTCACTTTTTAAACCATAGTAGCTCTTCTGTAGGAGACCTTACCCCCCCCCACGAGCCTTGTGAGCCTGTTGCCGATTTCTTGGATGCCTTTTGGTAGGTACTTACTACTGCATACCTGGAACACTCCACAAGATCTGTGTTTTTGGAGATGCTCGGATTCATTTGTCTAGACATCACCATAAGGCCCTTGTCAAAATAGCTCAGATCCTTACGTTCACCCATTTTCCCTACTTTCAGTACATCAGCTGCAAATCCTGACTGTTCACTTGCTGCCTAATATATCACACCCCATGACCAGTGCCATTGTAATGAAATAATTAGATAGTCAGTATTATTCATTTTACCTGTCAGTGGTATTATGTTAGGGCTGATTGGTGTATGTGTAAAATAAAGTTCCAGTGCATATTTAAATGTATCAAAATATAAAAGGTACAATACTTACAGCAAAATGCACCTGTATAGTGTAAATACTTAAATTGTTTTAAAAAGTGTTTGCTGTAACAAAAGTCTTGTGTGTCATGTCATGAGACAACAGATAAATGGTCTGCAGACAATAGAAAACATTGTGAGTAAACACTTCAACTTGATCCCTAATCCTACCCCATCATGTGTCAGTGTTTTTGTAGTGTTTGGGATAATAAACACAATCACATTCATTTTTACCTATTTGACAAAGAAAGGGTTCAACTGGGACTTTTAGAAACATTTTAGCCATATGCTTTAGTCATAAACCAACATTTTAAGGGTTAATTTTTCAGTCATTTAAGACAAAGACAAAAACATGTCTGAATAAAATAACAGGCAAAATGGTACCTGTATCCTGGGGTCAGTGCTGACAGAGTTGAGTCTTCTTATAGAGGCTTGTCTAGAGAGATTATTTATTTCATCCCTAAATAGACACAAAACAGTGTATACTAAGTAGCAAAACACAGTATTATGGTTTAACAATTAGCAACTCTAAGAAGTATTATAAGCTTAACAGATATTTACAGAGGTTACAGAAATGGTGATATACTCACTTTCTCTCACTGAGTTCCCTCTTCAGCTTTCTGGTCCTGCGTCGATGGTGGCGATTCACAAGAATGATGATAATAACCATGATTACTAAGAGACCCCCAGCAGCTCCACCCAATATGATGAACAGTAGGGTTTTGAAAGATGTCTCCAATCGAGCAACTTCAGAGGCTCTATTATCGCCTGTCACAAGGGGGCAGTGTGCAAAAGCAAATATACAATTCAAGCAGACAAATCACATGTTCAATGATCATTTCCAGACTTCGGTTAGCTCACTGTTCAGGGAAACATGAAGTTCTTCAATGGAGATTTTTGGAAGTGCGGGTTAAGGTTTACTCATAACCATGTAATATAATCATTAAATAAACAGTAGGTCAGTGTACTCTTCGAAATCAGTTGAAAAGGGCCACCAGATTTGGGTTATGGGCCGTTATCAACACAACTGACATGGACATAAATTATAAAAGAGAACCTCTGGGTTTGTCTTTAGTGAAAAAAACTAAACATGTGCCTAACACAATGTGCCTGTAATATTACCCAGGGATTGATGCATACCAAGATCTGTCTTTGTTCACCTTGACTGTTTATGACATAGCTATTGTTCCTAAGAAACTAGCTAAGAGTCTTCGTATCAAAGACACATGTTGAAGGGACTGACATCTTACATAAAAAATGGAAGGAAAGGCTGAGGAGGAACTTGAGGTGAAAAGACCACCCGTTTCTTTCCATCAGCACATTTTCATAATCAGAGACATGGTCACTTGTTAAAGCCCCACTTCTTTCTCTGTGACATAAAGGAGTTCAACCAATTTTTTCTACATTTTTTTTTTTATACAATTAAACCATTAAGGTATGAACAAAGTCTATCAGGGCGGTTTAATGTGAAATGTCTCTTCATAAGAAAAAACAAAAGAATGTACCAATGCACCACAGTAAATGAATTGTGGAATTATGGTCGTCAATTTTATTTCTATAGCCTTTTTAAAGCAGCTTTATAGAATCTGGGTCCAAGCTCCTAATGAGCAAGCCAAAGATGACAGAGGCAAGAAAAATCTTCCTAAGTAGTAAGAAGAAACCTTGGGAGAAACCATTGGAACCCATCCTCCTCTGGTCAACACTGGATAGCAATGTCTGTGGTGACAAGAACTCAAAGCCTGTAATGCTTCTTAAAGCTACCTCACAGAAAGTACTTACACAAAATGGGTATGAATATCACCTGAAGCCAGACACAGTGTTTTACGATGGTTTATGATTTAAGTATAAATGTTAAAATTGATTTTTAATGGCAAGGTGTAGGGTAAATGCAGGTTATTATAAGGGAAAATAGCAGAACCCTATTTTTCCCTAGGTTCCCTACCAATTTAATGATAAAAAAGAAGATACATGTAGTGTCACTGGTGGTTTTCAGTAGTAAATATGTTTCCTCTTACCACCACTGGTAAAGAACCAGGTTTGACAAGTTTCTCTGAAATGAACCACCCCACATCAAAACACACTGAATGACTGTTTACACTGCAACAGTTGCAAATGCATATAAAATATCTGTAATTCCCTTATAAAAGACATTATATGACAAATTCACAGTAGTGCTATGAATATGATTGAAATATGATCTCACAGTTTTACCTTTTCTTCCCTGCATTCCAATTATAGTATCTACGTGGGTTTACATACCAAAAACTGTCATAAATCATGAAGTCATTACAGGCTGTTCAGAAAACAATGTGTTCCGTTCACGTGTTCAAAGAGAGACCCTTACCTGGAATTTCAATGTTAATCCCAGCTCGCACCGCCCCCATGCTGTTTCTGGCTTCACATTCATACACGCCTTCATCTGTCTTATTCAGGGGGTGAGTAAAAATGAGCTTGTTGCCCTCAACAGACACGCCTTCTGGCAAACTACCACCCTTCCTATACAAAATAAGACAGATCTTTCGGTCAGCCTGTCCCCATGTTTAGTTGTGTTCATTGTACTAAAGTAAAGAAAACTTTAACTAATCTCTAAAAAATGGAACAGCTAAAAAAAAGGGGTAGAAGCAATTTTTACAACTACATATATTTTCTGTACTTTTTAAAATGAATAATTGTGTCATACAGTGTCAGAAACCACATAAGCAAGCCTATTTAGCACTCTGTTTTAAGCCACTGCGTGGTTTCGATATTTTGCACAATGCTAACTGGTAGAGTACAAACTTATGTTGCATGTTAGTCATGTAAATGATGGTCACTTCCTTTATACAGGCGCACTCGTTCTAATCACAAAAGAGTATAAAATATTACATTAAAGTTTATATGAATCACTTCAATCAGCCAATCATCCCTTCAATCAGTCAGCTCTCAGTAGCAGTGTTGCTAGTGTCTCAGTGACAAAAAAACGGTTTACTGTAAAGAATGAAAAGTTGAAAGAAAATGAAAGAAAATTCCTGCGTGAAATATGTACAGTAATTAAAATTTGCCTCTATTCTTGAAGGATTCTAGTGTTTTGCTGTCATAGCTTCTTCAGTGTTGTTGTTTCAGTGCTGAGTTTTTGTCTTGTAATATTGGAATTGGCGATGTCGTGGCCATTCGTGTCTATCACTAGAAGAGTGTATCGTAATAGAGTGTGCACATTGTTCTCCTGTGTTTATGAGGTCATTTTGTGCAATGGTGGACACAGCAAAACAGTGCTGGTTTTAATATTACATGTTTTTTTCATATATGTACAGTGACTTTCCCACTATGTTAACAACAACAACACATTTATTTAACGCCTTTCATAGTGGAGAGTCTGGAATGAGGGACAAAGAGTAAATAGCTGGTGGAAGATCTGAGAGACTCTTAAAGCTTCAGAATGCTACATCAATCACTCACACAAATCAGGATTTTTTTATCTGTAGCCAATATAGCCTATATACTGGTAGAGCCGAACGGCATGTGGTTTCACTCAATTATCAGAACAGTCAAAGTAGGAAAATAATTTTTTTTAACTATTTGGCCCAAGACATATAGCCTGTCAACAACATATTTTTAAGAGTGTATGCACAAATTCTACTTCAGCAGAATATCATACAGTGGTGAAAAAAATTAGCCATATTACATCCAAAAACCAATGCAGAGTAAAATATGTGCATGTATGAGCAAGTATGAACTTTCAGTCTCCTTTAGTTTCATATGCAATTATTTACTAAACCTTACGGAGCTGGTTTCTCAGACGAGGATTATGTTAGTCTTGGACTAAACTGCAGAGCCAATGGTTAGTCATCATTCTAATTTCTTTTCAGTCTAGGCTTAGGCTTAATGTGGGTCTGGGAAACTGGCCCAGTATATCAAGGAAGACAAATCAAAGCACATTTTCCTCTTACTCCAAAGATATGGTTCATTTCTAAGGTTTAGCCTTTTAGTTCTGCAGTGGAGCTACAAATCTAATATAGCCAACAAGGGTGAAATGTGCATTCATTTGTAGAAATACACAATAAATGCAGTAAATTCAGCAACCTGACAAAGTCCATTACTGCCTGATTCTAGTCACGTAAAAGATTATCTCATTTCCTCCATAACACAATTGAAGTGTAGATACTAATTTCTATTTGTGGTGCCTCTTGTTCCTGGAGCCAGTGGATCTCTGAGCTAATGAATGACTTCACCTTCAGTATCTCTCCTCTTTTCTTCCCCCTCTTAGGCCTACCCAGCAGGTCTGTAATAAGTATCTGTGAGTAATACACTTCACAGACTTGTGAGAACAGCAGGATTGTCTTCAAACCCTAAAAACCACCACACACCCCACTTAGCAGGGCAATGGACACACCTCGAAACTGAGCACACACATGCACACCAGCAAGACCCCACTCCTCTGCTGAAAAGGGTTGTGTAGCTATGGCAACCATAACTTAAAGGTTCTCATGTTCCACCATCCCTAACCATACACACATGAACAAAACATTTAAGCACTTCTTACATTACACAATGATATTGAAATCCAGCAGATTTCCAGAAGACAAGAAGGAAAAACTCCACTTTAAGTAAATTTGGCCTGTTTCTATTGGTCCACTCTTCATGGGGTCCAAATGTTTATATAACATAAAGAGCATGTTCATATATAAAAATGCTTATTTGTCATTATGAACACACTCAATCACATTTGCATTGTAATGAAATAGTTAGATAGTCTATGTTATTCACTTTATCTTTTAGTACTGTTATATTAGGGGTGATTGATGTATATGTAAAACAAAATTAATTTTAAAATAAATTTTTACTCCCTCCCACATGTATTCCAAGGATAACATTTATATGGCTTTGCATACCAGAAACTGTCTGCCAGTGCATGTATAAACAAACCTTTATATCAGTTGTCAGGCTAATGTCTAAATGTAAGTGGTGTATAGCATTGTGAGCGATGCCCTTTTGTACAGTGCTACCAAAGCAAGCTTCTAAAATGTACCTCTACCTTTACTTTTACAGGGCCCATGCTGAAATGGGTAGAATTTCAAAGTCATATAACTTTCGCTGAATGACATAAAACAGCAAAACTGTACTTTGAGAATCTACACAACTGGGAGTGTTTGTATTTTGTATTCAGCACTACTGGAACAGAAAGAAAAACCTTATTTTGTTTGGTGGATGGGTGCCCAAGCATGACACAGCAGCACTAAGCGCCATATCAGTCTACTGTAATAATGTCTATGCCAAGAGATGAAAGATTGTTGCAGTAATTGCACAGGCGTCGCTGCTTCTGCGTGGTGTCTCTAATCAAAGTAAAACCCGGTCTTTTGGGGCGTCCATTAAAACAATATTTAAGCAGCAGTATGGTCATTTAAAGCTTAGAATGTGTCTCCCCCCACTCTCCCCCCCCCTCTCTCCCTCACCTTCCCTCTTTTTTTCTCACTCTCTCTCTTTCTCTCTCTCTCTCTTTTGCTCTTTTTATTCTCTCACTCCCCACCCAGCTCGTGTGAAACGGCCTCCTGCTGGCTCGTCACTCACAGGTTGTAACCTTACACCATGGCTTTTATTTTACCCTCAAAAGAGCATTTGAATAAGCATGGCTCTTGGAGTTTAATACCTTTTGTGTGCGTGTAGAGTGATTATGCATGAGGTAAAGTATGAAGGGGGTGAGGTTGCGAAATTGCACCATTAGTCCTGATCATGCTGAGGTTTCTGTAGTGTCATGGATTCCTTTAAGCAGGCAGAATCAGATCATATTAGATTTAAATAAACTTGCAGACAAGTGATATAATTTAGTGCTAAAGAGAACAGATAGTAAAGTAAATTAGCCTTCCTGAGTTATAGTGGGTAAGTTGGAACATGAAAACACCACAATGTGTGGGGAAAATGTACTCTGTAGTAAATGGTGAGGTAGGCTTCCATTGCATGTTAGCTACATTAGCCCAGAATTTAATTCAAGTAGCAAATTTTATACACCAAAAACATGTCTGGGCTGGTCAAAGCATTTCAATTCATTGGAGGGTGGTCGGAGATAGTCTATGTTACAGTGTTTGCCTCTAGAATTAGCAGAAATAATATTGTTTCAAAGAAAATTAAACATACCAAATCTGTACTCTGTAATCATTATGCATTTATGATGATTAGTTGTGAAATGTGGCAATTAGGGGTCCAGGCACCTGGAACTGAAGGCCTATTGTTTATGTTCACATATTTCTTCTTCATTATGCTGATTTTACTCTAAAAAAATCAATTATAGAAGACCGGAGTCATACAGACATAAAACGTGGTGGATAGTACTGTCTCTTCAAAGGCATATTGACCCTTAGGGGACACTAAGGGTTTTAAGGATAAAAGTGAAGGCTATAATGATTTGATGTTTTTGCTCATTTCAACTGTACATTATTTTTTTTATTTATTTATTTTGTTATTGCCTGGCTTGGGACAAATTCACTGTCACACCCATTCTTTTTAACTACAGATTTTTGACTAATGCAAAATATACACAATGAACTTTTTGTGAAGTATCATTTTTTGGCAGCAATAGTACTGTGACATCATTATTAGGTCACTTCCTATAAGGAGAGGTGTTGTGCCTGAATCTGTAATTCAGTCTTTTACTTTCTTTCCATAAAAACCTGAGGGGATCACTGGCCCGTAGTGTTGTGAGCAGTATGGTGCAGTCAAAGCAGTGGGAAAGGAAAAACAAAGAGCAAACAGACAAATTAATTTGGCAAATGGATGGACAGACATTCTGGCAGTACCTGGTCCAGCTGAAGTTTTGTGGTTGAGGATTACCTCCGCTCTCACATCTGAGCTCCGCTCCCTTCCGGTTAACCACAGGATCAGGGGGAACTAAAAACACAGACACACAAATGTGACCAGGTGAGACATCAAATAAATACATAAAAATGTTCATAAAAATAAATAAATTAAGCAGACTGGAGCTAGATTAATGATCCCAGCGGAAGTTACTGTTACTATGAAAACTACACACTGCAGATTTATACCAGATTAAAAGATTATTTATGTCAGATTGTAAAACTACACACACTGCAGATTCATTAAAATCCCTTCACAATTATTACTTGCAGACTGGAAAACAAAAACAACAAAAAGTACTAACATTTTAGATTTGTACTGGATTAAATCATGAATTTCAGAAACAATCAATTACTGTAAAATTTGTAAAAAGTTGCTCCAACAGGTAAGACCATCTCCAGTAGGTCTTAAGAGTTCTGCCAAGTATTGAAAAGCTAAAAAAACAGCAACTGACAGTTAAATGGACTCACAGTGCACTACCAGTGTGTTACTAAGTCTTTTTGGGTGCTCTAGAGCAGGATGCCACACCAAGCAGTCCAGCTTGTAGCCATTAAGACTTCGCAAAGGGTACAGGGAGAAGTAGGAAGTGATGACGTTATCTTCTGAACTTCTATTCTGAGATTGGCCAGGTATGTCAGTGTCCCAGGAGAGATGGGGTCGAGGCAGGCCGACTGCACTGCAGGTTGCAGCAACGCGGAATGACTGACCTTCTTCTAGAATGACAGGTTGCAGCATGGAAATGGGTAATCCTGGAGAGGGTTAGGATGAAAGCATGAAGCAGTTAGATCAAGCTACAGAAAAGTTTAGAAAATGATGAAATTTATTTCTAAGTTGGTCATTTGAGATGGCAAAAAAGTAACCAAAGGTTAGAACACTAACTGGCTTTGTACAAACCACATGCTTATGTGGTTTCTGACACTGTATGATGTACTTATGTATAAAATGTACAACAGTGCACTGCACACAGATGCATCTAGTATGTAACATCTTGCTCATTATTACAAATGTTACTATTACTGAGTGAAGCAAATGGTCTAAATCTGTACAGAGTGCTATGTTGTTATTGTATTGCAGCATCATCTTCACCATCATATCATTGTTAGGTCATACCTACCTGTTATAAGCAGAGAGGTTTGGACTCAATATTTTATTCAGCCTTTAATATACTTGAATTTGGAGAGAGAGAGAGAGGGAGTTCTTACTCCAGACAGTGAGGCGAACTTGTCTCTCAAAGTTTCCTGTAGGAAATGTAGAAATGTGGCATGTGTACGTGGCTTCATCGGATTCCTTTGTGCTCTCAATCAACAGGGTTGAGTCTTTGAAAGGGTCAGCACTCTCAAAGCGCACACGTTTATCAAAACCTGGAAACTCTTGCACACACAGACACACACACATTCAGAGAAGAAGAACTTTAGCAACAGCTGCCAAATAGTATCTCTACAAGAGATCCTTTGTCCTAACAGCAGTTAGTCCTGTTGAGTGTACTTTGTATCACTGTGCATTTTAATGTATGAACTTTGGAAGCTTCAATATGAAATTTAATACGTTACTCTATGTATATAACCTTGTGTGTGAATGCTGTATTTAAAAAAAATTACATATTTATTTTCTGTCTTTGGTCAGGCAAAAAAGTTCCAGGACATTACTGTAACACCTTAATATACTGAATGTATCCACAATACATGTTAGGAATGTAAGAATACTATACAAGAACACCCTTCCTAATTATTTTTATTCCAGTCATAACCATTGCTAAAAGGTGTATAAAATTAAATATATAGCCAATGAGCAAGGGTGCCCAAATCCAGTCCTGGAGGGCTGATGTCCAGCAGAGTTTGGTAGTTCCCCTTCTCAAACACACCCACTAAAGTTTTCAGTTAACCCTTTGGCACATAGTGGGACATGGGTGTGTCACAGAATACTTTTCAATTAAGCGTACAGTTACACGTGTATATTTGGAATGTTAAACACAGAATATTCTGATGCATTCTAACACATCAATTAAAGTTAATGGTGAGTAAACATAGTTGATTTATGATCATCTTTACACCACGTTTTTGAAATTTATGTTTGCATCTGACAGTCGATCCATAACTAAATCACACAAAACAGTGCTGACATAGTAAACATTATTCAGTAATGTGAGAATAACAAAATACAACAAAGAAATGCACATTTGTTGTCTGCTGTGCACTGCTGTAAAACAAATCTTGACACTTTGCTTATCTATCAGGCACTCTTAACATGTCAAAGCAATACCAAAGAATGATAGTCAAATGTCTAAATAGCCAGCAGCTGTTGCAGCCTGTTGTACTACTGTTCAACACTTCTGATAATTGTTTGATTAATTTGTAATATGAAACAGAAAAACACCACCACCAGTGTCATAAACACTGTACGGCCTCTAGACTGCAGCTCAGTAGACACACAAGGAAATTCTTGATTGTTGATGTAGAATGCTGACCCAGCAAAGTATATAACTGCTAAAACTCCCCTTCTGAAAGGTTTTAACAGGAGAGTTGAACCACGTGAGTAGGTAAAATCACCAAACTTAGACAAATATCAGCAGTAGAAAAGATCATATTAATCTTTACTAACTCTTTATATTGCATTGTCATAGGATCATGTCTGTTTTTGAAATTTCTGCCCTGCTAAGTGTAATATAATTTAGAAGCATTTTGCATCACACAGCAGTGTGTACCATGTAAAAAACAGCTATTGTATGTTGCATTACTCATTACAGAATTCTATACCACCTCTGGAAACATCAGCACAACAACTGTACTTTGGGAGTGTCATAAAATGAGTGTCCATGGCCAAGCAGCTGCACACAAGTCTAAGATTATTTATATAATTTAGTAGTGGGGAACCCTCTAGGTTTTCTAGGCCATTGGAGAAGGCATTGTCGTTACCTGATTTAACCCAGAAACCTGATTTGGACACATGTGCAATAGCTTATATTATTTCTACTACTTTTTCACTTTGCATTTTTATGGTGTATATTACTGCACGGTATCAAGTTCACTGGATGACAGTTGTTCATATAACAGAAGGACTTGTATATTTATATACAATATAATATCTTGGACCTGCCTATTTAACGAATTTCCCCTCAACCTCTAGTTAACGAAGCTAGTGCACCTGTGGAGAGTATGTGTATGTGTGTGGGCACCTTGAACTCCTTCAGTCATATGTGTAGTGATGATTTGCTCTTTCACCCCATTACTCCGCTCTCTGGACCAGGTCACCTGTACGACTCTGCTGTCATTTTTCACTGCAAACTCACAGGGTAGCCGCGTCACCTCATCAGCAAAGGTCTGCAAGGCCACAGATGGGATGGGCTGCATAACTTCAGCACCCACACAGGCTGTGTTTGTGGGCATGTGAGTGAGGTGGTAGGGGAAAAAAAACAAAAAGATATATATAAAAAATAAAAATAAAATTTATTTAAAAGCAGCTCTTGAAATATTCTGCACTGATGCACAAAACATAATACACAATTACAATCTGACATAGGCTTATGCATAAATTATTTTATTAGATATTATATAACTAAAAATGGCCATAGTACCAAACTTTTCTGTATAAAATAGAACACTGTTTTCTTTTATCATGTTGTATATAATAGTCTGCAATGTTTCAGATTAAACCTATAAGGTCGAACCTTGCTTGCTTTACTGGGACTGAACCATTTATTGTTTTTATACTGAATTTGTACACATAAAAATTGTGTGTTTAATTTGCACAAGGTGCTTTTTTTTAATTCTAGCCTACGTTATTGTAATTGATGAACTCAACACAGTACAACGGACAACACAGCCACAGCTTATTGGCAAGAATTTAACATTAAAGATTCATGCTTCAAGCCAGAAAAAAGTGAATGTGGTGGAATACATTGCAAAAAATACAAACAAACAAAAAAAAACAAAGAATTGCACCATGTGTAGACCTTATTCACATTCAGCTACGATACACTACACAATAAAAAATAATGGTACTGTACAGAAAAATTTTTGCTCAAGGTACAAGCAAAGTCTTAAGGTTCAGTTGTGTACCCTAACAGTTGTGTACCCTAACCCTTCTAACAGAGAAGGTACGGTACATTCACCTTTCCAGAAGAAAGGGGTATATTGGTGAGTTAACACTTTAAAATAGAAACAGAAAATAAAAAAATTGGAGTCAAAGCAGTGTGTAAAGTGAAGGCAACTTAGAAATGTGGTTCAATTAAGTTCCATAACTAATGCCACAATTGACATATTCCAGTGACAAGAGATGTGCCACCCCAGTGACAGTTTTGTACATTCCCACCATTTTCTTCCTAAATAAAATCTAATATCACAGTAATAGATAAAGTGGGGGCAGAAACAGGTTAGTATGTGTATAGTCTTAGTATTACGATCCTAGACTGGCAAAGAATGTGAGTGTCTGAGATTTGTGTGTGTGTGTGTGTGTGTGTTGCAAGGTGAATAACCAGACTTTTCAGTTAATGGTCAACTTTTTCTGTCATGATTGATTACGTTAGACATACAGAAGTGGCACACACACCATAAGCACAAGGACACTAACAGCTGACAAACACACTTACAAGGACATTCCCATACATGCGCTGCTTCATTCGGATCAGCTCATTATTTCCACATAAATTAAACTCTGTTCTTCCTTTCAGTTCACTTAACTCTCAAAATAATTGTGTTGATGCATTTATGTTTTATTCGCAAGTCATTTACATCATAGTGTTCAGAGCAGACACTGGAGTGAATGGACTAAAATTAATGAAAACTTCCTCCGAATAGATTCACTTTTCACTTACTGGACAAGACAAAAAGAGCTTTTTGTTTGCACCACCTCCACTGCCCAGTATTTATGTATGTGAGTGTGTGTAGGCTGTCCTACTGGCATTACCTGTTCATATCAATATTTATTTAAAGATCACACCTATTGTTACACTCCGAGACAAAGCACAGAAGGTGCTGAAACACAAACATGTCTGTCATGCGACCCCTCTGTGTTTCTAGAAGAATGCAGGTGAGCTCAAAAATACACTGGAAGTGTGGCATGCATACACACCCAACAAATAAACACACACAAACACACACACACACACACACATACACATACACACATACACACATACACACACACACACATACACACATACTATACTTGGAAATAGCTGCAAGTATTTAATGAGTAAGCGATTAATCAGTCCCTCATGGAGTCATCTGCAGGAATGCCACTCTACTACTTATAAGTGGTTTCCTGCTCCTTCCCTCCCCCTTCCCCCATACACTCAATATGTTATCTGACATGATTTTTCATATTAACATAGATCTCACACAAACACACACACACATATGTATACATACATTAATATAGGACATAAAAATAGAGATTTGGAGATTTGTTCTCCTATATTTAAGTTGTCCTGTGTATATATGGCCATATATGATTTATTGCGATGTTGATGATTTTTAAATATCAAATAATAAATCATTACTTAAAAAAATACAAATTAAAGGATAAATTATTGATTATTTGTAGTTAGTGTTTAGGATATGCATACATATATATATATATGCATTTTTAATATACATTTATATACACATATAT
>JBBPDA010000041.1:32412463-32434583 GCA_037974385.1 Arnoldichthys spilopterus | reverse complement strand
TTGTCTGATTAAAGTTATTTTTGTGACCATTTTGAGTTTTTCTTTCATTGACTGAAGGGTACCAACAAATTTGTCCATGTGTGTACTTCTGTCTTTTACTTACTATTTATTATGCTACTTTTACCTTTACTTTCTCTATTTGTCTCCATATAATTTATGTTTAGTGATTTTCTCCTTTCTCTTTCTTTTTCTCTGTTCCCCTCTCTTCCTCATTGTCCTCCCTCTCATCCAGGTGGCACGGCCGAAAAAACGTGGTGAGACAGTTCGCTTTAGCCAGCATGCGGTGATAGCAAACCACGATGGTCGGCCATGTCTTATGATCAGGGTGGCCAACATGCGCAAAAGTCTCCTACTGGGCTGCCAAGTAAATATGGGAGGGGCCTGTAACCCTAGTGATAGACTCATAATTTTTTTTTAAAATTATTATTATTGTTCACATTTTTTTTTCTGCCCAGTAAAAATTTGGTAGGTAATTACCAAAGTCCTCATTTAACTGTTCTGTGGGTAAATTTGAAAAGGGTGTACAGTGTTTAATTTTTCTGTACTTCTGCACTTGTGTTATGTATACATATGTAACTGAAAGGCATTTTGCAGGTGACAGGGAAGCTGCTGCAGCCATGCGTGTCTAAGGAAGGTGAGACGGTGCGTCTGGATCAGAGGAACGTTACCTTTAGTGTGGACACAGCCAGTGAAAGCCCCTTCCTGATTCTCCCCCTTACCTTCTACCACACCATCGACAACGATAGCCCACTTAGAGCATGGGCCGCCAAGGGTACATTTACAATTTGTTTATGTATTTAACCTTCATGCCAATGAAAAGAAAATTAGAAGCTAAGCAAGTTACTAAGTTAAGCATGAGGATATGAAAACATGCATTTATCAGTATCTCCTTCTAAGACACAACTGTTGTGAAGTTGATGAAAAAAACTTTCAATTCATATTATGGGATGTCAAAGTGTACAGTCTTAAGAACACTGAAATAGCTGCAGGTTTTAAGAAACAGTTTTATGGGGGTATTTCTGCTGTCATGATTTAATTCAAGCAAGTTGAAAGTCATCTATGATTTTAGATTATGGTGAAATTGTGCTAATGAAGTGGGATGAAGACATGTGGTGGGCTTTATACTGAAATAAATCTAAGAGATGGCTTCATAAAAGTGGAAGTGAAAGTCAAGTCACTGAACGATCTGACCAAGACTGTTTGTGAATATAAAGTGAGTTCAAATGAAAAGATAAAGTGTCAACCAAACATGAGTCTGGTAGCAATTACAACAGATAAAAATGCAAGAGCGATGAATATCAAGACAGACTGTGTCTAAAGCTAATATTTAATAAAATAACAAAGTAATATTAAATCTAGACTGAAACTTGCTTCTTGTTCTTTTTCACTGTCTCAGGTGGAGGGTGGACAGATTCAGAACTGGCTGATTTTGAGCTCTTAGTGATGATGAGCTCCACAGTGGAACCAACTTCTGCCACCTGTCAGGTCCGGACATCCTACCTGCCTGATGAAATCTTATGGGGCTATGAATTCCCACCCATTGTCTCTCTATCTCCAATGGGCAAATATGTAGCAGACCTCGCCTACTTTGACAAGGTTGTCAAAGCCAAGACCCCACCTCTTTTTAAACAGTCCCCGCCCATGAGTCGACAGAGTTACCATGGCAGCGGAGAGGTAGAGGGAGGAGACCCAGAGAAAATGCAGCTGGAGCAAAGTTACAGAGAAGGAGGGCAGGAGAAAGGAAGGCCAAGAGACAGTAGTCCCTTCAGTGTTAGAATCAGTAATGTTTAGCACACCAACACACTTACGTCATACAGCCATAACATTAAAACCACATGCCTAATATTGTGTAGGTCCCCCTTGTGCTGCTAGAACAGCTTCAGCCTGTCAAGGCATGTACTCCACAAGACCTTCAGAAGAAACTGTGCTGTTGTGTCTGGCACCAACTTCTTAGCAGCAGGTCCTTTAAGTCTGGTTAGCTGCAATGTGAGGCCATAATGGATTGGACTAGGTTGTCCAGTACATTCCAACAGTGGTTGTTTGGATTGAGATCTGGGGAAGTTGGAGTTAACAGTCCTCAACAGTGGCTAGGGGTGGACAAATGCACTCTAACTGGTCTGCAGCTATGCAGCCCCATACACAGCAAGCTGTAATGCACTGTATGCTCTGACACATTTTTATCAGAGCCAGCATGAACTTCACCAGTCTGTGGTGCTGTAACTCTTCAGGTTCAGAAGGGCTAATCTTCAGCACAACCCTGCTTCCAGTTTACTGGTAGTTCTTTTCTATATTACCTATGGTAGGTACTAACCACTGCATAACAGTAACACCTCACAAGACTCCTCACTTGTCAGCATTGATCATGCCCATTTATTCAGTGTTATTTCAACACGTCAATTTCAAAAACTTACTCTCCACTTGTTACCTCATATATCCCAACCCTTGGCATTATTGTAATAAATTAGTCAATGTTATGCACTTCTCATATAAGTGGTTTAACTGTTGTGGCTGGTTGATGTAGATGCACAGCACGTTTTATACATGGTTGGGGAAAAGTGAACAGGGAACACAGAGTTGTGCTGATGTCAGAATCAAGAATGCACCTTAGCTCCAATGTCAATGCACTACTGCTATAAAGGAGCTGCACTTGAAAGTCTCCTAAAAAAGAACACTGGAAAGCTTGATATACACTGGAACATGTTTGACATTTAACCTCCTTCTTTGTTGTAAATTATTGAGGCTCCATAGATATTACAATTATAGTATTTAATGTTGATATTTTATTCATAAAAATTGGTGCCATTAATAAGCTAATGGTGAAATAATAGCTCCCTCTAGTGGTTGTACTGCATTGAATTATTCCAAGGAGCTTGCACTACAACCTTAATAAAGCAGTCCAACTGCTTCTCTCTTTAATGATATAGACAATATTAACAGTGGCAGTGGTTATGATAATAAAGATGATGATAATGATGCTAAAGACAATGTTATGACTGCTGACACTGACCATCTTATTATATACATTGGTTCTGATGAGGACTGGGTGACAGGTAATACTGGACGATATTTACAAATGGACAGAATTATCCTATTCATTTCAATAAGAAGCTGCTTATCTATATTTGATTGTTATTTTTATGAACTGTGACAATTTCACGCTGTTTAATGAATTATCTTGACCTCCCAGCTGTTGTAATTATCGCACTTAAGAATCAGAGTCTGATAAGCAGATTTTGTGTCCTTTTGAGTCTTTTGCCTACTATGCATCTGATAAAATTTCACAAGTGGTTGATGGTGTTCCTGTGGTGGTTCCTCCTTTCCCTTAATGGACACTTTGAAAGGAGGGTGACAATTTGTGCAGCAGATGAGCGAAAGTGAGCAATACTATATGGTCTATGTTTTTACTGAAATAGCCAATAAGTGCAAGTACAAGGTAGGTTTTTCTAATAAAATATACACTTAGTGTATATTAGTTATAATAAATATATCATGATATGTTTGCTCTCTTAGAAGGAATCTCTTTTCACCCTTTCTGCCATCTGTACACTGAATAAAATATGTGCCATATTATAAAAGATAATGAGGGCATGGAACATGCACACATATTTCCATACATACTAATAGGGTTCTGGACCCAACAGTAACACTGTGTGGCATTTAATGCTTTGAAAGGTGGTACCCATGAATTGCGTGCCACTCTGACTCATGAATCACAGTTAAAGATGTTGATTGCATCTTCAAAACTTGATAAGAATCCACTTCCATGGCATTGGCCAATTTGAAAGATGTGTCAGCCAAAAACCCTTATCAAAATACAAATGTAAGCACATGGAGTTAGTTACATTTAACTGGAATCTAGCCTGGCAGTAGGGCCAAATGCAACATAAATAAGCCACTTATGGTGTAAAAAATGGTGTTCATGCATAACAGAACCTAATATTTGAAATTCAGAGGAGAATATATTTTAGGACTTTTGCTTCAACTGGTCAGATGCCATGAACTCAAGTTTCAGGATATTTAGAAGATAATTCTGACCCAAACATTCCTCAGGGTCAACACACTGACTACACAATCAAGCTTTTACTATGGCCATAGTCCCCATGCCTTATGTGAAGGCTGTGAAAACCTGTTCCTTATGTTAGACTGTTACTTACAGAAAGAACAAGTAAAAGTAAGTAAATGCAAACCCTGAAAACAGTGAAACATACATATACATTTATATGTATGTTCATATACATATTTCATCACAATTCTAGCCAAACCTATGTAAATTGTGAAACAAAAGTGTGCTGATATATATTTGATGCTTGTGAAAAGGAAGGACAAATTTGAATCAAGTCATTGATGAAGAACAGATATCCTTTTTTGGAAACTCCAAGCACAGCTTAACACATGCACATGCAAAACTCATGCAAGCACATCACTGTCTGCAGTATGTTTTCTAATTTACATAATATGAAGCGAGTCAATGAGAAAACTTCCTTGCCATTGATTTTACTTGCAAAATCTGCCTTATTTGAATGTGGAAAAATAACAGCAAAGCAAATTCCTAGAAACAGGTTGTGATTTCAACTGTCAGCAGACGGTACTGTGTCAACTCTTTAGACATTGCTATAATAACACTTTGTTAATTCTGAAGGAGAATTGCAGATGTATTATGAGTGATGTAGTAGTACTGACTATTACTGTAATGGCTTTAAATTACTGATTGATGTTATTAAATAAAAGCCACAAGGGCAGAAATATTTGAGTGAGTTATCTTACTATACTATAGTAAAGTGAAAGTCATTGTCATTATTTGTTATTGTGAACACACTCAATCACACACAAAGTGCACCACAATGAAATGTGACCTCTGCTTTTAACTCATCACACATGTACACATGGAACAGTGGGCAATTATGTAAAGTGCCCAGGGAGCAACTTAGCAGGACGACACCTTGCTCAAGGGTACCTCAATGGTACCCAGGTCGGGGCTTGATCCTGCAACCTTTTGTTCTCAAGGGCAAGGCCACCACTGCCTATATAGTACAACCCAGTATAGTAAGATTTGTACATTATACATTAATATACAGTTCAATAATGCAAGTAATACAAATCTTTTCTGTATATTTATAACATAGTATTAACATAATATCATAATATATTATCACTGTTGGAATAAAACCTAATTTTTACATTTTTATCATAATTTTGAAATATCTGTTGCTGTTTACATTGTGTCAATAATTCAGGATGAGCCGTGTTTGCTGGAGCTAAATCTTCAGTCAATTTTTTTCTATGTGCATTTGAATCTGTTTTTAAATCAAATGATCATATAAATTCATATCCGATGTGTAACTGCCCACAGCTATGCTTATTAGTCTTTGAACCCAGACTAATTGCTACTGCACTTTCACACATTACTACATCACACACCCCCAAGCAATAAAAAACATTTAACATTTATTTTTAATTTTTTTTCTTGGTAATGATGTAAATCTGTTTTGTCCAGATATTTAGACAAAGCTAAGAAACTTTTTATTTCTGAATTTTGAAATGTTCTCTGGTCCATATGTTCTCCAAGCCTGAGCACCACACTGAAAAAAATTTAAAAAGTGAACTTAGTGTGTTATATTACATTTAGGAGTTTTGCCACATGGCACTACAGATTTTTATCAAAACAATGGACAAACCAAATTTGCTTGTGAATAAAAGTGTGAACATTACACATTTAAAAAAAATTTAAATAGGCAATGTAATGAAATGAATTTAATGAATAACTATACGTCTGCATATAACCATACATCTGCTTAAACTAATCTGAGCATGTTCTGTGGCATACATGTCATACTAAATGCATGTGCTGCACATGAGTGGGTTAACAATACAAAGAGCACTGGCCAAAAAAAGCCATTTCTATTCATAACCACGTGCTAAGAGGATGAGTTTAGATGGATGGGAGGAAAATAAGAGTCTGCGCTGCTGACAGCATTTCTATTTTTATAAAACAATGCATTTGTTATGTGATTCCAGAATTACGGAATCACTTCCTTCTACCTATAACTACTGACTTATCTCCCATGAACAAGAACACATTAAACAAAACATGTCATTTGTCATTTGCAGCTGGATGTTGACAGTTCACTTGTCCTTTCTTTGGGCCATTTATGGTAGGTAATAATCACTGCATAATGGGAACATTCCACAAGACTTGTCATTTTGGAGATGCTCTGACTCAGTCTGGCATCACAATATGATTCTTTTCAAAGTTGCTTAGATCCTTAATCTCACCCATTTTTCCTGCTTCCCCCAAATCACTTTCAAGGACTGGCTGTTCACTTGCTGCCTTATATATCCCACCTCTTGGCAGGTGTCACTGTAATAAGATAATGTGATAATCAGTATAATTCACTCCAGGTGTCAGTGGTTTAAATGTTCTGACTGACTAGCATGTGTACTAAAAGGAAAAGTAAATATGGCATTCTTTGAAAGAATGGTTTGGTGTCCAAATTGACACTCTTTGGCTTAGAACTGGAGCTGCAAGATTAACATCATAAGCCAATAGACACCCAAACAATTCACACAAATACATTCTCAACGCACTCAAATTGCATTCAGCTCTATATTAAGCTGGTGCAGAGTTTAGTATAGTATGACTTACTGACCTATAAAAAACAAAAACAATCCCACTGTGTAGCTAAATGCTGCAGGTAGCCTTTTAGATAACAGGGTCTGATTTTACAAACCACCTCAGGATTAGGGATGCTGATCTAGAATTGATTTTTAAGTAATTATATCATGAAATGCAGTTGTTTCACTTCCTGGATTTCTGAAGTGTTCACTAGGCCCACTAACAGTATTCAGAAGAACAGCAGATTCACCTCAGCAGTTACAAACAAAGCCTTTCATTAGTTCAGTAAAGAGCCATCAGAGCAGGGGAAACAGTAAACTGTAAACTGCCATGGCCAGTGTTTGTGATGCTCATTTTCAAAATACTGGTGTGAAAAACAAAGTATGATGACCTTACCACTAATACTAATAATACTAATGATAAGAATAATACTAGTAACTAATACTAATAACTTACTTTTCAGTCTTATGGTTTCCTTGTAAAGATCTTTAAGCTGCTGATGTTCAGAAAGTGCATATTATTATTATAATTTTTTTTTATGCTACTAAAAAATAATCCTGTCAACATTATATCTGCATAATTAAAAGTAAACCTGATAAATTGTTTGGACATTGAATTATGTGGAGGTTTGTTAAAAACATATCCCTTGCACAGCTCATTAACAAAAAAAGTTTTTTATATAGAACTGTTCACCTAAAGGTTCTTACAGGAACCAAATGTGATTCTTCAATAATTTATATTCCATTTGGTTCTGTTTCTTTTTCAGAATAGTGCAGCTAAAATGTATTATTATTATTATTACTACTACTACTACTACTAATACTACTACTACTACTACTACCGTAATAATAATAATAATAGTAATTATTATTATTATTATTATTATTATTATTATTATTATTATTATTATTTAATTCCAGTATATTTGGTTGGCGAGAGCATCTGTACTGTTTTGCAAATTGCCTGATCTCTCATTCAGATGTTTATTGTTTTATTGTAGTCAAAAAACTGTAGAAGATAGCCTAACAAACTTTATGTCCAATGCTCAGCACTTTCCCCCCACTTATCTTATAAGAACTGCTCAAAAAAAAAAATCAAAGGTAGTTTTCCACGTATTAGAGTCATTGGTAGTAACATCTACGTCACCAAAATCTACGTCACCACCTTTATAATGTGCAATTTTTTGGCGTTGCAAGTCCACAAACTTATTAGTAAATGAAAAGTTTACCTAATTCACCGCTGTCGTTTGCAGCACGAGAGAAAAAGCGACAGAAAAGGCCAGGGAGCGCATCTGGACAAACATCTGGACTTACGCTAGAGATAAATTAATTTATAGATTAGTGTATGAATAAAAAAGGCTGTAATTTAATCTGGATTAAATTGTGAAACCGGAAACATTCGTTGAAAAACTGTGTTTGGCAGCAACGTGCGCTAGAGACAACGGCACGGTCATTTTTGCTTGCTGGATGACCTATTTCTTCACAAATAAACGCCCCGAAAAAAAATTTTCAAAAAAGTAAAAGCATGCATGAAGTGCTAATCTGCACTAAATGTAGACGTCGCCCTCTTCTGGACAGAGATGGTAACTGTTTCACAAAGAACGTCTTGTTTTATGTATAAGCCAAAAGATGAAACGAAATAAATGCATTTAAAATAATTGATTTCGCTGCACGGTTATGGTTTTAGATAATGATGGTTTTAAAGAATGTATAGACTGCCTCCTAGTCGTTACTTTAAAGATAAAAAGAATATTGCTTAAGGAAAAATATATAAGACAAAATGATCTCAGGCCATGGCCGGACGGGCTAGTTCCTACCCAGATATTTTTTTGCCTTGCCCTCCCAAATGACTGACCGTTCTTCAGCCCTTCAGGTTCTGTCTCTTGTAGTGTTATGATATTTGCCGTTTTTCCATAGTTGCTTTGAATATCAATGTTCAATATTTCAAAACTTGTAATAAAACAAAACCGAATTAACACTGACTTTAGATTTTGTTTCCGAAATTATAATGATTGGCTGTAGCAGATGCACTGTCATGTTTAAACACCCTAACGTAAGATGCAGCATGAAGATGGATTTCAACCATAAACTGTGCACTTTCCTTTTCGAGACTCCATTAAGCTTACATTGCTGCTATGTGATGAATCTCAGCCCAACAGCAGTCCAAAAGGTTCATGTTTTTATGTGTTTTGCAGTTAAACCGGGACATCAAGTATAAGTTTAAGGGCTATGTAAAACCACTGAAGCCAAAAAATATAGTTTTTGATTAAAGAAATACAAATAAAAATGCTTAAAAGCGTGGGCACTGCAGCCTGGTTTTTCGCCTGTTATGGAAGAGTCGCAATTACAGGTTTAATAAATCAGCAGCACTTGCGTTTGCTTAAGAAACTGCATTTGACGCCTGTTTGGTTTTGTTGAAGATTATTTCTGGGTGACATAGAGCAGCTTGTTGGGAATTTTTGCTGTGGTGCATCCTGCGTATCAGCCCCGCGCGGCGATGCTTCAGCTGATAACCTGCACTATCACACGGTGAAGTCTGCGAGAATGTCCTTTTCACAGCTCTTATACAAACAGCATCCGTGGGTTTTGCAAAACACGAGGTGATCTGAGCCCTTTTCGAGTTTGCCTTTGCATATTTCGGACAATTGCCGGAGCTGCGCGGAGCCGGGCTTCAGCACGCACTTCTCACCGCACTGTAAATACTGATGACCCTCATTCTTTCATTTCAATAGAGACCACCAGAGAAACGTGGAGAGTCCAAGTCCTTCACTATCACAGGAAGAAGTGCAATACGTTCACTCTTCTAAATTTAAAAGTGAACGAAAATAGAGAAATTAAATAAAATAAAATAATAATAAAATAGAGAAAAGATCATAAAGGAAATAATAATAATGAAAAAAATGCATAAAATACAACAGGATGTATTGAAGCATTCTGATGACTTAATATCTGCTTGCAACAGCTGGTGAGAAATAGAGCCATTACAGAAGATCTACGAACTCTTTGGGTTGGTTTTAAATTTTAGCGTTACTCACAGACCTAACAAACCACGTTTATGTATTTGCATCTAATTTACATGTTTGGAATAACCTCCATCCAATCTTTACACCACTGGACAACGTTGCATTGTCAAGAGCAAACAGCACGTTCAGCAGTTCGCTAAAGACTAACGGGTCATTTGTTCATCTCCAGTAATCGTGAGAAGAGACGGAATGCCTTCAACAGCTTTGTCTGTTTGTCCTGCTTTTGCCTTTATCCCCCCAAGACTGAACCTGCTAGGGGCTGAGGGGCAATTTGGGCAATTTCCAAATAAATAAATAAAAATAACAAGATAAACGTGCTTCTGTGCATTTCAGACAATTCTGAGGCTAAGAACATGCTGAAATACAAGGGTTAAAAACATAATTAACATCACTAAAACTTTTGCAAATGTTTAACTTTAAAAGTCAGTTATCCTGGTTTACCAACACATTTAAATTCATTGGGAAAATAATCTGTTATTTTTTACATTTGTCGACTTACTGTTTGTTACTATATTTTTTAAAACTGATCTGGATTATTTACATTTTAATTTCATGCATATTTCTTTATATGTTTTACATTCATTTACAGAACCTCATTCAATGTAAATAAACACACCCTGTAAACTCAGCCACCTCAGATTGGACCCAAACGTAGATTTTGTAGATGAGATCACTGATGAATCTAATGTGTTTGTTCGGTTCTGTCCACTGGATAAAATTCACTGAAAATCTTATAGTGAACAACAGGTGGTCTCGGCTTCGCTGGGGCTAAGAACCTCAGTGGGTTCGACTACACAGAAAAAGTGAGGAGCATAAGATTCATTTTCAGAGGCAAGTCTAACTGTGGCCTTCCCTGTGGAACGTTATTGATCTAAAGAGGTAAGGAAATGTTGCATAGAACAATTCTTTATTGGATGATCATCAGTATCACTACCAGTAACTGTTGGAATTTTTGCATTCACGATCAGTGCTGTTTTGTTAAATAATCCACGTGGCCAATAATAAAGCACGACTTTTTAGCTCTAAAAGGGAAAAATCTGCAGATCTCACAAAACATATGAGTCAATCCATGTTATTTGAAATTTAGCTGAAATGTAATGGAGGCCAAATCTCTCGTTTTTACATTCCACTACAGCCATGTTCATCTAGCATTTCTATCCCCCACTCACTTTTTCCTCTGTTTTAAATTACAGCGGCCCAACTAAGGCTTTGACTCAGACACTATTTTCCCACATGTGCACGTCTTCGTATTTCTCCTTCTTCATTTACTGTCTCACTGTCACTTCACTCGGACGCTTGTGGCCTGCATTTCTGCAGCTTGGGTTTTTACTAGATTTTTCAGTTTGTTATGGAGAGCCTTAAAACAGAAGTGTTCGGACTACTCGCTGCTGCACGTCAGACCGGAACCTGTAAAATATATGCCCCTGTTTCATTACAGTTCAATATCTCTGCACACATCTCACTGCAGTCGCCTTAAACAGCGCTCAGGTGTCTTTGGCCTGAAACTCGTCCCAGTCCCGTTTTACTGTCGCTCTACTATAAACACATCTGGACATGGTTTTCTCCCTGGAAAGATTATTGCGCAACAGGCCGTGAAAGCTCATTATGTATTTATAGCTGCAGTTAAAAAACAGTACCATCAGTAAAACCCGTGCCTCATTGTTTCGCCTTTTCCGGGATTTTGTGTGCGTCGATTGGCTGCTTTTATTTTTATATCTCCGCATCTAAATAATGAACAGATGATCAGACTGGGTTTTGGGCTGGTCTGCCCACCAGCAATGCATTTATATATCACTGTAAACCCCAAAAGAGCACTGTTTAGCTCATGAAGGTAATGTATATATTTAGTTTAGATATCTTAAACAAAATACAGGCTATATTTTATTTTCATGAGAACAAATAAAATAAGAGAACCTAGATTTAAAAAAACAATAAGCAATTAAACTTCACATTTAAATAAGGCTAAATCTATGGGGTTTTTTGGCCACATGTCAATATTTGTCAAACACGTATATATAATAAATTAATAGTAAAAAAAATAATACCCTGCATAATGTTTTTGGATTATTAGTGTATTTGTTATTATGTTAATATTAACAAAAATAACAAGTTAACCGAATTGTAGGGCCAATTCAGAATGGCAGCTCATATATTTAAAATGCAACATATTATTATTACTATTATTTCTATTATTATTATTATTATTATTATTATTATTATTATTATAGTGCTTAATAAAATATTATCTTGAGACTTAGACAGTTTATAAACTAATACTACTACTACTACTACTACTTCTAATAATAATAATAAAAGGCTTTCCTTTTTAAAGAATAAATGTTATAATGGCCAGCTAGACAATATTGAGCTAATGTTACTGCACATGTAGAACAGTGGTAAGTGATATTTAATCAAGGTCTTTTATTTAAAATAAGTGCTGGTTTAACATGGTCCCAACAATTTCAATACAAAACAGAAAGATATCAGAGAAAAGAGGTCTGCTGCTTTACCATTGTTTTTTTGGAAAACAAAGATATTTACCATCTAAAGAGTTATTGTGGCAGAATGCTAAAATGGTAATCTACAATGGGGCAAAAAAACACAGGAGCTAATTTAAGATTCACAAAAATCATAAAAACGACATTTAAAAATAGTAATAACAATTACTCAACTCGATGAAGTTGAAAGAACGTAAGTCCAAACACTTTTTTGGCCCATAGACTCCAAACCTGTGCGGTCAGATTTCACACACAACTGTCCTGTCTCTGATTTCTGTTGCTGTCCCATTTTTTTCGTACATAACGAAATGTAAAAGTGACCCTTCAGAAAAAAGCGAATTCGACCCAAAGTAACACCATTACTATCATTGCGGTCATAGCCTTTCCCTTTCTTTCTTTATTTCCCTCCCTCAAATGTCAATCCGTGCGTGCAGTGCCGAGTGCTTGGCCTCATGCTCCCAGTACGAGTAGAGGTCGGCGGGCTGGTGCTGAGGGTGGTGAGGATGGTGAGGGTGGTGATGAGGGTGGTGGTGGTGGTGGTGGCTCATGCCATTGTACGAGTTCATGACGTTGGGCAGTCCCACGGCCTGCATGCGAGAGTACGGGCTGTAGGCCGGAGCCGTGATACCTTTCACGGCGAGAGGGCTAACGCCCGTGACTCCTCCTCCTCCGCCACCATCGCCTCCTCCGCCGCCGCCTCCTCCACCTCCTCCGGCCCCGCCGTTGCCCATCTGGCACGGCGCGTAGGGCACGTGCGGCGGCGGGGGAGGAGGGGGCGGCGGTGCTTGGGGTTGCCCGAGCGACCAGTTCATGCCGTTCATGAAGCCCGTCTGGATATACTTGGGCGCCGGCAGGTAGCCATAGCCGTCGGCGCCAAAGAGGGCCTTGCCCGGCTGGAAGTGGGCGGCCGTAGGCGGCCTGAATGGCCGCTTCATCCGCCGCCGCCGCCGATAGTTCCCTTTCTCGAACATGTCCTCGCAGGCCGGGTCCAGGGTCCAGTAGTTACCCTTGCGCTCGCCGCCGCCCTCGCGCGGCACTTTGATGAAGCACTCGTTGAGACTCAGGTTGTGGCGGATGCTGTTCTGCCAGCCCTTCTTGTTCTTCTCGTAGAAGGGGAACTTGTTAATGATGTACTGATAGATGCCGCTAAGCGTCAGTCGCTTCTCCGAGCTCTCGCGGATGGCCATGGCAATGAGAGCCACGTACGAGTAGGGAGGTTTCTGGGACGGGTCTGCCTTACCCCCTGCGCCCGGCTCTTCCTGCGCCGTCTGCTCGTCTTTGGTGAAGCCCTCAGCCTTCACCGACTCACCGTCGTGCGCCATCAGAGCCATGGCGTCATCCTCTAAGCCGTGGTAAGATGCCATCACGCCTGGAACATGAAAACAAACAAACACACAAACAAACAAACATCAAAACAAACCCCAAACAACTGGCACAGGTCCAGTGAGGACACCGAGTGAATCCCAAAACAAAACGTGAATCAAGGCGTTTAGGATTAGTATGAAAAGCTAAAATATAAAACGAAAATACGACAAAAACAACAGCTACAAAATCAAAATCTCCAGTCGAGGCATATAGTTTGACATTTTGAAGACCAAAAAATAATATTAAAAAAACAAAGTAAATGCACTGCAAAGTTTAAATAAAATAATTTCCAAAGTAAGAAAAAAGAATCAAATTAAAAGAAAGTCCATCTAAGCGCAATCGATGTTTCTTTAAAGATTTAAAGCACAAAAAAGCCAAACCATCAAAGGAAAAAACCGAACACAAAATGGAAAAACGCCAATCAAAGCACCTGTGGCTTCTACTTTGAAGACACAAAACATAACAAAAACAAACTAAAACATCAAAACAAAACAACCAAAAAAGGGAAAACATCAATCAAGGCACCTGCAACTGCTGCTTTGAAGATAAAACGTACGCGCGGATTGTTTGGCAGCTTTACCTACCTGATATTTAGGAGTTATGTCTTCTTTCTGCATCCCTGCTTTACACGGCCCGAGCTCCTATAGCCATCGAGCTTCTACTGGGAGTCCGCGGTGTCCTCTTTTAGCAGATGGGGATCCTTCTATCTCTCTCTCTCTCTCTCTCTCTCTCTCTCTCTCTCTCTCTTTCTGTTCGACTTGCACTTCTCGGTTCGTCTGAAAGTCTCGTCTGTCCTCGCGCTCCTATTCGCCATGTTCCGCTTTCGTCACTTTCTCTCTCCTCCACTGACAGCCTGCAATGAGCTTAACGCGTTTCAACCGAGAGCGTTAGAGTTTCACCCCTTTTACTGTCAGAGCTGTTTATTCTGCAACAAACTAGTGGTTTCTAAAGACTGTTAGGACACACTAAGTCTACGACAGGACATGATTGTCCCTTTTTTTCAAAAATGCTCGAGGATTTGTAAACGGAGGAACCGTGGTGCTGCAGCAGGACCATTGCCTTTAATGCAGTTACTGTTAGTCTGCTAACTAGACTGATTGGCTCAGTGTATCGCTGTATTAGCCTTATGGTGGAGGTGAATAAAGTCTGCTGTTGGTGACAGTAATTGTCTCTGAATGGTAGCTTATTTGTTTGGTGGTCTGCTCTGTTCTCTTCTTGTCTGTCTGCTGTCGTCTCTCACTCAGGTGGAACAGCATGATCCTGGTTGTCAACACCCTTCACCAAAAAAGGTAGGCAATGGCTCCAGGCATTATTTTTACTCTGACTACTACTCTTAATAATAATAATAATAATAATAATAATAATAAGAAGAAGAAGAAGAAGAAGAAAAAGAACATTATTATTATTATTATTATTATTATTATTATTATTATTATTATTATTATTATTATTATTATTATTACTACTACTACTTACTCTGCACAACACAATACATAAACATCAATAATAAAAAAACAGTAACAAAATAACGAGTATAATTGTTTTATTATGATTATTAAAGATAATGGTATTTGTTCTTGTCATCTAAAATACTGCAAAATATATTTATTCATAGCGTTTAACAATAGCACTATCATTACTTAACGACAAAAGCAACAACAACAACGACAACAATAATAATAATAATAATAATAATAATTATTATTATTGTTATTGTTATTATTACTATTGTTGTTATTATTAATATTATTATTATTGTTTTTTATAAATAAAGCAAAAATTATTATTACACCGAAATAATTAATGAGCAGTCTTTTGGACTTTAAAGGCCAAAGTAAGATGTCTAATACGCAGAGAATCGTGGAGTTACAGGAGGATTTAAAGGCCTTTCAAACTTCCTGCCCTGCTCTTTGAAATGAGGATGTTTACGGTTCAGAGTGCAAGAATGCAGAGGGACAGGAGGCTGCAGGCCAGCAGGACAGAGCACATCTCTGAACTGGACCTAAATCATGACTACAACTTTCAGAAAGAAAATGAAAGCACAGTCGTCTGCTGATGACTGATAATGTTGAGTGTTGCTGTGTTTCTGAACGCTGCATAAAGATGACAGGGGACACGAGTTATCCACCACTGAGTGGAAGGCTTACTGAACTATAGGCTACTGTTTTCTGGAGACATAAATCATTACTAGATAGATAGAAAAATAGATAGATAGATAGATAGATAGATAGAAAAATAGATAGATAGATAGATAGATAGATAGATAGATAGATAGATAGATAGATAGATAGACAGATAGATATATAGATAGATAGATTTTTTGAGTTATGAGTGTACATTTAACTACATTTAAAGTGTTTAAGAGCATCTAATGCTTAAGGTATATGGGCATGTGATTTAATGAGAAATATAAGGATATAGACATTGAACAGATAACAGCTTTATTGAACTATACTGAATTCTTCTGAATTAATTCACTACCTTGCATTACTCTCATACAAGAGCACATAAAGGACTTCAAGTGAATCAAGTGAAGCCTTACCGTTTGCCTTTTATGTTGGCCCTGGCTGATCCTTTCCCGGCCCTAATGAACGGGCGGGGGCTTCCTCACTTTGTAAAGCCCAGGATTGACCTCGGCCTTAAATTACAAAGCATGCTACAAAGCTTACGGAGCAGCCTGTGCTCTTCCTGAAGGTGCTCGCTGTGGCTGCTGTTTTGAGAGTACAGGCTATGTTTGCCTTTCTTATCACCCACAGGAAACCTATGGGAAGCTCTAAGCCATTCTCCCAACAATTTGCCTGTCAAATTACAATAATGCATTGCACCACAGAAAAGTGAGCTATAAATCTTTAACACATATTATATGAGGCTGAGGTTTTGTTCAGTTTGTTTGATTAATACCCCAAAACGCTCCAGGGATTAAGATAACAGGAAAAGTTTCTCTTTTGTTGTCTAAACATCATTTGTGTTTGGGAGTAGGGAGAAATACCTTCTTGTCAAAATAGTCAAACCACTTTTGCTGTTTTGATAAATTTGGTCATTGCCTCGTGGCATTTCACTGATGATATTACCATTATGGTGCTTGGTTCCAGACTCACATAGCACTGCAATGTGGTTTAACACATCAGGCTACAGCACAATGTCTAGTGATAAACTGAAGGGCCCATGCAAAGGCAAATGTTAATCAGCATGGTTAAACATAATATGTAAACATAAATAAAGTTCAAAATCATACTGTTTACTCCTCATTGTATACATTATATTTGTAACATAGATCATATAGTATATAGTGTATACAATATTCCATGTGTGGAAACTAAGATGTATAAAACAGACAGTTCTAAATAGAACATTTACATATATCCACCTATTCAGCCCACAGCAGATAAGCCACACCCAATTAAGCTGAAATTATAAGGAATGTTTCAGTTCACATTATTTTTAAATGAAACACAATACAGAGCAGCAACTGAAATAGGTAGTTTATATATGAGTCTTAAATACATGTATCAGGAACAAAATCTATCAATACTGTTTTCATACATATAGCCACATAAGTGGAAAAAAATACAGTAAAAATGTAGCTTATAGGTCATTTAACCTCTTAAATGTCTCAAACTCTACAGCCTTAAATTTCTTACTCTCACAACCTTGGGCCCACATGCAACTCTTGAGCATTTAGGGAGTATTTAAAAAGTAAATTGTTATTTTCTTCTTTGTTTTCAACAAAGTTACCAAATGATTAGCCTTAGAGAGCAGAAATATTTAACTTTTCTTTAACTTTTCACCTACACTGTTAATCTGCATCCAGCTCGACTCCTTTATTGGTGGCTCAGTCTCAGTCAGGCTGATGTTTTCACCCATAAGCTTTTCATAAAACATCATTTGTTCTTTGGCTTGATTGTTTGCATAGTCCTATTTGAAAAGTATGCTGGGAATACAATATGCACTTGTGCATTGAAATATGGGTCTAACTTGCTGTAGAAGACCATAAGAAATATTAAAGCTAAAGTTCATTAATTGTCCATAATTAATAAACCGTGTGTACGATCCAGGTTTAGTTACTGCTCAAAATCAAGAAATGTTAAACCCCACTAAAAGTTGTAAAATTACAATTTAATTCAGTCAAGACTATGGAATGATACTGTATGATGGAGGGTGAGAGAAATCTCACCACACCTACAGTGATCTTACAGCAGTTAAGAAGTCCAGCTTTGAGACAAACGTGCTCTGATATGGGCTTGATCCTTTGATGGTCCATGCCGCAGCTCAAGAGGAAGCTCCCCGCTCTCTTTTGTTTCGGCACAGGCGCAGGTGAAGAAGCAGAAGGGTTTTACGCTGAGCTGCCTTTGATCAGGACCAGCTTGCTGTAAACAAGTCACAACACAGTTCAGGCCTGTACACTCTGATCAGAGCTGGGCAGAGAAGAATAAAACCATACACCAGGAAAAATGTTGTAACTTAACTAAAACAAAAGTAAAAGTAATGACTAAAACCAACACCTGTAAGAATCATTGAACCAAGAAGAAAACTTTTCCACTATGCATCTATCTACTCCTCTTATTATATTATCCCTCTACAAATGCAGGGAAACCCCTTACTTGTCCTTATCACCACTGTAAGTACAATAAATGAAATAATGAAACTCAACCCAAAATACCCTGGAATTAGGACCTAAATGTGAGTGGCTGAAATAGAACAAAAGTCTTGTTTTTGAAGTATAATTGTATATAAGTACAATCCCAATTCCCAAAAAGGTGGGCTGCTGTGTTAAATATAAAAAAAATAGAATGCAATGATCTGCATATCTCATAACCACTTTTTTTTTTATTTAAGAGCAGTCCATAAACATTTGGGAACTGAAGAGACCAGTTGCAATTTTTTCCTACAAGGCCATGCTTTTGTAAAAGATGAAGTATGCAATTTACTTTGTCTTGTTGAAATATTCAAGGTGTTCCCTGAAAACATCATCTGAATGGGACTATAGTTTTATAGCTCTAAAACCTGTATATACTTTTTAGCATTGATGGTGCCCTTCCAGATGTGCCAGTTGCCTGTTCCCTAGGCACTACTGCACCCCCGTTCTCTCTCCTCTTTAGTCCAGAGGATGCGGCATCCATGTTTAAAAAAAACTAAAAATTGATTCGTCTGACCACAGAACAGTTTTCCACTGTGCCTCAGCCCATTTAAATAAGCTTTGGTCCAGAAAAGATGGCAGCATTTTGGATCATGTTCACATATGACTTCTTCTTTGCATGACAGAGCATTAACCTGCATTTGTGAGTGGCAAGGCAAACTGTGTTCACAGACAATGATTTCTGGAAGTGTTCCCGAGCCCAGTTATTTCTATGCCAGGATCCTGCCTGCTTTATTGCAGTTTTATTCAGCCTTGTCTTTTGCACACAGAAAATTCTCCAGTTTCCCAGAACCTTTTTAATGAGAGTATGTAATACAGATGATGAGACCAATAAAGTCTTCGCAATTTTACATTAAGGAACATTATTCTGAAATTGTTCCACAATTTGTAGATGCAGCTTTTTCAAGATTAGTGAACCTTTGCTCAATTTTTAATTCGGACTAATTTGACTAATGCTTCTCGGAGATGCTCTTTTAATACCTAATCATATTACTGACTTGTTGCCAATTAATCTAATTAGTTACATTCTTTTTAGTATCACTTACTTTTACAGCGTTTTGTTGTCCCAACTTAGTCCAAATTTCATTGAGATGTGTTGCTACCATTAAATTCATAATTGGCTAATATTTTTCATGTAATAATAATATGTCTCATTTTTAACATTTGTCTGTTGATCAGTCCTGCACATTGACAGAGGAGTTTTAACTCATTACTTCATACAGAGCAGCTTCTGCTCTAGGATGTTTGGTTTTCTCACATAAACTGCTTCCATTAGATCCTTCCAAAACATGTATATAAATCAGGACTTTGACTTTGCCATTCTAAAACATTTACTATAATCTACTTTTACCATTCTTTGGTGGACTGACCTGTTTGCTTAGCATGGTCAGGGTGGTTCTCTTGCCAAATGACACTTTCTCTTTAGATGCAGTTCACAGATGACCTGACATTTTCCCTTAGAATTCATCTGAATAATTCATAATTTATTGTTCCGCCAGCGATGGCAAGCCGTCCTGGCTCAGACGAGGGTAAACAGATACAAATCATGCTGCTACCATCACCATGTTTCACAGATTAGATAAAGATCTTAGCTGGAATGTGGTGTTTTCAATTTCTCCAAACATAACACTTCTAATTTAAACATGAATTTCTATTCTGGTATCATCCTTACACAAAACATTTTTCTAATATCCTTTTGGCTTGTCCATGTGATCTTTAGCAAACTGTGGATGATGATTGATGTTATTTTTGGAGAGCAGATGTTCTCCTTGCAACCATGCTATGCATACCACTGATGTTCAGGGTTCTTCTGATAGAGGATGCATGAACATTAACATAAGCCAATGTAAGAGAGGTATTATTTACCCTGGGTTCCTTTGTGACCTTGTTGACCATTTTCCAACCTCTCTTTTACATTGGAATTAAACAGGCTATCTTTGATACTGCACCTTTAAGACATAGTCATAAACTCTGTATTGTTTGGGTTTATTATGTCTCATTCAAAACATAGTCTGGGTTAAAATATTCCTTATAACAATGCAAATGAATGTAAGATATTGCTGCAGGATGAATAGTGTTGATTTTCATGACATCACAAATTGAGTGAATCACACACCTATATATACACTGTATGGACTTGGGAGTAAATGCTATGTTATGAAACTGTGTAAACATAGTATAGATCCCTAGGGGTGTTGAGGCGAAATCTGGAACCAAACTAAGTTCAAAACCCTGAGCTACTTAAAAACATATCAGTTACTTTTTCTTTCTTTTTGTTTTTATGAAATAAAATATTTTTACAAGCACAGACATATTTGTTGCTCAATATGCACAATATGCTTATGTAGAAGACTTCTGCACTTTGTGGTAGATTAAAATTTGAAATAAAAGGACAAGACACTGGATAAATAATCAAAACAATAACAACAACAACCTTTAATATTCTCTGTCTTCACATATGATATAAATGGCATAATTTAAAGCTGTGAATAATTGATAAGCCTTTCTAGTTCACACACAGTTCAATTCACTCACTGGTGCCACAATGCTGTGATAGTTCACACACACATGGTTGGTGAGAGCAATGCTCCAGGTCATTTTGCTACTGTTGGAGCCGACAGGTGCATTGCCCTCATGTCTCTCACCTGTAGCTGTGGCTGCTTTCACGCTCAAAAGCCACGACTTGTGCTTCCTTTCACGCCTCCCTTGATCTATTTACTATTCTTGTGAAGGGCTGTGTGAGTTAAGCCAAACGTCCCAACATGTGTGTTCCTTGGTTATGGTGCATATATATGTGCTTGCTAGTGAGCTTTTCAGAAATCAGGATGTTCTTTGATTGTTTGTATAATTTAATTTTGATAGTAATGCTTAAATATATAAAACATGTACAGAAGGGCCTTTGTGGGTGCATTTTGAATATTAGGCTAACATGCTATAGAAGAATATTAAAATGAATGTGACAGAAAACTGAATTTCCCTCACTTTCTTGAAATAAATGAATTGTTAAAGTGCCCCCAAAAAACCTCACCATCTACAAATTCCACATTTATGCAAAAACACACTGTTTTAAATGTGTTACAAAAGTCACAAGTGTATTTAAAGATATCTACCTATATTAGCCTACAGCACTTTGGCCATGACCATTCATTAGATGAAACATGGGCATTCAACTGCGATAAATATAGCCACATTAGCTAGGGAGTACCTCAGAAAAGTAATTTAACAAAGCCCACCACTGCATCGTAAAATGTAACCTGAAACTGTATTACATAAAGAGAAATCCATACATCAATTACACTTCAGATGCACCAAAATACAGCAAATAAGACAACATTTCAGCTTGTTTTTATGAAAAATGTATGTTGAGTTCTCAGTGCAAAAGACAAAAAGGACCACCCAGATTATTCATGTTTTAAAATATATTTTTTTAGAAATGGGGTTTGTACATAAAACAAAATAAAATATTTTATGTGAACAACAGGGAAAAAAACATAAGACAAATAGGATATGAATATAAAAGGAAAGTGCAGTAAAAGTCTGTAATTACTTTTAGCTATGATGTAAGCTTTAAGGCACAAATAAAATAAAAAAATATAAAAATGTTCACTAAATGTACATATACATGTAAATGCAATAAGACATAATATCTCTCACACATATCTTTGCCATACAATTATTTTACAGTCATGGCAAAATGGTCTGCATTACTTTTGAAAAAAGATGAAAAGGTTAACAAAGTTAACTGCATATGCAGTGCTTGATCACTGTTAAATGTTAATCCATTTGGTATGTTAATGGGAATAAATGTTTCTCTTGTAGCTTTCCTAAAAGAAACCTAGGACATTTCCTAAATATAAAGTCAGAATATAAAGTTCAAAAATAAATCTGGAAGCTTTTTAGATTTACAGATCCTTCTCAAAAAATTAGCATATTGTGATAAAGTTCATTATTTTCTGTAATGTACTGATAAACATTAGACTTTCATA
>JBBPDA010000041.1:32402054-32412363 GCA_037974385.1 Arnoldichthys spilopterus | reverse complement strand
TGTTTATCAGTACATTACAGAAAATAATGAACTTTATCACAATATGCTAATTTTTTGAGAAGGACCTGTATATATTAATTTAGCTTTTGACATACCGTACTAGATGGTTGCACAGGGCTTGACTGTTTTGTATAAAAATTCTCATTGCAAACTGAATGAAAGTAAATGTAATGTAGGAAATTTGCAGGCTAATGTGTATATTCACAATTTGGGTCTCGGTTTGTGAAAAACTTCCCAGTCTGGGATAACTGGAAGAAGCAAAGATTGACTGAAGAAATATTTTTTGGAGAATATTCTCAAAAGGTTTACTTGAGCTCTGTAAAGCAAGCATTTTCTTTCTATTCACAAAACCTAAAACAGCAGTTTTATTAGTTAGCAAGGCCTATCATCACAGGAGTTATGATTCAGTACTGATGTTATATATAAGGTAAGTACTGTAAAACTAATATGTATACTATGGAGAGTGAACAGTTGAAGTCTGGGTTCATGTACACCCTTTTAAACATAAAGGTGTCAAAATGGGTTCTTTGAAGACTGAACCAAAAATGGTTTAGAAGAACCATCAAACTCCAAATATATGCCCTTGCTGTTTAAGTAAAAAGTCCAATTGGGAACTGTCAAATTAGCATTGAGCTGAATGACTAGATATGTTTTGTGTACTTTGGTAAGGCTGTTCGTCCAAAAACTGGTCAGTCATTCCTAAAAGGCTCTTTAAAGTCTGTGGGAGAATCTCATGCAGGCGTTCCTTTGTGCGGTTAAAGCCGTGGGTGATGGCAGAGGCTGCATGCGCCTGCTTATGATTCGATGTCCTGTTTATGTTGAACCTCAGCACAGTCTTCCTGAGGGAAGGCATGCCATACAGAGCGCAATCGGCTTCACTTGCCCCCCCATTCTTGATTATCTAAACATGCGCATGTGTGGTTTTTTTATGAACAGAGCATCCAGTCAGAGTACCAAGAACAGAATCCTTATGGCTTAATAATGTACTTCACATTTAATACATACTGGTTCCATCAAACATGTATTCTTTATGTAGAATATAGTCTCTATACAGCACTAAATAGTTCTGAAAGTTGTTTTAAAAGATTTATATGGCTGGTAAGTTGGTTTTTGCTTGTAAATCCTTAGCCCCATAAACTCTGAGAGCCTGTTATTGACCTTAATTTCTCACTCTTGAAACAGCATGCCACAGTAGTTTCATAGAAGTGAATTGATAAATTATAGTGCTTTCTATTCCATTTAGATATCTGAATATCATTTGTGAACAAACTTTAGTTTGGCTTGGAAAAGTCACCTAATAATGTTTCAGTTTTAAAGCAGTTGAAGATAAAGTGGGTTTTAAATTTAATGGGTTAATATAGAACTGAATAGTTAAGGGCAGTGTTCATACTATGTTTATGTTGTTGTTTTGGGTTGTTTTTAGTCTAAAGTCATTATTTTGTTTCTTGTTTTTTTGGTTTGTTTGTTTGTTTTTATGGTGTTCCAGGTGGTTGCAAATGGGTTAAATTTGAAATTGTCATGAGGGGAAATCTGTGAATGTGATTCTGTTTGGCAAGCATATTTGTCTAACTGGGGTGGAGGGGTTTGGAAGATTGGCAATCATATTTGTTGACTCCCACTGTCCAAAGGCTTGTGATAGGTTAATTGGATACCCTAAATTGCCTATATTAGTTGACTGTGGGCGATTGGGGCTTGGGGGGCTGGTGATCATATCTGTTGACTTGGGGTGGGGGTGGCAATTTTACCAATCCAAAACACGTAATGACCTAAAACTGATTAAATTAAAAAATAAATCCTTATGTTCCAGAGATGAGCCCCAAACAGCCTCAGACCTATTCAACCCCTGCTTGCCAAGGTGTTACTAGTTGGTTTGGCCAGTAGGCTAGGTTGGTGATAAGTAGTTATTAGGGTATGCCAGGTGGTTGTTACTGTGCTGGAAGGTGATTATCAGATGATCCCAGACTGGCTGATTTGGTGTTCTCAGTGGTTGCTAGCTTGATGATAGGTAGTTGCTATGGTATTCTTTGTGGTTGCTAGGATTTTACTAATTGGTTGATATGATAATTTAGTAATTGCTAGGATGTTGTTGTTTGACTGTTATTGTTTCTAGGAAGTTACTAGGTGGTTGCGATAGTGTTTCAAGTGGTTACTACGGTGGTAGGTGGTAGGACGATTGTTATTTTTTCCAAGTAAAACACTAAGGTATTGGCAGGTGATTATTATGACAAGGACCTTCTTGCTGAGAGGCAACAGCACTAACTGCTGCACCACTGTGTTGCCCCTAAATTAGTGGTTAATTAGTCAAATTAGATTTTGGATGGTAACTACAAATGCTGGAATGGAAATCATTAAGTTAACCTACTGATACATAGAATGACATTTTAAAGTAATAGTTTGATGACAAATTAAAATTTTCCATTTAAACTTTTACTATTAAGTGCGTCAGTGACGTGATGCAGTCGGCATGATGCCAACTGGTAAACTTACCTTACATGTTAGCTACATAGCTTCTAAAGAACTAAAAAGCCAATTTAAGACACCAAACAAATGTGGCCAATCAGTTAAACAAATGTGGCCAATCAGTTACATTTGGAGTAAACTTTGTGCAGTTTTCAGCGTTTTCATCTGCATGTTTTGTAAGATTAGTGTCTTTGCCCAATTAAATAAATGCTGAGTGCCCCTTTAAACAGCTTTAAGTAAGAATACATTTCTTAGATGGACTTGTTGCTGTAGGTAGTCAAGTAACCTGAGAGCGGTTGAACCCTTGTTTCCGCAGCTACCTCCATGCGGGACGGGTACTATATATCTGTGCGCATGTCGTTGATTCAGAGAGAGACCCAAGAGAGACAGCCGATGGCATGCAGGTCATCCCCTGTTGGGGGCAGTGGAGGGTCATCTCACTGCAGGACCTTTCTTGTGGGGGTCGGCCTGTGGCCCCCGACCAGGCTCGCTCCGGCTGCAGTTCTAAGCAGAGGAAGGAGCTGGGGCGACCCCGGAGAGAGGGACCCCAGCAGCCCCGACCCGAGCCAATGTGTTCTCAATCATAGGAAACACAAACAAAAAAAAGGGCCTGATTTAAGAAAGGCCACAGAACTCTCCGGAGAACCACACCACCACCAATCCTCCACTCACGCCACCCACAACCCAGCACTCCATACTCTCACCTCCTGGAGAGAGGGGGAGGAAGAGAAAGAAAAGAAGGAAAAGAGAGGTAAGGAAAACAAACACCTTCCTTGTTAACAAGACACAGAAGCATCAGGTTCCTGTCCCCCTGTCTGTCTGTCTCTTCCTCACTTCATCCCCTTCATTTCTCTCTCGGTTCCTCCGTCTCATGTGTGTGTGACTCTGGGGGCGTGATGGGTCTTTGCCCCCCTTGAAGCAAAACAAACAAACACAGAGCTTAAGGAGGTGCCGCTGCTAATGAATGACAGCTGAGGAGCGATAGAGAAAGCAATAACTATCAGGTGATGCTAAACGGCTAACAAGCAGCTTTTGCAGCATCACACAGCCAGGACCTAAGGGAAAAAGTGTGCAGGCATCCGTGTTTGTACATTCTAAAAAATGGTTCTCCAAGGGATTTGCATGGGGTTCTGGATTAAATTCTTTAAAGTTAAAAAACCCTTTACCTCGCTAATTGCTCTTTAGGTTTCTGATTGATGTGAAAAAGCATAACTAATGATAAACAAAGAATGTGGCACAATCTTCGGAAGTGGCATAGTGGTCAGTCGCTTCATGGTTTATGGCACAATAAAGTGACACAGTTGTCTCAGACCTGAAGGTTCTAATTTTCTTTCAGTTATGTACACTTTTGAAAAAGCACAAAACCAAATTGTAATGGAAGATCATATGCAATAGAAAATGTTACATCTGAGCAGCGGTTGACAGAACACTTTTAGAGTGAGGGGGGACTATTCTCATATAACTCATAACCCCGATATCAAACTCTACACTCTACTTATAGCATCATGAAATTTATTTTTGAAAATGATTTCTATGTAGTAAATTGCAGTATAAAGTACATAGGGCCAAAGCTAAGTTTACATATAAAATTTGAACATGCATATTTAAGATCACTTTTTGTGTATGGTGTTACGTACATTATTGTTCCATAATGCAATGTAAAGTGAGAGAAAATTTGGAAAACATGGAAGATAAGCACTCCTTTGACAGCTCCAGATATAAGCTAATATGACTGTAACAAGGAATTTGACTTTTTTTTAAAGCGTTGCAGCTTCACATGATGTATATTGACAAAGTAACACTACTTCCTGCCCTGATAGTAAACATTGCAGTTTTTTAACATTTTACATACTTCCAGTACACACACTCACACACACACACACAAACACATAATATATATCAAAAATAGCTGCAAAATGAAATCCATTTGAAAGATAAGACTGTAATACTAATTGACTAAGCATTTGAGTACAGTTGAATTGTGCAGTATATGAAGTGTAGTGTGGGGCTAAGGCCAAGCAGCTGTGCCTCTGGGTTGATAAAAACAGAACACATCTCAGCAGGATACACTTGCTGTGCGTCTCCCTGCAGAATACAGCAAAAATCTGTTGTACTGAAGCATAGTGGTGGTGTGGGGGGTATAAAAAGAATATTTATAGATAGGAATTTACAATGTATAGTTTTACAATGATTTGTTTTTTTCAAGAAGACATGTGGAGTGAACAAGGCTACAGTTCTACATTAAAACTTTAGGTACAATTTTTTTGTGTTTGCAAAAATGAACTCTCTTAAATCTGGGTAAAAAATGGCATAACAAGCTGACATCCAACTGGGTAACAATACAGTTCAGGCTGTTACTACAAACATTATGTTATTATTTTCAATGTCTCTTTAATCAATCAAAAAATGTCATTTTTAAAACATACATTTATACAAAAGATCCATGATATATTGGTAGTCATAGTGTAAGCTCATTTATCAAAATAGCAAAAATGTCTCATTGTATTGCCCACCCTAAGGGTGGAAGTAGGCCTAAATATGCCCCCGCAAATGAGTACGAGTGCGCCACAGCAAAGAAAGAGTGAGAGAGAACTCATCCATATCTTGCCCAGTTGAGGGCGATCAGTCATTTTAACACATCCTGCCATGACGTCTTTCTCTTCCTGTGCTCAAGCGTGACGTGTGGCAGACAAAACCAGGGACGCGAACAGGCCCATGTGAATGGCCCTGTGTTTTGTCTCACCTAACTGATAAAATGAGATTAAGGTAAAGGACCCCCGTTCCTGTGCTTTTCTGCCCCCAACAATCTTTTGTGTGAGTGCCAGTCACACGGGCAGCTCAGAGGAACCGACAAAAAAAGCCAGAACGAGGTTACAGGATTGATAGCATGGTTCACCAGTGACACCAACGAAATGGAGTTCAACGGTTGAGGTTAATGCCCCTTTCTTCACTCGCTCGGGTAAAGAGACCCACATGGATGCTAATACCTCACATGTGGAACAAAGGCTTTTCTTTAGGTTGAACCAGCACACACAGCGCTGTCGATCGCTGCAAAGCGGCCACATACTGGAGATATGGCTAAAAAGGCTCGTTGCAGTTTTTGCAAAGCTGTCCCAGTAGGTGCAATTGCCCAGTGTTAGATGGCACTCTCTCCGCAGTGCCAGCAATAGTGAGTGCTGTAGACATAACATGAGTCTCTTTGTTTAGAATTCCGATTGTCTTTTTATCAGCTCTCCTCAGAGCAGTGCTCCACTTTTAGAATGGTGCTATTCAAAAGAGAAGCATAGAAAAACACCATCATTGCCACCAGTTACTGAAAAACATATTACATTTCTATTATTAGCATCATAAAGTCATCTAAGAACACATCAACAAAAATGTTTATCTTGAAATAGTAGCTGTATGCAGTATCTATCACGTGTCAGGGCCAAAACATAAACAATGTAAGTATGAGATTTACAAGCAAGTTCCACTCAGTCAAATGTGACAATGTTTACTACAGTATAAAAATCTTTACATCTCACAAGATTAACACACACAGTCGACACAGCACATTAAAAAGCATTTATCGAAAGGTCATAAAATATCTCTTTTACCAGTGCAAAAAATGCTACAGAAAATTTTATAAGTCCATTTTTTAATTTTCCTTTGTAAAAAAGACATCTTTCTGAATGGTAATCATGTCATTTTGAATCATTTGAAAAATGATTAAAAAACATGGATATTTAAAAACTAATACTATACCATGCTATAACAAAATTGGAAAAAAAAAAGTTGATTTGAATCAACACCTGCAGTGTTAGTTTTCAACATGTCAGCATCTACAGTTTTATGATTACTGTAACCGTGAATTTAGCACTGCAAGCATAAATTCAGCTCTGAGGGACATTGCTGTATAATATATATTCTAAATGTCTTCTATAGTTAAGCTGTCAGTGCTGGATTTATGCAGCAGTAGTTTAGACATTTTGGAGAAAGAACTAGCCGGCCTACAGCCACTGAATATGGCCTGAGGCTTTTTGTGCTATTTCCTCTATCAGCGGGTAATATTCCACTACTAGGGCCGCCTCTCTCTATCGGACGCCTAGACCTGCACTGGCTCACTGTGTTCTGCCTATATCTTGGTACACAGTGTCACTCAGGCACAGCAATGTTTGTGTGTGTTTGTGTGTGAGCCTTACTTTCTGGGCCTCTCCTTCGGGAATAACACTCCCACATCTCCCTTATCGCCTGTTGACATGCAGAAGCTGATAGATTTAGTCATGTCAGCTCTCCCGGTATAACTAATTTGCTGATCACATCCCAGTGGCTCGCAATAGCAAGAAAAACTATCTGCTCACAAAAATAAAATGTTTCCCATAAATCTCTCATTGGAGTGGATGTGTAGGTTATATATTTCTTACAGCAGAAAATGCATGACTAGTATCTGCTCTGAAAGATAATCTTTTCAACATTCTACTACATGACCTTGAAGGGGAATGGTATTAAGTGTGGTGCTGGGATTAATGTATGAGGCAAAATAGCATTACAGGGTTAATATGTGAACCTGGTTTGAGGCTAGTCACCAGTGGTCCTCAGAAACTGGCAACTAATAAAGGGACTCATAAGTGTCCTCTGGGACAGAGAAGTTATACGTGTCAAATCTTATGATTTACGTGTATAAAATGCATTTTAAAAAAAATCATTTATTAAACAGTTTGGAGGCATGTGGATGATACAAGAATTCTATTCAAACACAGTTTTCCATATTTTCTTTGACCAGTTAACATCAATAATTCTGCTGTGTTCAGATGCACTCTTTTTTTTAGACTTGTGAGAAATTAGCCAAGCTATCAAAATGCCACTAGACAGAATTTGATAAGTTTTAGACTGTAGTTTGACTATCTGTTTCTTTCTGACTGCTTTGACTGTTTTTCTGTGTATTTATTGTTGCAAATGGCATATTAAGTATTTATATTTTAAATTCAAATTGTATGATTACTAGAGGAATTTATGGCACTAAAGCAAATCAAAAGTTGGCAATCTGCTGTTGTTGCTAATGGTTTCAGTGCAAGAAATGCACTACAGGAGTATAAAAGAAATTAATAGATTTTGGAAGCTGTGACTATAAGGTTTACTGTCCGTAGAGGTTGACACCTGCAAGGTGTGCCAATAGGGATGTTGTGGCTTAAGTGGTCAGTAAGTCTAGAGTGTGTAGCATCCCTAGCAACACTGGAGTGCTTGATACCAGTATTACACACACTACCATGCTGGTGTCATCGCTATGTTTAGAGTGGTCCCCTATTGGGGTCCCTTTCCATTTGCATAATAGGGTAGAGGGGGCTGATGAATTGAATAGAGGGGTTATAGTCAATAACTGTACACCTATAAAGTGCATCTATATGGTAAGATTACCTGATGAAATGTGTGCAGGCACAAGGTAGATGTATGTAATAAACTGGCAAGTTTGTGTATTTTTAGAAGCTGACATGGACTATTTCCACTTGAAAATGGATGGACATGGAGGAATTAACCTGGTAGCTTGTTGTAAGTGTGTTAGTCTGGTAGACCAACTCTGTTTTAGAGGTTTTAGTGCTCTTCATATTCATTTACACACTCGTCATAACTATAGCCCAAAAGGATGTTTTGATCGGAGAGACAGGCACGGCTGGTAATCCTCACACAGTTGGCTAAACAATCCCACAGTGGTTTTGTCAAGTCAGCCTGTGACACGGCAGCTTCCCCTGAGCTTATGCTCACCCCTTTAAAGTGTGCCCTTCCCGGCCCTGAATGCAGGAATGCTAAGCCCCACACAGGAAGCTGCTGAAGTGCTGGACCATATCAAAGGGCCCAGGTGAGTGACAGGTAAGGCAGAAACGGCAAGGACACGACCCTCCCTCACTCAGCCACAATAGTGGTGTGCACCTGTGGGGGGCTCCCTGTTCTACCTTCCTCAGAGTGTGTGTATCAGTGTACCCCCCCTTTAACCATGCTTAGACTTGACCCTGCCCCCTTACGACCTCACTCTCTGCAGGTGTTCAGAGGTATTGTTAAAAGCAGGTAAGCAGAACCATCTCCCTGACATTGGAGGTCCTAGCCAGGATGGGGGTGAGGGGCGATGACTTTAGGTGTCGTGCAGAAAAACAGACAGGTGAAAAGGGGACAGCTCTCTGAAAGAAATTTACCAGGGAAAAAAGTCGACAAACCTTGTACCAGGGGAAATAATGTATTAGACAATATTATTTCTTGAAAATAGTTGCTATTTCTAGAATATATAGATTGTTATATATAGTATTGTTTTCATTACCTGCCCCAACATAATAAAAAAATGACAAACTGTATGCATTGCCACACCGAAAGATTATACTCTTTCAGAACAAATGAATGGTTTATGATGACAGTACTTCACATAATAAACAAAATGAACAAACAAGTGTCAAAATCTGGACTTCAAAACTTTGATTTACTGTGCTGTTAGACAACTTGGTTAGAAAAGAACCAACAATTTGCAGTGAAATTTCTGACTGGTCCAAATAAGCCAGATAACAGTCTGAACCAATCTGGAGGATTCTACAATAGCTGGCTTCTCCTTTATGGAGGTAATGGGAGTGGAGTGAAAGGTATAGGTCACATTGTACTGTGAAGACTAGGATACATTTTGCATCTATCTAACTCTTAAGTAATTAAAAGAGGAACCTAAATGCAGGATTTGGATATTGAGGGCACATAATATAAAAAGTATTAAGAAAGTTTTTTCATTAAAACTTTGCTCACTGTTTAATATTCAATTTTGCTGTAATACAAACATTTTAAATATGCCAGGCAAACAAACAGCATCTGTTTACAGGCCCCATGCCTCTTTCAGGCCTCGTAATGGTCATCCTACCAGCAGAATAGAAGTGACTTTGGTATTTTTAATTAATATAATTTGCACTTTTTATCTGATTAACTAGGATACTACTGGCTTTCTGTGTGTGAAATGCTGTGACTCTGTGTAGAGCTGCTAGAGAGCAATATTGAGAACTGCTGTAAAAAATCTCCACAAAGTCATTTATTAAGAAACAATGCATAGCTCAATCAAGGGATGTCCAAAACATTTCATAACTGTTATAATTATTTATGTGTCCACATTTAAGCTTAAGATATGGATGAATATGAATGGATAGATGGATTAAAAAGAACTGCAATTAGGACACCCCATTTAAAGTTTGCATCTTAAGTACTAGTAATCCAACAGCAGTCCAAAACTGCAAATACATAACATACTCCAGGATCACACAACTTCCAACACAAACCATTCAAAGGCTTCAGAAGCTCCAGGTGTGAGTCTGCGAGCCTGTGTCTACCCCCCCTCCACACCCACCCACCTAAGTCTTCTCAGTCTGGGAGGGTGGTGGTGGGCCAGATAGCATTACCAGTGCCCGGGGGATGTTTATGCTAAAAGAGATAACTTTTCTCTGATTGTTACCAAGTGAAAGCTCTGTAAATATTACTCTGTAGCTGCTGTACTGCACCTCACAGCAAACATCGGACACTGCTTTAGCAGTCTGCCAAGACGGCTGTAGTAATTGCAGTCTATGGATGAATAGAAATTCAAGTCATGCAATGAACTGTACAATTTGCTTTTCGGGTCACGTGACAGTCCAAAGCAAGTGGGATAGATGGCTAAACTGAGCAGCAAATTGTTCCTGTCAATCAGTACCTTGTAAGTCCATTCATACATAATAAGTTACCTTAAAAAAAAAACCTTCTTACGCTAATGTACATTAAAGTCAATTAAATTTTTTTTCTTCTAGAATTTTTAATCTCTCAGGAGAAAGATTTTTTAAAACAAAGTAGCAACAAATTTATTTTATATCTCATACTATAT
>JBBPDA010000041.1:32370469-32401391 GCA_037974385.1 Arnoldichthys spilopterus | reverse complement strand
AAACAGCTTATTTCTGCCGACCCCTGCAGCATCCTATTAATGTTTTTAATCATACGGATCAGTACTCTGGAGCAGTCCTTGAGAAGTACCAGGCTGAAGATCACGCCGCTTCCCACACAGACCATTCTGAAGCTCCAGACATTCCAGGTGTGGGTTTGTGAGTCTGTCTCTGCCCACCCATATCAGTCCTCTGAGCCTGGGAGAGTGTGCTGAGCCCGATTGCATTACCACTGCCTGGGGGATGTTTACGCGCAGAGAGACGGCTTTTCTCTGAAAGTTACCAAGTGAAAGCTCAGTAAATATTACCACGTAACTGCAGCACTGTGGCCCCCAGCAAACAGCACACACCACCGCAGGACGGTCGTAGCTATGGATGACTAGAAAATCATGTCACATGACGATTCAAAATATGTGGAATGGATGGAACAGCGAATCATTCCTAAACACCACTTTTTCATGGACTACAGGTCTAAAAGTAAAACGTAGCGTTTGTAGAGAAACACGAGGAAAATGAGACAGTTGTAGGGAAAGGAAGTTGGAACTGATCGTAATGAAGACGTACAGACAGAGAGGACAAAGCAAGATTTGGCGCGAGACAAACAAAGATAAATATCCTTGTAAGCGCAAGATAAATCAAAGTGGAATGTCCTATCGCCCTGCTTCCCTTGTTCAGGAGGCAAGCGCCGCCACTAAGCCCCTCTTCGAAGGGCCTGTCTGTACCTGCCTTAAGCCTCTGCAACCCTGTGGCAGCTCTACCCTAGTGTTGACGAACAACTCAAGGAGAAATGGGCCGCACTATCTCCTCCACAGACCCTATCGGAGCTCAGGATGTCATAGCCGTCTGGAGATTTAAAGAGGCTGACTCAACTGAGCTGAAGACTGGGGCTTAAAGTGTAGCTGGGAATAATGAGAGAAAAAAAACATGGCTGATGTTGTTGTTTTATCAAGCTTTTGTCAAAATTGAAGTATTTACCTGAATGTTCTTTAACTGACCTGATCTCCAAGCTTGAGCATTACCATTATCTTTACTAACATAATGAGAAATCTAGTGTTTTTATGCTGGTGGATTTGAGGCAATTGCTCTGAATTTACAATCATGACATCCTAGTGTTTGTGCTTCAACACTATGCAAATTGGGACAAAATAATAATACACTCAATAAAACAATATTGGATTAAGCCTGCAGACTGGTTCCAAGTTTGACTCTTACCATCCCAACATTCATCTTTACCAAAAATTTCCCCAAATGCTGTGCTGGGGAAAGAACTGCCACTCTGAATCACAGGGAGTGAGTGAATGTGAGCAATCAGAGCTCTGTTCCTGCCTCCTCACAGATGAAAAGAGCAGGGCCCCTGTACAGGAGCAGGTATGAAGGGGAGGGAAGCTCAATGGAGGATGTGATGCAGGCGATAAGGGCGTAGGACGACTGGGAGCTGCTGGGTTCAGTGCCAGGGTGGTGTCCACGTATGCTGGTATTCGTGACAGCTTTCTCAGATGCCAGAGCTGACTGGCTTTAGGAGGTGGGTGCTCGGGCTTTCCCTAGCAGGTAGGCAGATCATTGAGAGATAAGGACATAAATTTGTTCTAGGAAGACAAGTCATATGCAAAAAGTAGGTGGCTCTTTGTTGTGCATTTCCAAGGGATCTTTCTTTTAGTGGTGGCAACATCCTTACATATTAGCTTTGGTCAATGTAGCATGCTAGCAAAACACAACCAAGATTTACATACTTACGTAACAGTGTGTCCCTGTCCTGGTCCTGGAGGTCCACTGCTCTGTACATTTTAATGTTTTCTCTGCTTTAACACACCCACCTCACCTCAGCTGTTAATTAACTGATTAGTTGGATCAGTTGTCTTGGGAGCAGGGGAACTCTAAAATGTACAGGGCTGTGGGACTCTAATAGCAGGATGTGGAAATACAGTACTGCCTTATAATGAACAACAACAAAATTGCATAAAGCTCACTTACTTAGCAAAGACTATTCTGAATATTGGAAATGGAGGCCCAAATGGACCAATTATTGTCAACACCAATTAAAAATGATTTAATACTTAAGACAAGCTTTTGGTGCATGATTCATAGCACAGTTAAAAGCAAAATTCAGTAAAGCAACAACATTTGCTTTGTGAAAGTGGCCTTTAGCCCTGTGTTTTCAAAATAGGGTTTAAGTAGATCACCTCTAAAATGTACAGTCTCAATCTAGGCCCTCCAATTTCTAGCCCCACATAAGCACTCTCTCTAACAGCTGGGTCCGAAGGGCCCACCCAGGTGTAAGTGCTTACTATAGGACACCCAGACCCAAAACAGCCCCCCCTTCTCATGTCTGTCCCCCTCCCCTGCTTCAGCCGGGTGCCAGAAGCAGGTGTTAAGAGCCAAAGGAAGGAATTCACGGCTCAGAGGGCAGCAGGGCAGCGGGTGTGAGTTGATGATTCTGTCTGCTGTCAGGTTAGTTGGGCTGAAATTGTTGGTAACACCAGTTTAAGTGAATTCCAGGTGGAGCAATGCTGTGGCTAGAACAAAGGTTACCAGTCTGTGGTGAAATACAAGGGAAATTACTGATGTAACTAATCGGAAGCTATAGATGTGGCTGATGGGAGATGAATTTGAAAATCACTACAGTAGTCCTTTAAATGCAAGGCATAAATAGGTTATGAGATTGTTAACAAACCAGCTTTCAATCATAGGCTATGTTATTAATAAATTATCCCAAAAATCGAATAAGTTATTGATAAGTTAAGGTTAAGGTGGCCACAAAGGTTAAGTGGGAGAAATGCATTTGTTAGGGCTCTTTCTTTTAGTGTTGGCAACATTCTTATGTATTAGCTATAGCTTTAGGGTAATTTTCTTTGTTGATGCAGACCTTAGGTTTGAGCTGTTTGAACAGAAATACAACAAGGTGTGAGTAACCCCAGCTTCAAATTACACTTTGGTGAAGTTTTGGACTGTGGTAACACCAGATGTTGTGAAAATCTTGTGGAACGTAATTCAATTTATGGTCCTTGGAACAAACCACTTGTACCGTTAGCCAGAAACCAGCTCAGTAGCTCCACTCCACTGAAATTCTCTGTCTGTTAAATATGTACGCTTAGTGTTGTAAACAAGCTAATCTGGATTGCCAAAAGTCATGCTGGTGCCTGCTCCCCATACCATGATTCATCCAAAGTATCTGTGATATTTTTAAACTTTAGGAAAAATAAACAATCAACCACCCAGACTCTGGCAAAAGTATTGTTAGAACACTACCTCCTTTTGGAGAAGTATGGTACTGAAAAATGGTCAGGGTTAGGCTAGTATTTTGAAAGATTATGAAAATGTTAGTCTTAAGGGCTAAGGTTAAAAAGAAGCATCAGTTTAAAAATGTACATAATTTTCCACTAGGGCCCAGATGTAGGCTGGTCAGCCCAGATCAGCCCAGACATGTTTGGTGTCCAAATTTTGCTTTTTTTTTAGTTTTGAACAGAAACCATACATCACAAGTACATAACAAAACCACTTTCAACCTGCTCAAATAGCATCTGGTTAAGGTGCCACAGTCTAGACAGTAAATTTTAGTCAGTACCCTTTGCTAGAGAACACCTACACATTAACAATTAATTAATTTTTATAGCTTAGAGTAAGTCATCCTGTGTCCTAAACCAGATCAGCAGGTCTCCACGACCTGGATGTGGTTTGAGAGATGTTGAGATATGTTTTTATGATGTATTTACGATTGACTTTTAGTGTTTGTTAGCAACATTATCCTCACATTTGGTTCTAAACTAAAGAAGTATAACTTGGACACTGAACAAGCCTTGGCCGTTTGGTTTGGTGTAAGTGGAAAATTGGGAAGGTTTATTGTCAAACCATTTATTTGAGTGTAAGACTGAAGATACAGAGTTAGGGAAAGGCTAACATTGTAATTAGTCATAACTAATTAAGAGATGAACTCTTAAGCAACTTTCCAGTCTAATAGGATTTTTCCAACGTATGGGTTGATGATTTGGCAAAAATATATCGTAAAATTTTCATTATATACAAAGAACCACTGGTGTTACATAAAAACATACTATTCAAAATGAAGTACATGCTCCCAAGTGGTGCAGTCATCTAAGTGCTGACCCTGCCATTGCTGGTTCGATTTTCAGTGGTGCATTTATACCAGTAGTGCAGCCATCAGTGCTTAGGGGACCAAGAGAGTACAAATGGCCTTTCTTCCCAGGTGTGTAAGATGGACCCTCCTTCTCCTGTAATCATACAACATGATGCTAGTAAGCAACTTTTAGCTAATGTATGAAAAATATGGCTCCAAACACATTACGTTGCATTAGTGGCAGTACAAAATGTGGTGACTAGCCTTGTGTGGCTCAGAAGAAGCGTGTGCTAGCCCTCACCCTCCCAGTGCTGGTGAAATGAGATCAGAAATCAGAAAAAAAAAACCAAAAACATTTAATATACTGCAATAAAATCCATAAACTGTGCTCTTTTTGCAATGAAATATGCTGTTGTTCAGCATTCTTTATGTGCCATTACTATCCACAATATGCACACAAAAGGTTCTGAACCCCTTATATATTTAGATGCAATATTGAGAGAATTAGGTTCTTTTGCATTGTAACTTCCTTTGCTGAAGCTGGCTGTATGCCAAATGAGTATCTTATTGGCCAAAATGGCACAGCTGATGACAGCTATTGTTTTTGCAATGCGGAAATGGTTGTAAAAACACTTGTATCCTGCTTTGCGCCTCGCAATGTGCACTTGGGTGCTACTGACTCTTGCACGTCCTGTAGACGTGTCCCTCTTTGAGTTAGGCCATTGGTCTCTAGAGACAGGGAACAATTAACGGTGTAGCAGATTTGCAAAAAGTCAGAAATGTCCAACAGAACGATCCATGTATTATTTGCTGAATTCATATTATTTATACATTAATTTGCTGGGTGATATTTTTTGTGTTACACCACAAATTGTTTGACTTTACACATGGTGTCCAAAACCTGACAATAAATGCAGTGTATATCTTTTGTTGGGGTGTTCCAAATACATAACAAGGTTAACACGGTTAAGAGAAGAATGCAAAACAAAACAAAGGTTTGTATGCATTTTTTAATATGGAGTGCCAGTATTAAGGGTTCCATGTCTTAATTAATGAAATCTTTAATCATCATTCATTATTTATTTGGAAAATGTAGTGGTTTAATCAATCCCATTCAGTATAATACAGTCATATGTAAAAGTGTGCATATCCCTGGTCAAATTACAAGTTTGTTTTTTTTTTGGTTGTGACTGTTGAAAAAAGTGCACATCATTCATAAAGAACACACTCTGGCAAAAACTGAATAAAAAAACATAAAATGTGAGTATACCTTTTAACTCAGCAAAATATATAGAAACTATGCAATAAAAATTCCAGAAAATTGTCAAGTTCAAGTTTATTCCCCATAAAGAACACATTATTTTGAACAAAACATGGCATTTGATCGGAGGTTTTCAAACCTTTTCATAGAACTCTGTATATGAACTGTACGCAGGAACAGGAACTGTATCTCTCCTGTTTTGTGGCATTCTTTGCAAAGCTCCTTTCAGGACAACTTACACTGTTTCAGTCGACGTTCTACCTTTCACCCCGTCACCTCCACAAGCTCATGCAGAAGGGGAGGGGGGCACAAAGTTCAGGCCTGCCAGACTCAATAAAGCCTGACTGCGAGTCGGTCCCACAGCCGCCCGCGGCCACTGGACACCGGGCCGGGGCACAACCTCCTGCTTCTACAGCTCTGAACCTTGTCATCGCTGAACGCAACATGGCAGCGCCTGCACCATTACCTCAGGGAGAGATGGGCGGATCAAAGCCGGGCTCTTCGGATGCGGATATGGGCCAGGGAAAAGTAAATTAGATTTAAAAGGAATGAGACAGGGCCTTAGGTTGACAGAGGGCGGAGGCAAATGGGTTTTAATTTAGAAAACAAATTGGTAACCGATTTATTACGCAACACAATCCATCCTAAGGAGGCTCTGATGGATAGGCTTCTTATGCATGTGTCGAGTTTTCTCGAGGCGTATTAGTGTTAGCGACCTCTGGCATGGCTGTGGATTAATCTGTACCCTCAGCACCCTATTTAACTAAGGCGCATTCTAGAACAACCTGTTTCTTGTTTAGTCTTGAATGAGATTCTGCAAGGTTTTTGTAGTCATTCACATAAGAACCGTTGGATCAAGGTCAACTTGAAAGAGATAGGCTTGGCAGGAAGAACACAGCGGAATCTTGGAGATTCACACAAAAGCAAATGCAATAACCATACATCAGCTACGAATATTAGTAGATTGGTGTGTGTGTGTGTGTGTGTGTGTGCAAGAAGAGCATCAGTACAAGAAAAGAGGTGAAATCTGGAGAAAGGTGACCTGAGTTTGCTCCGGACGGCCCCTCTCTTTGGGCGAACCCCTAAAATTCATCAAATTGGATCAAGATGACATCAATAATAGACTCAAGCTGGAGCACAGAGAGGACCAAATGATCCATATAGTGTTTTTTTCCCTCGAACAGCACACTTCAACTACGGTCACCATCACGTTTATGACATCAAAAGATTCATCGCAGATGTCAACACATTCACGGCCTGCAGGACTGTTTCGTCTTATTTCAGGGCTTTATCACATTAAGGCTGGCTCCTATAATGCTTTTAAATTCTATTAATGAGTCACCCTAGCCTCTCTGAACACCATCGCAGTCTGAAACTATTAGCCAAAGCTTGCCACAGTGGACACACACAATGCAATTGCTCAAAGCAAGCCTGACTAACAATCTATAAAGGGGTGGTGGGATAAGGGTGAAAATTCAAGATGAAGACAAACTTAACTCATATGGACGGGTGAATTGTGGGATACCACTGCCTACTTTATCTCACATGTACTTCTACCCATCATATCTAGCTGTGAAGACTATTGTGACCTCGCTGTCATGTTACCAAGGCCACTAATCAAATTTCCACTTTTTCCCCCAGTTCGAGTATGTGAAAGCTCATGCTAAAATCCACCCCTGCCTTGTGCTGCCCGCTGCACACCCTTTCTCCTCTTATGTGCGATGAGGTCAGCTCGTGTGTAATTCCTGAGATGAAAGACAATCCCTATGTTTTCATTCAGTAAAAGTGAGAGGAAAAATCAGCTCTATGCAGGCCCCCGTGAAACACCATATGGAGCAAAAACTGTGTGAATTAATGCTGATGCTTATCAGGAATCAAGATCTACAACAGCTATGAACCTATTAATTTTAAATAGCTGATCTTATTCCTTGGTTGGAAGAACTTTTCTACAGGATATCTAGTCTTAATGTCACATCCAGCAATATCCTTATAACCACATACAATAAGCATACAGTGATGTGAAAACATCTATAAATGGGCCTGCACATACAAACAGACAAAAACACACACAAAAAGATAGGTGTTGATTGATTTTTAAAATCTTTCTAGTGTGGTTTCAGTTACTTTAAATATTACTGTAATTAAATACTTACTTTTCAACAAACCCTGAAGAGGTAAAGGGATTTTTTTGGCTTTTTTAAAAACAATTTTCAGCATTAATCTCTAACCAAACATTTTCAATTAATTAGTCAATCAATCCATACAGTAACGTTTTCTTCACAAAGACTGGTCACAACAGTGTAAAAATGTTCATGTTTTCTTTTATCCTGGAAACAGTGTCCTGACAAAAAGCTGCATAGTCACATAACCATCAAAAGATTCTCTAGTATTACTACATATTCAGTGTTAGTACAAGTTTACACACACACACACACACACACACACACACACACACACACACACACACACACACACACACACACACATACCCTCCAGCTGTCAGTCATCAGACCCATCCAACATGAGGCCTGGAGGCCCCTGGGCTGCTCACTCCTCCATTCATGCGCTGGCGCTGCAATAACACCGTGTATCCTCCCATTGTGAGCTGCTCTTAAACGATCACAGGAAACGGGCTGAGAATCCGGGCCGCACGGCCACAGCCTAATGGACAGGCGGTCGGTTTCGAGTTTGGCAGCCGGTACAATGCCCTGTCAGTGAGGGGTCTGTGTTTATGGACCTGGCCTTGCCCATAAACCTTTTACAAAAGAGCAATTTGAGGTCAAGTATGTCTAGCATGTAAAGACTCACAATTGGTTTATGGAAGATAGTTATTGCACCTTGGTTGAAACAAAACTACTGAATTGGAAATTGTTAACATAGGGATGTTTTAGAGGGTAACATTTTTTTTTACATGTAAATGTTGAGAAAATCCTAATACTGAAAAAAAACTGCCACCTTACAAAAGCACCTTGCAAATCAATATACAAATATCTCAGCATTAAGTCTAGCAATCTAGGTTAACAGGTAGGTGTATCAGATAAAATGACCAGTGAGCAAAATAAACCTTCCTACACAGTGCAGTGTTTTACTACTGCATATTATTTTACTTTGCTACCATGAAACGCAAATGCCAACAACATGACTGAGAAGTAGTGTGGCTTGGCTAATCATAATTGCTGAAGTCAGAGATATTTTTCTCTCGACACTGCGACTGCCCCATCTAATTCCAGACTGTTAGCTCTAGATTTCATTTCACTGAAAGGCATGTTTATAAATGTACTCCACTGGCTGCTTTCTTTGGCCTGCTGAATTTGCTTTTGATTAGATGGCTGAAAAAAGTATTGTTACAGCTAATCTGAAACTAAAATTATTGTAAACAGTAACTAATAAGTGGTCTTTTTTGTTTCAGCTAAATAAATAAATACAGGTGACCAAAACTGAATAATTACATAGATTTTATATACAACAGGCTTTTCCCAAAACAGGTGCCCCAACTTGTGCTGATGACTTACAGACCCCTCAGTCTGAACAAAAGCAGAGCTTGAACACATTGTTCTTACCCCCTCTGATCCATTATTAGCACAATTTGGCACTGCAGGAAGTAGTACTGTATATCGCTATCAGAATAGTGAAGAAAATGCAAGAGACAAATTCAGAGTGTAAGATAATGGACTAAACATCAAATATCAAGAAAATCATGTAGATTCAAGTAGATTCAATTTATGGTCTCTATACTTAAATTCCATTCAGCTGGTCTGGGACAAATGGACGAAGAGGGTGAAAGTAAGGCAGTAAAAGTTGAGGTACCTCTAGAAATTCTTTGCCTTAACTTCATTGCAACCAACTAGGACAAAAGCTTTCTTTTGTCATATAATAATAACCATATTACAATATAGTAATGATTAATGCAAAACATTAAAAATGTACTTTATATTTAGTTTTTGCTTACCAGAGTACCACTGCAATATCAGTAATAAATGGTCCCCTACCCCCTGAAGTGCACTACATAGAAATGAAAATACTTGTAGATTCAAGTAGATTAAATTTATGGTCTCTATACTTAAATTCCATTCAGCTGGTCTGGGACAAATGGACGAAGAGGGTGAAAGTAAGGCAGTAAAAGTTGAGGTACCTCTAGAAATTCTTTGCCTTAACTTCATTGCAACCAACTAGGACAAAAGCTTTCTTTTGTCATATAATAATAACCATATTACAATATAGTAATGATTAATGCAAAACATTAAAAATGTACTTTATATTTAGTTTTTGCTTACCAGAGTACCACTGCAATATCAGTAATAAATGGTCCCCTACCCCCTGAAGTGCACTACATAGAAATGAAAATACTGGTTCCTGTAAACAGAGTATGACAAAGCAAAAAGCCATTTGGAATTTTTGTAGTTTCATACTAGACAAATAGTGCATGATTTTCTTGTAGAAGACAAGATTTCAGAACTTACACAGCACATTACAGTATGGGCAGTGGTGGCCAAGTGGTTAGGACATTGCCCTTTGGACCTAAAGGTCACTGGTTCAAGTCCCAGCCTAGGCACTACTGAGGTACCCTTGAGCAAGGTACCGTCCCACTACACTGATCTACGTCATGGAAGATGCTTTGGATAAAAGCGTCAGACAAATGAACTAAATGTAAATATAGAATTGTTTAAGGCAGAGTTAGCTAAAACATAGACATTTGAAGTTTAGGTCATTTAGTGGTCCATGCATTTGGCAGAACTGTCAAAGATTTTTCCATTCCCAGCACAGATTTTTTTTTTGTGAAGTGGCACATTACTACAGAATTCAGTTAGCAGTCATATGGGTCCATATATTGGGTATTTTACAAAGGTTTATCCAATTAGATTAAAATACTCTTTTTATAATATCCATCATAGTAACAAAGACATATCAATGGTATATGTGCTTTAATAATACAGTAAAGAAAGGTCAAATATGAAGTAGAATCCAGTTTTAGTGAAGCCTGTATGCAAAGATGGCATTTCAATACAATTCTCAGCCTGAATAATATTTACCCATGTTTAATAGGACTTGAAGGACTATTTGTAAAAATTACAGTAAAATCTGTAAGCCTTTTCCTTAAATGGTCTCATATTTATAGTCTAACTTTTTACTATAAATACAAAAAAGCAAATGCTCAACATCTGTCTTTATTTTTTCTGCCAGTGAAAAAAATCTCCAAAACATAACATATAATTGATCTGCTTTAAATTATCATAGGTATGGACAGCAGGTTAACAGTTTTAGCACTAAAATCCCATATCACGATTTTAAAAAGCTTAGCCTAGTCCCAGCGCAGTCTGTGAAAAGCACCTTCATCATATCGACGCACATGTGTTTGTTTCACTTGCACCTATCTTGTGTGGTAAGAACTTCGCCTAACGGCCTTCACCGGCTACGTGGGCGTTTGATTTCAGCAGATCTCTTGTTGGGGTGCAGCCTTGTTGTCTGTGTTCTCACAATAAGAATGTAAAAACACTTCATACAGAGATAGCCACTTGCAGCTCCCTGTCGTTGCATCCCTGTGTGGATGGGCTAATTACCAAATGTGAGACTGAAATGCTGGGTGGGTGATTGGTGATGAGGGATACATTTGAGCATCTCTCAGCCCTGGGCCTAATTAGACAGATAAGTTAAAACAGCCGGCCCACTGAATGGCTAACTGAAATTCGAAGCTGAAAGAGGGTGAGGGTGTAAGCATATAAGAAGGTGAGTGTGTTGTTGGCTTAAACAGGGCCAGCAAAGCAAAACAATCTAAGGCTTAAGTTTAAGTAATATGATTGACTGTTCTTAGAAAGCAGGAACCCAATCACATTTTAAAGGACCTACATTACAGGAAAAAGAAAATAAGATAATTTTGACATGGTATGTAAACACTGTTTCAAAACCACATACAGAAGATAAGCTGACAACCAGGCCAAAAGTATTGTTTTGTGATGTTGTGATTTTATGCATTTGTTTGGATGACATCACAAAACAATATATTTTTATGTATTTATATTTAGTAGGCAGGTATCCATTAACCTGCTTAATGAGCAGTTTCAAGCAGCAAACTACAAAACAAGTAATGGAAACAAATTTGAAAAAGCATATTTTTTCACTTAGATGAGGGGTATTTTTTCCAATGATTTGACAAAGCAAAGTTTGTTATTTAGTTTATAAAAAGCAATGCATTTTTCAGCTGGAACTGGCTCTCTCTGACATGACACAGCAAGCCTCATGGGGGGTCCTATTGCGTTTTGTAACTCATCAAATGTCAGGAAGCTTTTGATTCAAAGGACCTCTGTAAAATCATTGTGGACAATGACTTCCCTGGAATCCCTGACACATGGCCACTGCTAGGGATAGTGGGGTTGCCATTACAGTATCGGGTGCATAACAATTTGCCTTTGATTACACAATACCATGGCAATAGCAGTTGATGCAATCATTATCACTGTGCCAGAATTGAAGATTGTGGAGATCAGTCACCATGGTTAATTAAAATTAATATTGCAAGAAGAGAAAACCTGGGTTTAGCATCACTCAGTTAAAACACAGACCACTTGCATTTATAGTGCTTGACGCATAAGAAATTGTTTGGCTATAGTTTTGGATTAAGGTTTTCTTCTAAAACATATATTAAGTGGAATAGTAGATTTACAACTATTTTACTGTTATCAGATTTGCATGCAAAAACTCAGGAGACGTGTAGGTTCACTGGTGGCTTTGAATAGTAAAGAAATGACTGTTTTGCATTGTAGACATAGTGGCACCTGGTTCCTATCATCACTATTGTAAAGAAAATCAAGTCAGTATTCTCTACTCTTCCACAACTTAACATCAAAACACTCAGAATGACTTTGTTAATCACTGTTTTTTGCAGAAAATATGAAAAATAGTTGGAATTCCCCTTTAAGAACACTATATTTGTATGTAAATATTTCCTAGGATTTGCAAAGGTTCTAGAAACATGTTATGCCTACCAGTATTATTTGTAGAATTTATTTTTTTTAATGTATTTTACTTGAAACAAGCATATTTGTACATTAAATCTTTCCAAAAATCTATTTAACAGCTGCCTTGTGACAATATATACAGTTTCCAAAAAGGGAACTGTGCAAACAGACAGAACCAAAAATTGCACTAAAGTGCTTTATAGATAATATCTATGTCAACAACAGCAGAAGCAACAAGGCTAGTGGCCATAACAATGCACTATAAGCTAGTGCTGTTGCTCCCTGAGTTTGTCTGTGAGAGAGAGCAAGAGAGAGAAAGAGAGAGAGAGAGAGAGCCCAGCTGGAGTAACTCCACTGAAGGACCTCCTAACTGATAAGCGCTCACAGCTGCAGGGCTGGAGCAGATGGGCAGGTCCAGAGCCAGTCTGCAGGCCCACAATTAACCATGCTATCCATCAACGGACCGCTAATGATGAGGGGGGCAAGGCTCAGAGCCCCCCAGGAAATCCCCAACATTGAATGTCCTACGGGAGAATAAAGCCTGATGACTGTCACTGGGTCACAGAAGCAAGCCCTGAAGTTTGACACTTACAATGAGTTAATCCATGGGAGGAATGGACTGGCCAGAGATTAAACACTGCAGAGAAAGACAATGGGAAAAGACATAGCAGGCTTGGTTCTACCTAGTGGTGGATGATGTTGATAAAATTTACTATCTCAGTATTTTCCAAATACAGTAATTGATGATTTGATGTCTGACATACCTTTCTTGTCCTGCAGAATCCATATCATGGAAAAACTTTTTTTCTGTTTTTTATTTATTCATTAATGTAATTATTTTAATCATAGAAGAGAGTTTGAGGTATTGGGTAAACATTGCATAAGTCTGATTATGTTCAGGATTTCCAGTGCATATATGGAAATTTAGTTGGTTAAATCCACCTGTTCTATAATCAGTGTTTTTTTTATGTCACAGAACCAGCACATTTGCATATGTATGCCTATTTGGCCTATGGACATTTGGACACACCGATTCAGGCAGAAGTTACAAGGAATGTTTCAGTTCAGACTGCATTTTAAATTAGGCAGGACAACCAATCACTACACAGCTCATTTGCATATTCCATTCTTAAAGGGACAGTAACATATAGAGTCTGTTTAATTCTAAAGGATAAAGAAAGGAAACCTACGATTTACGGTTTTAGCTGTTATTCCAGGTTCAACAATTTGACAAATTCAGCAAGTGACATACATTGCAGTTAAAAAGCTTACTGATTAATATCCATTAATACAGCTTAGTTGGTAATAGTCAGATAACTTTTTACAATCCATGTTCTACCACTAAGATAAGAATTAATGAATAAAAAAAGCATGAGCATGAGCCCTCAATCTGATGCAAGCCAAACACAAGCTTCCTAGATCTACCAAATGCTTGAATGAGAACTGCCTTCAACCAATGACAACTACACTGTTTTCATAGGACTGTCTTTCACAGCTATGAACTCCATCCAAAATCTCAAGAGTGCCGTTTCCTACCAGTCCCTAAAGGCCTAACAATCTATAGCATAAAACCGTTATTGTTCTTTAATGGATCAGGTTGAGTCCCATACACCTCCTCAGATGAGTGATGCATCTCTAGCTCTAGACAAAACCACAGCAGGCTTTTAATTTTGCTCATTTCTGCTCTAGTGGCTAATGGCTGTTAGCAAGAGTTGTTTGACTTTCGCAGGTCCTTGTGTGAAGCATTCTATCAGGACTGGTTTTGACTTGGTCAGGAGAATCTTGCAGCTGAATGTCACTTCGCCCCTACAATCAGGCTCTGGTGGTCCGCAGCCCACTCAGATACAGAGAGTGCGGAGGGGAGGCCACAGCTGCATTCTGCTCTCTCTTTAATCCCCCCCTTTGGTTCTCTTCATCCCTGCAACCATACAACTGCTCATACACATAACTAACTGACATGGACTGATATTAACACCAATACTTGTTTTAAGAGTAAAACGATTTCCATAATCTATATCAGTCGATATAGTATAATTTTGTCACAAATTAAAGAAATTAATTTTTGTGTTTTTTCCCAATTGACTTGCTGGCTTAGAAACAATGGGGTGCAATTTTCAGGCCCACTTATGGGGAAAAGTGATTGTGCCTCAAAGTATCCTTTTTTATTTATGTGGTAGTACATTACTACTAAATAACAAAGTGAATCAAGTTATTTACTAATCTGTCAAAGTCATTTTAGGTAAACAATCTAACTAGTTATGTCAAATTAAAATGCAACTCCTGGGAAGTTTTAAAGCTGTTAAATCTGTTGTTTCCCAGTTTACATATTTTACTATATGGTTTTAGGTGTAGTTAATGACAGTTAGACTTGAATATTAATTATGATGTAAATATGTGTAACAATTAATTTAAAAATTGATTATTTAAAAACTGGATAGATGTTTGGAAGATGACACTAATGGGATAAATTATCCAATTTACCCTGTAAAGAATTTCATTGTGCCATTTCATTAAAAATGTCGATGGATGAAAGCTGTACAATAATAGCAATCCTGACATCATTCAAATATTTATGATGAAACTGATGTATTAACATATTACTCGATACAAAGAAAATGTAACAATGTTACTAATATTCATCTACTTATTATTACATGCATACTAACATCCTACAAATGAAACCTTTAAAGCTGAAAAGGATAATTTAGAAATAATATAATTTTAGTTTCACAGTTTGTTCAAATGAACGTGTGGTGGCCAAATCGGGTAACGTCAATACCATCGAGGGTCATCTTTAGTGATGCAGCTGAGGCTACATCAGTCACAGCTGTCGCTGAGCGAACCTGTGCATATGGCTGAAGCAGTGAGTGCCCCAGTCAACAGAAATACATAACTGAATGTGTACACAACATTTACTTAGACGCGGTGTGTGGCCTAGTCGCGTTTCTCCTATTTGAAAAATGTCACTGCGATTCGAGGTGGCGACTCAGGCAATGATTGACAAAGTTCTGACCCAATGGCGTTGAACATGGTCAGAGTTCTGTGCAGCGATTGGCAGTGAACCGGTGAGCTATTGACAGTTCTGATCCGCACCACCCCTATAGATACGCCCTGCTTTCTTTTTATAATGTTCATCGTCCTCACGTAACTCAGCGACCAGCTCAAAATACTAAATTCTCTTTTTCCTCTCACCGCTACTTCTTCCTTGATCCATTAATTAAGAAGTTGTTTCGCTAATAATATTTTCATTTATTATTTACATACACATCTACTTTGTGCATGAAAACCTCTTGAATCCAGCCCTTCCAATGCTTTTTTATTTTTTATATTAATTCCATAGTTGATTTGTTCTTACTGCAGTTTACTGGTTCATCTCAGATTTCATTGTACTGTTGATCCAGCGTTAACATACATATAATCAAGAAAACTGAAGTAAACCATTAAAAGCAATGGAATCTTATATTTATATTCGAATCCCTGTTTTGATGCTATTTATGGCTCAGAGCAAATTTAAACTGACCTTTGCCATTTTGTGCAGTCTCTGGTCTTTTACACACAATGAATTGCATCCATTAGTATAAAAAAGGTTTGCAGAATAAATGCTGTGCATATATATTCATATTTTAGCTGTCATTCACACTTCAAAATGTTTTTTAATATCATGCCATCCATGACCACAGCACCAGTTACAAAAATGTACATGCGCACAAAAACACCTCTACATGCCCAGTTATGTTTCTGAAGGTGTTAAATCATTTAGTTGTGTGGTTCCTTGCAGATAGATAGGTAGGCAGGTAGATAGGTAGAATAAGAATATGATCACTATTACCCTGCAGAATTAAACACTTCTTATAGCTTCAGTGTAGAGACGTATCATAAAAACAGTTAATTCAAAATGGGCCTCATGCATTGTTTGGTTTACCAATCTCTTTTACTTCCAAAAAAAAAAAAAAAGTAAAATTTGATTTTATAATACAGACCCTTTAAAACCCTAAAATAACTCTGACATGTTCACAGTTAAGTGTGTTTGGTTGTTACTTAGTACAGTAAATCATTCCTAAAGGTGCTTTTCTTATATAAAACTTAGAGACATCTAAGCTTTATCAGTGAAATTACTGTTGATAAATCCTTAGACTATAGTTAGGTCAACAATTACCTCCGGAATCAATAAAGTTTTCTGAATATCACAACTAACAATATCACCCACAAAAACACTCTCAAGGGTGCCGTACTAAACAAAGTTAGGAAATTGCTGCTTAAATTCACATTCTGATGTCTATGATGCTTTACATTCAGAGTGGTGAATTTAAGTAAATTATGTTGTGTGTTAAAAGTATTAGTGCAAACTGTAGAAATATGCACATTTTTATTTTGTACAGAAATGTATGATTTATACAAAAATGAGTTAATTCCTACAGTACATTACTCAAACACCAGAGGAATGCACTTAATACTGTAGGAACTGAATGACTTATGAATTCAGGATATTTCGGGTGAATGGCAAACACTTGTGTGAGCCTGCAAAACAAAACCATTTAAAAGCAGTTAATCTAGAAGTTCACTAAACATCTTCCTCTTCTTAGACTCTCCTGTCTGGAGCTCCTGCCAGGCACTACGTCTCTTCTGAAAGTGCGTTAGGCCAAATTTAGCCCAGACGTGGCGAGCAAACTGATCAGATCGCAGCTGTCTTTCACTAGAGACTGATGGAAAAAAGGGTAGAGATTAGTTCATTAAATCAAACATGACACTTTTTACATCAAATATCAAATAAACTATATACAGCGATCAGCCATAACATTATAACAGATGAAGCATTTAACAATATCTGACTGTAGAATCAGGGAAAATGGGCAAGGGTCATATTGAAAAGACTAGACGTCATCTCCAAAATGGCAGGTCTTGTGGGGTGTTCCCAGTATGCAGTGATTAGTACCTACCAAAAGTGAACCAAGGAAGGATTGGTGAACTGGTGACAGGGTTATGGGCACCCAAGGTTCACTGATGTTTGAGGGGGACCTACAGAGTATTAGGCAGGTTATCCTAATGTTATGGCTGATCAGTGTATGTGTCGGTTTTTCCATTGCCAGTAAAACCTGTATAAGCCGATGCATTAAGTCACAGGAAAATTGACAGTTATTTATAAATAGAGTAATACAGTAATATATAGTCATGTCCATTCATTAACAAGATACATACAATAAACATAGATGTGAAAAAAAAAAAAAAATCACAATTTTGGATGTATACAGCTATAAAAGGCTAGAAAATTTAGTTTTATACAGTTGTTTCCAGAAAATGTGGCCAATTAACAATCAATAATTGTTGTTATTATTTGTTTCTCAAGTTTTTTTTTAAATTTACCACCCTAAGTGATGTGTTCAGACTGTGAATTTAATAGTTAATGTGCATTTAACAATAAGAGATTGTTTAGCCACTTAAGTAAAAAAAAAAAACGTAAATGTAAATGAAGTAATTAGTATGTTTACGATAGGAATGTATCTTAGCAAATGTAAACTACATTAATTGCTTCTGCAAAGGATTGATGTTTAAATGCTAGAGATATACTTACGAGTGTTAGTGAATTTATACATACATATTTCTAAATGGAGATTTCTGGCAGGATATGGTGATGATGATGATTTATACTGCAAATATGTTCTATATATTAACCCTAGGACTGTTTTTTGGACAGAAGACCAGCACATTCATTTTTTACGGCTTAAGCCTTGAATACTGAATAGACTGCCAGTTGATTGTGGTTGTGTTCCTAAAGCCTGTTAATCGTGGTTGTGTTGTCATGTACACAGCGCACATATTGGGTGTGTTTTTGGTTGCTTCTGGTGTAACTCATTTTGAGGCATTTCATAAGCTGGAAGATATACAGTTCCCCGCTTACAATTTGTTCTGGCAACATTGTGGATAGCATAGAGTGCCTGCAATTTGAAAATTGCTTTCAAGAACAGTTATTCAAAAACAATTATTCTTTCTGTCCCAGTGTAAAAACTGTACTGCTATTTAGTATGAACTGCACACACCAGCTTAAATTAGTTATGTTTTGTCACTAAACAAAGTAATCATTGCATGTAGATGGCAGTTCGTAGATGGCTGTTAGTGTGACTACCTGGAAGGTAATGTATATTAACAATGTATAATACAGGAAGAAAATAATTTTCACCATTTACAGCAAGCACATCTGAGCATGCAACATGTGTAATGCTGACTAGTTAACTGAAGAGCAGAGTTCACATAGAGGTGCAGTCATGCAACAAATTATTACTTCCATAAACTAATATTTGCCTAATGACTTGAGGGTTATTAACAGCATTACAGAGCTATTGTGTTTAAGGTTGTATTTACTATTTTCTATATATAAATCAGCAAATCAAACAAAATTTTTTTGTTCAAAAGATAGTCTATTCATATAGCTAAAATTATTAATTATTTCAGCTCACCTAGTTGCTCCGCAATGCTCTGCTTCTGGCTGATGGTGGCGCTATTCCACACAGCCTCCAACACACGACTGCCATATCGGGAGCAGGCTAGCTGGGTATACAATCCCTGAGAGAGAACAAGAGTGAAAGAGAGTGAGAGAGGACTATGAAAGCATTGAGCACACTGCGGTCAATAACGAATGTTTTTCCCCTGAGCAAAACCATTGTTCTCCTTGTATCTCACCTCAAGCTTCCTCAACATCTTTCCTTTCCCCTTGTCACTGGACGACATGATCAAGGCCTGCAGGGAGTGGCTGCCCAACATGTCAGTGCCCAGGGTCAGTAGGTCAGCAGGACTCAGGCTGTGGAGGCTGTTCATCAGGATGGAGCGGTCTTTGAAGGAGGCTAGCGCTTGGACCATGCAGGAGCCGTGATAGCAGACCGAGAGGGGGCGCTGCAGGCAAGGGCAATGCAGGGAAAATGATGCCATCATACATGTGACTCTTGTCTCAAGGCCAGGGGGAGTGACTGACAAACAGGTGTGAGTTTGTCCACTCTCACTTTTAAAAACCTTCTTTTAACCTGTTAAACCTCAGACTAATCATTTTTAATAGCTCTAAGAAAAATAAATAAATAAATGAATAGATAACAAAAACATTATAATCCTTAGTCTTCCTGTAGAAACATGCTTCATGCATGAATAAGGAAAAGAGGTAAAGAAGTCAGTAAAGAGGATTAACCTCCATTTCCCTCTGAACCTTAGGTTATTATTATGAAGAGTCAATATTCTGTACATGGTATAAACAATTCTATAAAATTACTATACATATAAAAGGGGATTTATCTGGTTATAAGGAATTAAAATGTAGACCCCAAACAGGCCCTTGCAGTTAAGTTTGACTCCACTGAAATTCTACAATCAGGATTACTGCATTTATTCACTAATTATGTACTTTAGGAAAGTTTTGGTGAACCAAAAACACAAATGCAGCACAGACACTTTAACATTTTCCCAAAAGTTAAGGTTTCCACTTTAATGATGGTTGACCAAGCTACCACAACAACAGTCCCAAATATTGTAAAAACTCAGCAATATTGTGGTGCTTCGTCTTTGTCAAATACTCTGTAAAGCAGGGGTGTCAAACACACTCACTAAACCTGGCACTTAGCAGGTGAGTTGAATCAGATGTGTTTGAGCAGGGAAATCACCAAACTGTGCTGGACTCTGGCCCTGCAGGACCTCTACACCCCTGCTGTAAAGTCTTTTCATTCTCTACTTATTCTGTAATAAGCACAAACTGCTTGGTGCACAATATCATGAATATCATGAATATATGAAGACATTAAAGATTTTCTGTTTGTCTTAAGTCCTTTCAATTCCATAGAACCAGTCTCAGCCTGTTTTTTGGACAAACGGATCCATCTGTGTTCTGAGAATTCTGGCTATATGTTTTTATGCTGAGAACATGTATAAAAATCGTCTGACACACACACACACACACACACATCGTCTCATTCTACCGACTGCACTTCACTAAAATGTGAGCCTTCTTTGCAAAGAATTAAACATATTTACTGGGGTTAAATTTTTCTTGGTGTCTCTCAGTCATTGGTAATAAGGCGTTTTGCCACAACACTGTTCACTGCGGTTATTTTCCACAAGGTTATCCGAATAAGAGGATTGTGTTACCAGCGCACGCCTACTGTCAAACGCAGTACCTGAGGTGCATCATCGCCCTCTGCTGTCGCTGAGCTGTAGTACACCTCATAGGTCAATAGGGACAGGAAGAGAGGAAGGCAGGAGGGATGCCGTGTTGCAGGCTCAACACAGTGAAAAGCCTAAAAGCAGTGGGGACAGGTAATGCACGTTAATGCAGGTAAGTTGGTGGAACATTCTCCAATACTACTTACATGAGGTTAATTCAGGCCGAATTCAACAGCCTTCTTGGTTTAGTGATCCGGATATTTTTGACCTCATGTAGTAAGTGGCAATATTAATAATGACAGTCTTATTACACAGTGCCAACCCCAATTCACAGTGGCATTAACAGGTACTATGTATTATTCTATAGCTATGAAATTAAATCCCTACTCACTGTTGCTGGACTGGTGTAAACAAGGGTGTTTCTGTAATGTGACAGCTCAGTTCATACAGAATTAATACTGTGGCTAAAGATAACACTGGCTGTGTTTGCATGGACCTTATATATATTTTTGCCATACTCTGAATATTGAGAAGGCTGTCATGTTTTTAGTGTCCTTAGATACTGTACAGATGCTGATATCCAACATAAACATTAAGTTTACCTGTTGTCTAATGTGCCTCTTAAAAACAAATTGTAAAAAAGGTCGACACTACTTGACTGATTGAGGGCATCGTTGTTGACTCACAAAGGAAAATACAGGAAACAAAGTATGACAGATTATGACACTTGGTCATAAACCTTATTAAACCTTTAATGTTTAAAACCTGTTTTTTTCCTGCCATAATGTTTAAGCCTTTTGTCTCTTTTGCCTGAAATCCAGACGGTGTGGTTGTTTGCTGCGGAGAAATGGCAACTTAGTCCCACCTGAAGGAGTCTTTGTAGCATCTCAGTCTGCCGCTCTTCTCTCTCCACACAGCTTTTCACCAGCTGCACTATCACACCCATGTGCCCCGCTGCTAGGATGGCCTCAAACCCTTCGGCTAGTTCGTCAAACACTTTCAGAAACTGGAAGAAAGCAAACAGACATTTAGAAGATCAAGAATACTAAATTCTTCTGATAAAGAAAAACTCACTTTTTTAAGTTGTGCTGATTCTCTTTGTGCAGGAATCTGAGGCCAAGTACCATTTTGTATTTGCTTGAAGCTGCTATCAAGGTCTGAATGGGGAAGTTTGCAAACTCATGCAGCGCCAACGGCATCAGCTGGTTCCTGAGATGGATCTTGTAGGTGTCCCTGAGCAGGACTTTGTGTGAGAAGTTAAACACTGTCTGGAGGAGGCGACTGCACGATTGGTCCTTCATAAACACCAAGAGTGGACTGTAGAGAGAGACAAAAAGGGAGGGAGAGTAATAGCATCAAAACTACAGTGAGTCTCTCCATATGGTTGAATTTCTCAATTGATCAATACATCCATCTTCCTAACCTGACACCAGGAGCCGAGCTGAGAGATGTCAAGAATCCCATGATGCTTTTGTTTAGCTTCTTGACCAGTATGGGTCTCTTCCTGTGACAGACGGTCAGTAATGTCTGGAGCCCAGCACTGGCTGTGGGGTTGGTGGCACACACTGTGAAAGAGGGATGCACTTGTTTACACACAGCTGAAGGTGATTCATCAATTGCCTATAGTGTGCTGCTCATATTGATCTCATATGACAGTTAATGAATTAGATGTGCTTTGTTAGTTTGTATGTCATTCCATAGGAACCAATCTACGCTACTCGATGCAACATTTATTTTTAGTGTTTATTTTTTCTTTCATACTTGTCCAAATTTTGTCCCCAATTTTAGTTGTGTTCCACTAGTTAGGACTCACACAATCACATGCTATCACCAGCACTGGGAGGGTTAGCATCTGCCTCCTCCAGGTCATGTGAATTGCTACCACATGTTATTAAGTTTTCACTAATGCAACATTATTGGACAGCTCAAGACACTTGTAGGACAATAACTGACAAGTCTGTTACATACCACAATTAATTCTGTTCAGTTTGGCTGAGTGAGGGGCTCAATAATAAAGCAAATCCACATTCCTGATCTAAAAATAAAAAGATGAGGTATCCAATCTCATGTCCAGGTTTTGTTTAGAATTAGTGGACAAGTTAAGCATTTAAAACAAGAAAATGAATGTCAGCATGTGCACAAAAGATGTCAGCAATTGTGTGCAATCATGTGCATATTGAATATTTTTATAATTGCTTTCAACACAGCTAAGTGGACAGACTTTAAAACGGGAACCTGCAGTCATAAATCTAGTGTGCAGAGACTTTTGTTAGTGCCATCTTCGATTTGCCTGTCACTAACAGGAATGTCTTTGAACCATGTTACTCTCAAGCACCAACTACAAGGAGCCCTTGCACTGCCCCACAGGCAAGAAAATTTAACTCGTAAAGCTTACCGTTCACATATTGTATCAAAGAGTCCGAGAGGTACTTTAACTCCCACCAAAATGACACAGGCACTTCGAAGTCAGTTAGTTGAGGTTCAGCCCTTCTCTGCTTTTTAGCTAAAAGGAAAAGGAAACACTTATGGTATCCAACTAATGGTTTTCCCCTCAAACATTGCTCATTATATGCATCACTGTAGCTTGCAAACACACGGATGTACATATCGATATATCATGAAGTCAAGAAAAGGTGTGTACATTAACTGGAAGTATTGGAGTAAGTGAGAGCGAGTGTTTTATTACCTGCATAAGTATCAGTTTGATCTTGAACTGAACAGCCTGCAAGGACGTGTATGAGAGTTCGGACAACATGTGTTCCATAGCAGTCTTTAATGAACTCCACAATGTTTTCTCTCACCACTCTACTCAGAGATAGCACCTGAGCCTCCAGAAGCCCAGCATTCCCTGCTTCTGACTCTTCTTCACTTTTGGAGTTGCTCTTCTCTTCAGAGTCTTCTACAAAGAGACCACAAAAAATATTCTGCTTGTGAGATTTTCACAGACACTCCTTTCTCCATCATCTGAGCTACAGACATTTTCGTTAACCTGAAGTACCTTTGTGAAAACAGACCATTCAACATCAAATAAATATTCAGTAATATAAAACACTATCATTACATACAAACCCCATTTCCAGAAAAGTTGTGATATTTTCCAAAATGCAACTTATATTTTCAATAAATACAAATTTAAAATTTGATGGCTGCAACACACTCAAAAGTGAGCTCATCTCAGATGGACCAATATACTGTGGACCTGTGTGCTATTGTCAGATGAGTCCACATTTCAGCTTGTTTTGGAAAAAAACTGGCATTGAGTTCTCCATGCCAAAGATGAAAACAACCAAATTGTCATCAGTTAAAGGAGTGCAAAAGCCAGCATCTGTGATGGTATGAAAAATCATCAGTGCCCACCGCATGGGTGAGATGCATGAGGCATATATTAGGATTCTTGAGAGACATATGTTGCCATCAAGACAATGTCTCTTTCCAGGACACCCATGCTTATTTTAGCAGGACAATGCCAGACCACACTCGAAACAGGCTACAGCAGTGTGGCTTAGTGGACACCGAATGTGTGCTTGACTGACCTGCTGCCAGTTCAGATCTATCTCCTATTGAAAATGTATGTTCTATCATGAAGAGGAAATTCAAACTGTTGAGCAGCTTACAGTCTTACATAAAAAAAAAAGAGTTCACAAAATTTCCATTTGCAAAACTACTACAATTAGTCTCCTCATTTCCAAAACGATTAGAAAGTGTAATTAGAAGGAAGGGTGATGTGACACGGTGGTAAACGTGTCTTAGTCCCAGCTGTTGTTGAGTGTGTTGCAGCCATCAAATTCTAAATGTGTATATTTACAAAATGCAGTTAAGCGGTCCAGTAAAACTACTGATATCTTCTCTTTGTACTTTTGTCAGTTAAATAAAGGTTTGCATTAAATAACATGTCACAGATTTTTTATTTTAATACATTTTGGAAATTATCCAACTTTTTTATAATAAGAAATTATATAACTTTTCTCGAAATTAGGTTTGTGCATAGACCTCAGAATGTGTCACCGGAAGGAGTACCATAGCCTTCATGGGGAAAAATACAATACAAAGTTGTATGGAAGGGGAATGAGAAATTGCAGTAAACTATTTTTTAAGCAAAAACAGCTTTAACATAAAATGTCTGCACCAGACTTTTACAGCACCCTTTTGCCCAAAGAAAGGGACAGAAACTGAGAAACTAAGTCTGACTGGTACCCTGTTCAATTCAACAATCAATCAGTTTTGGCATGCAAGTAATTTTTAGTTGTAAGACAAACAGAGCTGTGCAAAGCAAATCAATAGAAATTGCACATTGTTTCCTCTACTGCGTATGCAAGGCCTAAATGTACTCTGTCTCTAACCCCTACACTGTGAAAAATAAAAAATACAGTAAATGAACAAACTTAGTTTTCAGCATTTTATCTTTACCTGTCCACCTGCCCATCTGCCTGAGGGCACTTTCTATCACATGACCGCCGCATCTGTCACATGAGACAGTTTTGAAGTCAGACCCTGTTTCTCCACCCAATTCAAGGAGCACCTCTCCCACCTGTGTAATGCCAGCCAAGGACAGCAGCTTCTGGAGAGCCACGCTGCCCGTCATATCCATGGCAACAAGGCCAGCTTTTCCCTTAACTTCTGACAGAACGTTCTCTACAAAGAGAACTGGGTCGAGAGAAAGAGAGGAGAGGTAGCAAAAAAAGCAAGAAAGTATAATTACAATGACTGCAGAACTGAAGAGTAAGTTAAAGTCAACCTAAAGTTTAAAATCTGTTTGATTTGAACAGTCTTTAATAAGGCAGTAGTCTAGAAGCAGAAGCCCATATGGGCTTTAACTTAGCTTTTTGGACTGCAGCTTGCATTGAATAATAGCACAGTCTGAAAACACACTACTCACCTCGCTCCTCAGCTTCTGGGAATTCTTCAGTCAGACGGTCGCTGACACGGCGGAAGTAGCCCACAGACATCTTATCCAGTCGTTCCCTCTTTCCACTGCCTCCTTCCTTTCCATGATTAGGCTTCTTTTTCTTCTTTTTTTCCCCTTTCTCACCAAAATACCTCTGATCCTTTACTCCCATCTTTTCCACCATCTTTTTCGGTTTGTTGTCCGTTTTCATCAGTCTATCAATATGATTGATGGGACGATTTAACAGTGAATATACACTTAGCTTCAGGGAAACATTCAGTTAAACCTCCTAGTGACTCTTCAACCAATTCTCCATATCTAAAAGATAAATGAAAGCTTTATTATAATAAAGATGATGTAAGGCAACTTACAAAACCATGTTTTCTAAAACCTGCCCTGAAATTAGAAATGTGTACAAAAATTACATTAAAGCAGTTCTATGCCAAAATGTTAAAGAATTTGTACTTTTTGGTAATTACTAATATTAAGATTGTACTCAAGTATTTTTGTACAAAAAATAGCAATCTATGTCTTACTCAGACCCAATATAGTCCTTCCCATTTAGCTCCTAATGCTGATTGTTTTTTTTTTCAAACTGCTTTCTGTTCTATTCCAAGCTTTTGATATTTGTTCTCACCTCTCACTTCCCAGCTTTAGTGTTTTTTTTTTGTTGGTTTTTTTTGGACCCAAAAAATTCCAAAGAGTGGAACAATAGACCTTAACAAACGTTATTTTTTTCTAAGCTGGTATTTGTTCCACTATAAATCTCTGTGTGCACAAGTTTCAAAGATCCATTAAAACAGTCTGGAACTGTCACAGCTGTATTTTTACACATTAAATCACAATGCAGTGTTTATTTTAATCTATTAGTTGTATGAACGGGATAAACAGCATTACATATTTTCTCCGAGGATTAGAGACATGTACTATGTGTTTATGCAGCTTCACATCTTAAACATATCACGATGTACTTACATGTTTAACAGCTGTAGAAGTGCAGACCAACACGAGAGGTGTTCTCAGTTAATTCGTTCATCCGTCACCTGAAACACAGAATATGAACCACGCACAAAACACCTTTAAACAGCAACCTACCTAAATGCTGCCCAGCAAAATCAGTCGCTCACATGTGGGGAGTAGGCTGTTTTGTCGCAGAGTGATGACGAAATGAAGACCTCGTTGTACGTCACGGCCGTGTCATCAAACACAAAGTGCTCATATAGAAAAGGGATTTTCAGTGAATTTTTGGATTTTTCTTTGTCACATTTATATCAATATTAGATATGGGTTTTTATTTTGTTTATGCATATTTACAAATTTTCATTAACTAAGAAAAGAAAAGAAAAGAAAAGAAAAGAAAAGAAAAGAAAAGAAAAGAAAAGAAAAGAAAAAGAAAAGACAAGACAAGAAAAAATAGAATTAGGTCTAATCAAGTTTAAATTATTCTATTTCTTAGAGACCTGTGAACGATTTCAGTACATTCAGCATCTCCAATCTACCAGCTCCGGTTGTCACATACACTGTTATACAAGTACAGTGTGCATTTAAATGTACCCCATATATATATATTCTGTTGTACTTGAACAGATGTATAGGACCTGCTGTCACTTCTTTATGTCTCTCACATGATAACAAGCTGAAGGTAAGTTTCACACCTATGGTACCACCTAGGTGACTTCCTGATATGACACTGATTTAGGCGTGTTCAGTCCTTTCTTAGGAATGTATGATGAACCATCTACTGAAGATAAGCTTTTGCCTTTATGAATGTAAGGCAATAAATTCCAGCCAAACAAAGTACATGTTAATCATCTAACTTTCAATGACTTCTCCCTGCCTAACTCTACTGCAACTTCCTTATTTTTCAAGGCAGTTGCATGACTTTCCTCTATGACAGTAACTGTCAATTTCAATGAATAGCACTTTCTGAATTTTTGTATCTTTTACATCTGACCTACAGCTTACTGTACTGAAAGATTGCACACATTGGTCTTATGAACATGAGCTATGCTGAGTTATGGAAGTATTGTGGAAATAATTATTTAATTAGTTTTTTATTTTAATGCATTTTGGAAATTATCCCAACTTTTCTTGAAATGAGGTTTGTGCATAGACCTCAGAATGTGTCACCGGAAGGGATACCATGGCATTCGTTGGGGAAAATATTCGATTCAAAAATGTATTTATTTATATATTTATTTAATAAGTAATTATTTAAATAAATAATACATCTTTCAATATATTAAGTGGTGATCTAAAAATGTGAAGGAGGAAATTATATGGGAATAATTCTGGAATCACACATTTGTTGTAACAACTTTCTTTCTTAACAAAGTTCTTAAGACATCTGTTGCATCAGCTTTTACACCAAAAGGCTTGGATATTCTGTGTCAAATCTGTTAAGAGAATAAACTGTAGAAGACATCAACCATGGCACTGTGGAAAATAGGCCATTTGTGTACATATATAAGCTATTTTTGATTCTACTGACTAATAGTAAAGATTTCCAGCAACAAATAATCAGTGCACCTTTGATCTTTTTGTAAATTAAAGGATTTAAAAAATATGCACTTGTGCCTTGTTGTTTAACACTATTTATACGTTAAAAGTAATTTCAAAAGGTGTCGCAAATGCAGTTGGGTTCCACGTACCATCATCATAATAAAGCCCTCTGAGCCACTCACTTTTGAGAAAGTAATGGTAGCAAAGCATTGAGGGAGCTGCACTTAGTTATTGTCGCATATGACTGCATAAAGAAAATGTGTTTCCTAATGATGAACTTATGTTACCATGGGGATATTTTGACAAATATTTTGTTTTTCCATTTTATTTAATAGAAGCTTGACTATACTGGATAGGTACAGCAAACTGTTTTATGATCAAATCTTTAGAGATTTATACATCTAAAATAGGTGATTATTAGCCTGAAGTGTTGGGTGTATAGCAATCCTTCAGTGTGGGTTTATGTACAAACAATGCATTAATTCACTTTACATGACCATTTTCATCTTTTCCTTGTACCTTAGAATAAAACTGGCTCTTTTTGTCACTGGTTCGCTAATACTGATTTATTGCCAACGATTAGCTGCCTAGTTTTGTTCCTCATTCAAAAAGCAATGTGGCCTGAAAAACACCTTACAACTTCATGGGGACAAAGCAACAAAAACAGCCAGTTTAAATGTATGTACAGAAAACATTTTTTCAGTCTTTTTTTCATTTAGTATTAAACAGGCTCAGACTTCAGCTCAGACTCAGAGCGACGAGCCTCGGACATTCAGTGGAAAGTGATTATTGCATGCTTGCCTGAAGTAAACAACCATCCCTATGTTTTGCAGAAAAGCTTCAGAAAAGCTGGGATATTTTTCAAAATGCAATACAAAACAAAAATCTGTGACGTTAAATCAATGAAGCAATAAAAGAAAAGATTTTCTGTAGTTTTTTTTACCAATAACTATGTGTATTTTAAATTTAGAAATTGATGGCTGCTGCACACTCAACAATAGTTGGGAAAGAGGTCTGTTTACCACTGTGTTAGATCACATTTCCTTTTAATTACATGTTTTAGACATTTTGGAACTAAGGAAACTAAATGTAGTAGTTTTTCAATTGGAAAGTTTGTCCATTCTTGCTAAGAATGATATAAGATATAAAACTTCAGCTGCTCAACACTGGTCATCATTGTTTGATCTCCTATTCATGATATGCAATACATTTTTAATTGGAGATAGATCTGGACTGACAGCAGGCCATTTAGGCACACACACTCTGTGTCTATGAAGTCATGTCATGACATTGCCTTTTACACAATGAGATGTCTAACCCTGAATTCTCTAAATCTTTGTATTGTAGATGTTGAAACCTAATTTCTCGGCAGTCTTGCACTAACAAATGTTCCTTTGTTGACTAACAATTCTTTCTCAAATTTTAGCAGAAAGGGTTGAGCCACAATTCATCCTTGCTTGCAAAGACTGACCCTTTGATGGACAATACTTTTATACCCAATCATGACACTTTACCTACTATCAATTAACCTGCCTAAAGGTGAAGTCTTCAAAACTGGTATTACCTGAATATTCTGTTCACCTTTTAGTCTTATTTTACTTAATTTATTTCAAATGTGTGTTGCAGCCATCAAATTCTAAATGTGTGTATATTTACAAAATACAATTAATGTGGTCTATAAAACTTTTGAAAAACTTTTCTTTGTAGTTTATAGTAAATTACAGAATGTGAATTATCCTATCACAGATTTTTGTTTATATTACATTTTAGAAAATATCCCAATTTTTCAGAAAATGGGGTTTGTACATTTAGAGACAGTATTATTGTTTCCACTCGTCAAACCCAGTACAGTTATCAGTAAACCTGTGCATGCTCAGTGTGATGGTGCTAAAAAGTTGCTGAAATATGATCCTGACGCTGAAATATAAAGACATTTTAGAAGTGAATGAGATCACTTAGTCAAGAAGTCCTGGATCCAGATACAGAGAGAGGTGTTCAGGACCAGCAGTCTGTTTTCCTATTAGATGTTGGAGAATAAGGATGTTGAATGCTGAACTGAAGTCAATAAACATCATTCTTACATAAGTGCCCTTTGCCTCTAAATAGGTGAGGACCAAGTGATGGGTGGTGGTGGCATCATCCATTAAATAGTTGGGAAAATATGCAGGGGGTCCAATTGGGGGGCACCTCTGAATTTTTAATCCTCTCGAAGCACTTCATGATGACAGGTGTGAGTGCAATGGGACTATTCACTGTGGCAGGACATCAAAGACTTGGGCACAGATTGGAGACTTGAGATGATTGTGAGACATGGTGGGATGATAGTGGTCCTCAGAGAGATACTGAAGATCTCTGTGAGAACATCTGCCAGCTGGTCTGCACATCTGAGCACTCCACCAAGAATGTTGTCTGGTTGGGTGTGGGTTCTGTGGGTTAACTCTAAGCAGATTTCAGCAGAGCACCAGGTATTGGGAAAGGGGTGGTCTTCCTCACTTCCATGCCATTCCTTGCCTTAAACCATGTGTAGAAGTAATTCAGCACATCTGGAAGGGAAGCCCTAATGTCACAGGTAAGTGGAGATGTCCTGTAGCCAGTGATGGCATGCATGCCCAGCCACGTGAGCCATATGTCTAAAAGTTTAACAATATGTACGTCATATTTATTTGTAAATGTTATTTTATAAGTGAGGAATGATAACTGTAGTTATGATTCATCATAATAAATTATTTAGTAACTACTATAAAACTAGTATTTGCCCTAATAGTGAGGGACTGAAGTGTGAGCCCACAACAGACCTAAAGGAATTTAACAAAAAGCAAAAAAAAATCTGACCCAACACTTCACCCCAGCTCACTCCTCATCTTCATTCAGTCTGTCCCTTATGAGTTATTATTCATACTGTGTCTGTCATATACCTTTCTCTGCTACACTTTTTCTAATTTCCTCTTCTAACCCTCTTACACCCTTTATTCATTTCCTCTTCTTTCTTCCTGAATTTTTGGCCTCCTTGAGAATTAACATGTCCCTCATTTTAAACAGAGAACAAAAACATAACATAACAAATACAATAACTTATTATTAATAAAAAACGTTATATATATACATATACATATAT
>JBBPDA010000041.1:32331942-32360840 GCA_037974385.1 Arnoldichthys spilopterus | reverse complement strand
AGCAAACAGTTTTTGCCAGCGGTCCCAGCATGTGTGGCAGAAATGAAGCGCTTCTGGGACAAGCCTTTCTCCCACCGTGTACCCGTGAAGGGTTACGCTTCCCTAGATATAGACCCAAAAGAATTGTTCGGCTCTGCTATAGCGGAAATGAGACAGAAGTGTGACCTTCTTAAGAAAGAAGGGGAAGCTTTCGATTTCTGTCTCCCCAGGAGACCGGCTCCACGCCCCCCCTTCCACCTTACGACCCAGAGTCCAGCCCTTCGTGAGAGGACCAGCTTTGCCCCCAGGGCAGCTAAACCCCAGGCCACGGAGCTGACCCCTTCCTCCAAATGGCCAAAAGACCTCCCAGCCCCAAGCCCCATGCCGCAGCCAAACACCGCCCGGGCTACACCCCTGGCGGCAAAAGGCGGCAGGACTCCTAGAGGTAATTTTCCCTCGCCTTTGATGATCTGGTGTGCCCCCCCACATGTCTTTCTCGTTCCCCCCTCCTGCAAAAAGGCAAAAACTACAGGTGGTGAACGATGCTCAAGTGCACTGTGCAATGGCCCGTTCAGCCTCCTTCAGGCAGGGCTGAGGGTCTCGGCTTATCTGGATGACCTTCTCTGCGCTCCCTCGAAAGAGCAGTCAGTGCAAGAGACAGCCGTGCTCGTTGCTCATCTGTCAAAATTGGGGTTCAGAATCAACCAGGCAAAATGTCATCTGTCCCCCACACAGAACATAGAATATCTGGGTCTTCAGATAAATTCTATTGCTTTTCGCGCTTTTCTCTCAACAAAACGGGTGGAGTCACTTCTGCAATGCGTCTTCCTTTTTCGCAAGGACCACTCTGTAAAATGCGAGTGGCCACCTCATCTGCGTCAGGCGTAGATCAGAACAGACAACACAACCACAGTGTCTTACATCAATCGTCAGGGCGGGACACGATCGGCTCAGCTACACAGCTTGGCACTCAGGCTGTTGTTACTGAGCTCGATACGCGCCACACATGTCCCAGGTCACCTGAATCAAGGGGCAGACCTGCTCTCGAGGGGATCACCCCTTTACGGAGAATGGAAGCTCCACCCTCAGGTAGTGAATCAGCTGTGGGAGAGATACGCCAGGGCAACCGTAGATCTCTTCGCCTCGCGCGAAAGCGCTCACTGTCCCCTATTTTTCTCCTTAACGGGAAAAGATGCGCTAGCCCATACATGGCCAAACGAACTTCTATACGTTTTCCCCCCGCTCAGCCTTATAGCCCCGCTTTGGCCAGACAGACCCTAGATAGCAGAGATCAGACAGCTTCTGTCGGGGGAACTGTGGCCAGACCTAATATCCCTCTGGGCCTGGCCCGTGAGAGGCTGAACTTGAATGCTGCTGGCCTCCCCGCTAACGTCATTGCCACTATTCAGAGCGCTAGAGCCTCCTCTACCCGCTCTGTTTATGATAACAAATGGCAGGTATTCGAGCGGTGGTGTGAACACAAAGAAGTGATTCCTTTTTTATGTTCAGTGTCTAACATCCTATGTTTTCTACAAGAATTGCTAGACAAGGGCAGAGCTTTCTCCACTGTTAAGGTGTATTTAGCTGCTATCTCTGCTTGCCACATTGGCTTCGACAGTAAAACAACTGGACAACATCCGCTTGTTTGCCATTTTATGAAAGGCGCACGACGACTGAGACCGTCGTGGGACCTACCCATGGTTCTGAATGTGCTTGGGCATGGTTCAGCCTGCCTACTGACAGCACTTACTTGGGTCAACAGGGTTGGTGAGCTTCATGCACTATCGGTGCATCCTTCATGCATGACCTTTGCTTACAGGGATTCTTCTGCTTTCGTCCCCAAGGTCAGAGACTCATCGTACCATTGCCCTACCTTGGAATTGACTGCTTTTCACCCCCCTCCTTTTTCTACGGAGGATGAAAGCAGTCTACACTGCTTATGCCCAGTCCGGGCTCTACGCACTTACACCGAAAGGACAGCTCCTTTTAGGAAAGGTAGCCAACTTTTAGTGTCATGGTCTCCCTCTCGCAAAGGGCAAGCCATTTCAGCCCAGCGTTTATCTCATTGGATAGTCGAGGCTATCGCTATGGCTTATGAGGTCAGTGGCACACGACCACCTGAGCGCTAAAGAGGCCACTCTACCAGAGGTGTGGCTACATCCTGGGCTTTATTCAGAGGTGTTTCAGTTCGTGACATATGTGCTGTGGCTAGCTGGGCTACCCCTCACACGTTTGTCAGGTTTTACAGTCTGGACGTTACAGCCCCCTCTATAGCACAGTCTGTTTTGGAGTATGGCTCCTAAAGCATGCAATCCGGGAGTTGGCCATATCAGTCCCCATATTGAGATACCGAGCGAATGTTTGAAAGAGAACGTTGGGTTACTGTTGTAACCGTGGTTCTCTGATAACATGAATGAGGTATCTCACCACACTTCCCTCCTTGCATTGGCACGGGGAAGAGCGCATGCTGAGAATGGCGGCTAGCAGCAGTACAGTGGGTTATATAGAGGAGGCGGGGCTCCTGTACTGCTGCAGTGTTTGGTCCGTCTTTCAGACAGACGTGGTGTCATTGGTGCTTCAGTGGTCTGTCACGCCGAGGGCGTTCCCTATAGTGAGATACCTGTTATCAGAGAACCATGGTTATGACAGTAACCCAACGTTTTCTATTTTTGTCAGTGATGTGGTTAGGCACGCCACGGTTACAGTAACAGAGCACTTCATTCCTTCTCTGGCCGGAACAAGGAAGCTGGTGGCTTCACTGGACTGTAAAGAGATCACCCAGGTGCATGGTGTGGCTGACATCCTAGTGCACGAGAATCAGTGAAGACACAGGTTTAAATGTATTGAGGGTACCCATGCCATTACCATTCTGCACTGTTGTTTTTTTGTGTATATATATATATATATATATATATATATATATATATAAATATATACACACACACAAACACACACACTGTCCACTTTATCAGAAACACCTACCTTGTCAGTGAATATCTTTTTGGCTTTATATTTTTGTTAGGTGTTCTTTTTACTTGTACCAGCACACAGCTGTCACTACCAGTTTTGCTAAGTGGATGTCCTGTTGTGGTTTGATCAAGTAGGAGGCTGATAGACAACAGGTGGATAACAGTCAATAACTGTAAACCAAGGTGCTCCTAAATGGTTGGTGTTTTTGATAAAATAACCACTGGATAAAGAAAGTACCTAATATTCTGGCAACTCCGTATACAAACCTCTTTTTCAGAAAATTTGGGACATTTTGTAAAATGCAATAACAACACATGTCTCAACTTCTCAAATCACAATGTCTGTTATTTGTTACCTCTCTTGAACATTTATTTGACTGACGAAAGTACAAAAAAAGATTTTCAATATTTTCACTGACCAACTTAATTGCATTTTGTAAATTTAAACAAAATTATAACTTGATGCCTGCAAGACTTTTTAATTGCTGGGGAACTAAGGATACAGGCAGTTTTGCAAGTGGAATGTTTGTCCATAGTTCCTTGGTATAAGATTACGGGTGTTCAACAGTCCAAGGTCACCGTTTATCAACTCATATAGGATTCTCATGCAGTGCCTTTTTACAAAATTTCCCCAACTTTGTGGAAACTGGATTTGTCGTATACATGGGGCTCTTGAATGACCAAAAAACAGTGTCTATTTAAGTGATTTAACAATCGAAGGGTGTGTTTTTGCAATATATGTCTGAGAGTCAGTAAAACTTTCACATACCTGGAACTTACCCATGCCTTGTGGCTATATCTTCTCTGAGTCTTTTCACAATAGTATGTACTGTAGATGTTGAAAGACTTGCATTCAGAAATGTTTCATTTGAACTAACAATTCTATCACAAATTTTGCACAAAGGGGTGAGCGATAACCCATCCTTGCTTGAAAACACTGAGACTTTAATGGATGCTACTTTTACAACCAATCATGGTATCTCACCTGCTACCAATTAGCCTGCTTAACGTGGGGTCTTCCAAACCGGTGTTACTTGAATATTATGTATATTTACAAAATGCAATTACGTTAGTAAAACTATTGAAAACCTTTTCTTTGTGCTTTTGTTTGTTAAAAAGGTTCAAATGAATTAACAGACCACAGAGTTTTTATTTTTTATTTTTATTGTATTTTGGAAAATATCCCAGCCTCTGTGGAAATGGGGTTTGTACACCTGAGTAGCTGAGAGAAATACTTCTACTTTCTCACATGAGTCGATGGGTCAAATCAGATTACATTACACAAGCGCCCCTGATAAAACCAGTCCAGTTCCAGTAATGTGTGAAACCTGTTGAAATATAGTGGTGCTTGCAGATTGGTTGGTGCTGTAGATGTAGTATCCACTGAAACAGTGGATGGGAACTGGTTATAACCATTAGTGGGCAAAAATAAAACGTATGCGAGGGAATTACTTAGGGAGAGTATTGAATTATACTGTTATGAAGATTCTTACACTGACATGCTTTATGAATACAAGACTAGATCTTACTTGGATCTACATTTCTCTTTATCTTCTGAGCCATGTTACACGTGTAGCACTGTAGCTACTCTGTAAGAGCTGTTACTGGATAAGCATATATTAAAAGTAGTGAGATATGACTGAAATACCTCTTATTACTACAAAGAATTTGTTTACGCTTTTGAATGTCCTTGCATGTTTTCCTTAAAAATCTTCTTACACCTATGTGCCTATATCTTTACCAGCGTTTACAAGCTTTTGAAGATTTTTAATGTTATGATTTTATACTTGCTGGCTAAACATATATGCAGTGTAATATATGAATAATATCTCTCAGCATTAATATATAATATATAGATTATGTATTCAGTCTAATTTACTAACTCTGAAGGAGATAGGCGATTTCGATGTGATCCACTGTGCCAGAGAAAATAAAAAGAATGTTAAGTCAGTATAAATATATACATTATGTATGAATGATGAAACTTTCTGTAATATATTACTAGCTTGGAAGAATCTAGAACAATCTTTCACTGCTTTGCCCTCCCCTGTTCACTGCACAGGCTTATCATCTTCAAAGCTACATGAAGGAAAACTTAATCAGATGCAATTTCATATAACTCTTGACATTATTTGTCAACAAACATTTATTTTTCTCAAAAGAAATTTTACTTTATTGTTAATAAAACTATATAAAATGTTCTGTACCTCTGTATTTTTTTTCATGTGAACACACACACACTCACAAAAGTTTTCTTGAAGCACATGTGTTCAGGGCTGGACAGGAAGCTTCAGTAACCTGACTTAGGCCTGTTGTATTCTCTCATATCCTGTAAAACATTTCAGTACGCAGAAACAGGTTTCAAAACCTCGCACGGCAGTTCCTGAGAATTTTGATAAATAGCTTAGCTGAAGCACCGCATGACACTTTAAATGACTAAAGGACTTAGATACCAAAAACAGCATATGTGCATCACTCTATGAAAACCTCCGCATATGCAGTCATTTTGAGATGCTCCAGACAAGTGACGGAGTCCTTATCTTTAACTTTTACAATTTTCCAAAAGCCTTTACATTTTATTTCACGTCTCACATTATGATGACAAGGTAAGATTTTACTCATGCCCACTGAACTGTGTTACATTTATACATTTGATTACAGCATTTACTGTAGGTCAGGCAAATTTTTTTGAATATTTTTGCTGATTATCCTGAATAGATGCTGCTCCACAAGTTTTGTTCTCTTTAGTTCTGCATTATAGGATGTACACATCTATTACTAGTCAACAAGTCGCTCCAACAAGGAGTTGACTACTTGTCATTAACAAAGTTTAAAAAAGCCAAATGCTCCAGACATCAAAGAAAAGTATTTGTTAAACAGCTTTCTGATCAACTGTCTGCAGTAGATGTTTCTATATGCACTATATAATAATTGTATTTTAGTAGGTTTTAGCCTCAGGGACTCAGTATACAGACTAGCTGATATAAACTGTGCATTAAAATCACACAAAGATCTTACGCTGGATCTGGAAAGCCATGTGTGTCTTGGGAAACAATTAGGGTGTGAAATATAGTTCTAGTGGCTGAAATAGAAAACAATGCTACAATGTTATTCCTGAATTTTGTTTAAGCTGTAATTTTTGTGTTTACCAGTTTATTAAATGAGTTCAATTCAATTTCAGTGTTGACAACTAACTACATTTTATGAAAACTAGCTCAACTCTCCTTGAGAAGTTGCTAAATGTGATGGGATGAGTGGAGGGAGATTGAATTGCTTGTGTCCTACACAACATTTTTACGTTGCTAAACATGCTAATCTATTACACTGCTAATATTGTACTATTTTTAGATTCTATTTACTATAGTAGTAATTTGTTTTCAGGCATAGGCAGCCCCTGTAATTCATGTATAGTATATGCAGAGGCGTATCAGTCTTTTTAATAGTGTGGGTAGGCTTTGGTAGAATACTTTTAGTGGAAGTGGGACACCCACATACTCCGCGGTTGCAAACCCAGTAAGTCTATGCATTTTATAGGAACAAGAAGGATGAACCAGTATCAGCAGAGCTACAAATACAAATGAAAATACAAAATGACAATGACAGTATTTATCTTATTATAGTTCACTTTTACATTTCTACATGTATTTCCCAGCTACATTGAAATTTGTACTATAATGGGACACCCAGGATCCATCAATATGCTTATCCATCCAACATTACCTTTTGCCAATAGTGTCAGTACTTTGCAAACCTCTTAGACATTTAGGAAAATTATTTTTATACAGCCATTTTTCTGGACAGTAAGCATTTAACAATAAAAACATTAATATCAGAATAAATAGAAATACCACTCATACAATACATTAAGATTTTACAGTATGTATGTCAGAGTGTTCACTTAAGCGTTTACTAACAATACAGTGCCTGGTTTGGTAAACAATACTTCAACACTAAATCAGGTGATGGAATTTAAAAAATCCATGCAATGGCTGGATCTGCATAGAGGGAAAATTAGGAACCAAATTGAGAAATCACATTTTCTTCTCTCTTTTTTAACAAAATATGCCACTGATTTTATTCTAATGTTTTATGGTGTTTTACAGGTATAAATCCACACAAACTGGCCAGAGAAATTATTTATTACTTTTTTTTTTTTTTTTTTATTAACTACTCCTATCTGGGATGCATTTACACTAGGCTTTTCCACAAATTGATCCAACGAACCAAAGACTCAGACCACCAACTTTACCCTAAGCATGGAAAGAACAGTGCACTTGCTGCCCTCTGGTGGATTCTAAATGCACTACAATTAAACACACATGGACAAAAGGTGTTAAAACATATAAATCTGTATTGATGTCCTGATATAAAATACAATCAAATGTTACAATCAGGGATTATTCAATAATTACTTAAACATTGCAAGTGAACTTATATGCTGAAGGTAGTATGTCTTTCTGTACACTTTGTGGAACGCTTTAAGTCCTAGAAGATAAATTAATAGAGCCTATGTCTTATAAATATATTTAGTGGCTTTATTTATAATATGTAACACACCTTTGTCTAACTGATTCAAAAACACAAACCAAGAAAATACATTGAAAATGGCATTGCCCATTAAAACAATGCCAGTTCTTTCACATACAGCCCACATAGCAAAAGTGAGAAGATGTGAAGAAGTTGTCATTAATTGGAGAATAAGGCCCAAATTCACCTTATGGCAAATGTCTTATCTACCTTCTATAACAGAAAACATGGCCCATACATGGAGCTAATAAGTCCCAGGCTAATGACACCTGAACTCACAAGTTCTGTTGTTTACACATGTACACATGCGCACACAGTTGCTTTCTTAGTCCACAGTATTGCAGATGTTCTCCACCACTCGGTTAAACTCCTGAGGTTGGTCCGCATACACATGATGAGAGGCATCATCGATCAACTGTAGGAGCAAGAGAGCAGAACAGCATGGATTTTGGCTCAATCCAAACCCCTACAATATGTTATGTATATATGATAATATATGATAAAAACAGACCAATTTCATGAACATAGATTAAGAGTCTAGTTTTGGACTAAATAACAGTGGCACAAGTGAATCACCACTAACAATTCTTTTAATTGAGGATTAGACTTAATTTTTGGGTGTACAAAACCAGCCCTATGTCTTCTAAAGAGATTTTAAAACACACATAGACAGTGTTACATTAACCCTGTAGCTCCACTGCAAAACTAAAAAAGCAAATTTCAGATCTTCAGCCTTGGCTCATCAGCTACTCCTGAACAAATTTGTGCAAATTACATTTTTGATTAATTCTTTTAAACTGATTTTGGATCATTAATCAGTTTTTAATTTTACTTAATATGTAGTAAATAGTAGGAGAATACCAGTTGAAGCTGAAAATGTCTCTTAGTTAAATTTTTATTTAGTTTAACTCAGTTTATTAGAATATTCAACATTCTAGAAGTACAATGATTTGAAACAAAGTGTTATATTGCCCTGATGTGTTTATATGTAGGGGCTGAATAATATTGTCATTGTCAAAACAGAACCTTGTTCCTCCATTTTTGTCATTTACAATTTAAAACAGCCAACTGCTCTTTACAGTGTGTTAATAAAATGATGATGAATGGACCAACATAATTGTTGCAAAATCACTTACACATTACTTGGGGTGTATGTATAGTAAGATTTTTATTTTATAGTGTTTTATTTTACGTATTTATATTCTTTAATATGTAAATGTGTGTGTACATATATATAAGTGTATGTGTGTATATATATCTATCTTTTCTCAGCTGCTGTGGCAAGTCAATTCCTCCAATAGGGGAAAAATAAAGTTCTATTCTATTCTAATCTATTCTTTCCACATTAACATACACTGAGAAAGTGATTACCCTCACCTGTGAAAATACAATGTACAAGCAATATCATTGTTGTCCTAAGAAAAGGTTTTTACAGTGCATCAGTGTTTCTTGATAGCGATGATATGCTTCTCTATAGTAACCTAACGTTTGTTACCATGTGGAAGCTTATCTGGTGACAGAGACACCATATTTTACATGTATGTCTCTTGGATGAAAACCCTCCGTCACTCACCAATATTCTGGTGTGGTTCTGACCCCTGATCTGGCACACATCTTTGCCGGTAGAGCTGTCCACCCAGGAGCGTGCTCCATACAGAATGGTGACAGGCATTGATGGGGGCAGCAGGTTGACCCTCTGCAACATGGGTCTCTTTGCCCAGCCCAGAGACTCAGACATGGCCTTGAATCCCACCTCACCACTAAGAGAGAGAGTGCGACACACACACAGACAGACATAGGGAAAATGGAAATGGAAAATAAGCCATGGGTTCTCTATCCCAGTCCAGGGGACCACACACTATACAGATTTCTTCCTCATCTAACACACCTGATTCAACTCATTACTAATTAAAAAGCTCTTGTTTTAAGTCAGGTGGGTTAGACCAGAACAAGCAAAAATCCGCACTGCATGGGGTTACAGGACTGGCTTTGGGATCCTCTTATACAAACATAAGTTTATACAAGGTGTTATACAGTACATAAATAATGTGAACTGTTTTCATTACCTGGGTGTTTGTGCGTTACAGTGGTAAATATACTCAGTCATAGTGTTGTCATCAAACAGGTCCTCAAACTTGCTCTTGAAATCAGGCCGGAATCGATTGACCAGCCCTGGGCCTTTAGGTGGGATAATGGAAAAGAAACATTATGCATTATAGAGCTAATATTCAACATTTTCTTGTATTTTCCCCCTCAAAGTCCACTTTCAAAAAATAGGCATAAATAATTTTTTACCCAAGTACAAGCTTACGATAACTAGCAAATCAGTTGGTTTGTTTGCTTCTCCTCTGATTCTTACCCCATGGTCCTGCTGCTCTGATAATGGCCAGAGGGTTAAAGAGGCTAAAGACAGATGCCACTGCTTTCACCCAGCGAGGAGGTCTTGGTCGCTTAACCTCTAAATCCTGACCTGATGACACCTCAGGCTGAGGCTTTGGTCTCTCTGGGAAGCCCCAGGGATCTACCAAGATGAGGTGACTGACTCTGAGGAAGAGGGACTTGACCATTAGTCTAATATTAACAGACATGGCAATTAGACAATGGTCTACAGGTTTGCTCATATCTCAGGAGACTCTAATTTTACTAATAGAGGCTCAGACAATCTGGTAGCATATATATATATATACACACACACACAGCATGCTTAAATCACAACACATTTTAGAATATTTTCTGTGCCTTTCTGAGTCTGGTGAGAAGCAAATAAATGGGGGGGGGGGGGGTGCATTTTATTTCCTTCTTAAAATAAAATTTATACAAAATTTAAAACATAACCCATAATTTTCTCTGACCTTGGAAACTACTGGATATTCACTGTTAATGCTTCCTGGATTCATATCTTACCTTTGACTGACAGTCAACTTTTAAATTCACTTTGATTTTCCCTAATTCCAAACCCTTAAGCCAAACCTTAACCTAAGCCTAACCCTTGTACTAACCCAAAACCTAACAACTGAATTACATTTCCCCAGAGAGTTTATTAACAATTTCATCATGAATAGATAATTATTTGGAAATAAAATGGGACCCATACCTTTCAGGATATTGGATGGAATATGATGTTGCCAGGTAACCCCCAAGGCTGTGGCCCAACAAGATCATGCGCTCCAGCCCCAGCGTCTGTCTCCACTGCTCAATAGAGCTGACAAACTGCTCCTCTGCTAACGAGGAGTCAGTGGGGAAGGTGGGACGGGAGCTGCGGCCAAAGCCCAGCAGGTCGAAGGCATAAACGGGTCTAGAGCGACTAAGAGCATCTAGATTTCTGATCCAAAGCCCAACTCCTCCTCCAAACCCATGAACCATAACAAGGGGGGTCTGAGAAGCTGCAGAAACAAACAAAAAAAGATGCAGTAATCAAAATGCAGTAATCTTTTTTATACTGATGAATTTCTTTGAGTCAGAAGCTAGGGAGAATGCATTAAAAAGTAATGAATTGAATTAGCTATTTCAAATGTGTGCATCATTCCCACATGAATAAACATTATATATGTAATTTAGTCTTTCACTACTATATAATAAATTTCCTCTGAATAGAAATGAAGGCTACATTTGAACCAGGTCAATTCAATGCACTTCCATGTGTGTGTAAGTGTTATATACTACTTCATACCAAAAGGCAAAAACATCCTCTTTTCAGGAGCGGTGTGTTTACCAATTTGATATAATAATATTTAAAGCTTAATAACTTCAGATCAGAAAGTCATAGAAACATCATTCAAATTGCAAACTGATTAAGACAGATACAGAAAATGAGGATTATCTGGAAAATTAGAGCTTTCTATATATTTTGATCCACCTTACAGTAAGTCTTTTTTCTTTTGAATAATTCCAAATATACATTAAAGAACACTCACTAATTTTTATAATTTTATACCACACTTGTGTATGTGTGTAAAATGTAAACTGATTAAATAAATATTTCAAGTTTAAAGTAATGAGATTTTAATTTAAATCATTTTGGACCATTTCTACTGGTTAATTTATCTTGAAACATTCATACAATGTAAATGGCAGCTGCTGTCCTCAGATGATTCAGAATTGGAAACATTTTGAGATACATATTTTTTCAGGACAGCAATGACATTTTTCCTGTGTATCGAACTGACACAAGTAATACAGTCTTACCTTGGTCTGAAAGTTTGTGTGCTGTTCTGTTGGTCACTGTGAGGGTCCATATTCTGTTTTGATTAGGCAATGTCACAAATCTGGACCACACTTCATTCTGAATGCCTTAATAAACATAAAAAAGGATAGAACATACATGAATTGACTGAGCCAATGTAAAGAAAGGGAATTTTCCTACAACTGAAGCCTGTATATATATATTTATGTACCATTGCACCATTACAGAGAACAGACATTTTAAAGACAATATATTTAATTTGTGTGATAAGGTTTGATTTGGTCATTTGTGGGGGTTTTTTGCCACCCAAGGTACAAAACCTATTATGTCAGAAACGATAACTTTCCAGGAAAAGGAAAAAAAGAAAGCTGATGTAATTTTCCTTTACACGCTTAGAGCCAAATCAGTCACTATAAAACATCATCTGGTATTATCAAATTATACAACAAAGTGAAAATAGAAATACAACGTTTGGATAGTAATGTTATACACCTTGGATGGCAAAAAAAAGTATCAGTATAAGTATAAGTCTTATCTCTCACTTATAGCCCAGGAAATACAACTAAAGCTCTTTACTTTGGATAAATTATGAGCAGAAGCAGTTCAGTGAAAAATACAATTATCCCTAGCAAAATAACAGCTGAAGAAAAAATGAGGAAGAGGACAGCCAACAGCAAGATGGATGGCTATCCAGATCGAGCTGTTGAGAAGCCTGAAGACCCACACAGAGGATAGGATACACTGGAGGTCACACAGAGACTTAACTGCATTAAATCAGATTAACCCTGCATATAAATGAGTCCATCAGACTTAATATATTTTACTTCAGCAGACCAGTAGGAGAACTGAAAATCTGTATTATCATACAAACTGCATCGAGCAGGTAAAGTATAATCAATTTGAAATGTAAAAAATTAAGTTTAATTTAGTTTAGTCATTGATACAACTGCTCAACTTCACACTATTATATGACAGAGTAAAAAATACAGTTGAGTAAAAAATACTGAAAATTTACTTACAGGCAAGAATCTTGGCTTCAGCACTCTTTAACAGAGACATGGATGTTGGTCGCCAGGATGGCCACCAGGACCAGCTCGCAGAGTTTGGTCTAAACAAAGAAAAAACGCAAAATATAATGAACAGGCTGCAAGTAGGCCAAAAGTCAGGCAGGTAAAAGGTACTTGCTAGTCCTGAGTCATGCTCAACAGACACACACACACACACACACACCCTGGGAAGATAACAATGACATTTATACAAATATAATTTACTTACTCGAACTCGGACTACCAAAAGTTGTAGCAATGTATTTGAGGCAGAGGTCATAACAAAAGCCTCTGATAAACTACAAGATAACCAGTGTTACGTTTACTGTTGAGATAACGATAAAACATTTAGACCTAGAACATGTTAGTGACACATGCATGTCACATCTGCTATTTCACAGCACAAAAAACGGAAAATGCAGAACACTGAGACCAACCTAGAAAAGCAATGCTGCAAATTAGTTCAACGAGAGAACATTAAGAGAAGAAATAAGCTTAATTCTTGGCTAAATCTTTAAGGCCAAACTTTATTTTAGTAGTGGTTTCTGTTTAATTGGACATAAACATTTTCTCTCCAATATCCAAATCCAGACTACATGCTGATCCTTGATTTTATTAATAAAATAATGCATTTTATTTTATTAAAGTGATAGTAGACAAAGCATATTAGGTCCCTCAATAGTGGTCTTTAGACCTGCTATATATGGCATATAACTGCTATACCTTTCAGTACAGACTATAATATAAAATAGGGGTGTCCAACTCTAGTCCTGAAGATCTACCTCCCTGGGGTCGATCTAATATACCTGGTTCTTGTATTCAGACACTCCTAAAGGCCTTTATTACCTGGGTCAGGTGTGTTATATTAGTACTGGAACTAAACTCTGTAGGGTGGTAGATCTCCAGGACTAGAGTTGGCCACATCATATACAGCATATAATAAAATATATATAATTGCACTTAGAACAAAACCTTGTAGCTGCCAAAAAATTACTTTTCAGAAAAAAGGGAAAAACATTCAACAGCTTTCAGTGGAACATTTTTATTGGTCTTTAAATAATGTTTTAATGTTACTGGTTGTTGGCACTGCCAAATCAAGTAGAACAGTGACAGAAGGTTTGTTCTGACTGTAATGAAAATGTACCCCCATGCCACCTTTTTCTCTTTATAGGAAAAAAAATACAATGATAAATAAACAAAGCAAACAAAACCTTGTATCTCCAAAATAGACCTCAACAAGAGAAGGAGAAAACACTGATCAGATTAATGTAAGGTAATGGAACTAGATTTTATTCAAAGCCATGTTTGACCATTTCTATTGGTCCTGAAATTTTCATTCATTTTACTGGCAGCTGGTATTATATAATAACTGGGGAAAAGACGCAAGTTTGTTTGTGTTTGTTCTGACAGCAATGTACAATATAAACCCCCATTAAACCTTTTCTATTTTATAGTAGACAGAGAGATCCTTCTTATCTTTTAAATTAAGATGTATAGTTGTAGTGCAGGAATACAGCTAGAAGTACATAGGTGTTGTTATAGTGCTACAGACACAGTAAAGACACATCTAGTGTCACAGATGTTTTCTGTAAGTCCTGAACTACGCTAAGACTGTGTCAAAAAAATAAAACAAATCTAAACTGTGTTAAAACAGATACTATCCCAAAGGTGATATGGGTTACTAGTCACGATTACTTACTGCCAAAAATATTTCAGGTAAAGCCTTACGTCGATGGCACAAAGATCTGCCCCTAAAGAACAGCTCTCAGCTCACTTAGACCAAGCAGTCCTACATCACACCGTGACTCAGCAGTAAACTAACGCTCAAACACACACTACATGACTTGGGCTGCTCCTCGTAGTTGTGAGCACTACTCAGCTTTTTTTCAGCTAAACTCCAAAACAATTGGGCTCGTAAATGAACTAATTCAGCTGTATTTAACCAGCTACAGGTTGTACCAGTAAAGAGGGTGATGACAATTACAGTATCCGGGTTATAACCAAAGCTGCAGCTACTTACTCTATTTCACTCGCGTCCTGCATGTTGGCGCTTACAGGGCAGGTTAGTAACGAGCATAGCACACCTCCTAATGACCGCGCCGTCGAGGGTACATACTCGCAGTCACCTTTGCGTTCCCAGTTGTGAAGAGATGAATCGTTACGCATTACTGTAGAGGGAGAGGAGTTTGTTATGTAACACGTTACATTACAGTCAGCTGACTGGAGGGGGCGGGGCAACCGGACGAATCGGACGTCACCTGGTTTGTTTGGGGTTTTTTTGCCCACGTTGACGAAGGCGTATAGGAAACGCGACACAAAAAAAGCAAAAATTTAATTACATTAAATGTAAATAAATAAATAAACAAGCAAACAAAATAATTAGAAATGTGAGCCTTGTGTGCCCATGGCACTGTAGCCAATTCATAAGTTGTCCACACTTGGAAAACTCCACAAGACCTGGGGGGTATTCCATGTAAGTAGCTAAAGAAGGCCAGACTTTCCCTTAAGTCAGTTTCGTGGAATACCCCCTGCTGTTTTGGAGATGCTCTGACTCAGTCGTCTAACCATCACAATAAGTCTTAGTGTTTCGCCCATTTCTTTCTGCTTCCAGCATATCAATTTCAATAACTGACTGTTCAATTGTAGCCTAATATATCCCACTCACTGACATGTGTCATTGTAATTAAATAACTAGATAGTTAATGTTATTCACTTTATCTGACAGCGTTAATGTTATGGTTTATCGATTTACAAACACACATACACACGCGCGCACACACACACACGTACACACACACACACACACACACACACACAAATACATAGGGTTAGATGTCTCATGTATACTAAATATCTCTTACCTACACTTAATTGTACATTTATTAATATAGTATTTTTTCTAAAAGTGATAATAATTGTATAGCCTCATCCATAATCCATTTGAGAAATAAAAGTTCTGAGGACTCATGTTGATCTAAGCATAATCATTTGTTCAACATGTTCAAAAATGTATGACATTCGTTCAGTGTAAAATTGAGAACACTAGATGGCGCTCTATCTTTTCTATTCCAATTAGGGTTGTTGCTCTCCTTGGAGCCTTTGAAGTAGACCTGTTAGATATCATTTACAGATATCATAAATACATTTTGATTGTTATTAACAATTATAAATATGAAGCATAAAACAAACTAATAATAATAATAATACATTATTATTTCAATATTTGTTAATTAGTTAGCTTTTTTTAAATTGCTATAAATAAAATAATGTTAATAAATCAGCAGTTTTCCTTGTAGCTAAAACAGATAAACACTGAATATTACTTAACGTGTAATAACTTATGTTGAAATCCTGAATAAAACCTGCTAAACGGCCTGCTTGTGTTCAGATTAGAGGATTTCAGCTCTTACAAAATAATTTAATACGACACGTTAAAGACTTCTGAACGCTGGTCTCCGTGTTAGCAAATATGGACGCCACTTCACAGACTTCAACAGCTTTTTATGTGTTTAAGAAGATCATTGAGCATGACAGCTCGTAAGTGTATGTGTGTAATCAGCAGGGTCTGTGTATTTCCAAGAACATGAGATATTGTTTTATCGAGTTTATCGAATTTTTGTCGGACGTCGGAACTAAAATGCGCGACTGTTTCAGGAGGGACACTTATTAGTGGTACGCTTCTCGGCGGTGGCTACACGTCATTCATTTGCCTGGTTTTTCCGCTTAGCTCTCAGCATTGGTTATTAATCCAGCAAAAAATTATGTCTAATTCAGTCATCTCCGTCATATCCCGCTTTCTGGAGGAGTACAAGAGCAGCACGTCGATCAAGCTTAAAGTCATAGATGCGTATCTTTTGTACATTTTACTGACAGGAGCCTTTCAGTTCCTGTACTGCTTACTGGTCGGCACGTTCCCTTTCAACAGCTTTCTGTCTGGCTTCATTTCTTCTGTGGGATCGTTTATACTTGCAGGTACGTTACCTTTACTCTGAGGTTTAAACTGTAGCTTTGATATTTTGACATATAAGTGAACATACACCAGGAGACGCACCCTGCAGGAGTTATGGACATTGTCTCTTAAGCATCGCCGTTTCACCCCGTGTATCAGGAAAACGGGAAACTAGTTAAAGGAGTTGCTAAAATATAAACTAAATTTGTCATTTAGGTTTTGTTAACAAGACAAGATTATATAATGCATAGCTTGGATTCGATAAATTAAAAGTTTCGATAAATAAAAATGTCACTGCCTGCTGTAAGAGCCGTCTAACAAATTAAACCTTATACCTGCGTAAAAAATACAATTTGTGTAGGCGTGTTCGTAGCGTGAGCCCCTCCCCCATCCAGACCACATACTCACTTCTGGTGCATCCACATGAGTTTTGGTCATTATCAGTGCCACTCTATATGGAAATGAGACCCTCAGTACAGTTGTAAATATTGATTTTGAACATCATTTCACAACATCCATTATACTTTTAATCACATGAAAGGTTGGATTTCTTATATATTATATTAGAAGTAAAGAGCATGACAATACAGTTTCTGACCTTTTTTGTTTATCTTTACTGACATTATCAGTAGTTCTTGAGGCTACTGTAGCTATCGTTTGACAGGCTGTCAGTAACAACAGCTCTAAATACAATAATTATAAGTAATAATTAAGTATTAACATGTATCACAGATTTACTAGGTGTTATTGGTTATTTGCATATTAAATGTTAATTATTTGACTTACAGCAGTGCAGCATGTCTTATTTTATACTACTAAGGAAAAATACTACAAGTGATGGTAAAGTCTAAGATGAACAAATTAAAAAGCATCATTGTGTATTTTAAACTAATTCAGAATAGTCTGCCAACCTGTAATATGAAGCAAACAGTGGTCCTTTGGTCTGAAACTGACAACTGGACTGTGCAGTCTCAAAGCATGTATACATAAAAAAAAAACTAAGTGCCAGAATCTATGTAAAAGCATTGAATTTAATTTGATGTATTGTGCAATAATTTTGGTCTACTGCTGAGTAACATTGCTTCTCTCCACTGCAGTGTGCCTGCGCATCCAGGTCAACCCTCAGAATAAAGGAGAATTCCTCTCTGTGTCACCAGAGAGGGCCTTTGCAGACTTCTTGTTCGCCCATACCGTTCTCCATCTGGTGGTTGTTAACTTCATTGGCTGAATAAAAACATCCTTTTTACCTGGTGCTACATTTTGCAGGTGCGTGGGGTGGAGCTACAGTTTTTTGCATTTAACTTGGAAAAATCTTACAACAATACAGAATCTCTCTGTATCATACACCTGTTCAGTCACATCAAAAACAATTCTGAAACAGTTTAACATGTGAGCTTGTGCTTCATTTGAATGTAACCTGCATGGAAATGTCAAACAGCCTTTTTTTTAAATGATAACCTAAAATTTATTTATTAAACCTATCAGTCACAGATGTTTATTATGTAAAGCAATTTTAACTCAAAAAGTTTGATAGAAAGAAGTTGAAAATTGTGCATTTTTTTGGCAGTTTGTGCAAAATAGTCAATGGACGCACAGCTGCTGTGATTTATGAGTTCTGTATACAATTTTATTCAGAGCCTTGAATCTACTTCAGAAGTTGAAACAAGTAAAGGCACAGTTATGAGCACAAGTACAGTTTTTTATAAGAAAATGAATGTAGTCCCAGAAACACTCACAATTTTTGGGTCTTTGTGTTTTGATGCTTGGCCACTAGGTCCAGATATAAAATGGTATAAATATAGATAAGAAAAGAAATAAAGTGCAGTAACTATTTTTTGATGAAATAGTTGAAATTGTTTATCTTACAGATTTAAAAAAATCTGTGCAATTATAAGGTCACTAATGCTAAAATCAATCTACAGCAAGTACATGCAAATTGCAGTGCAGATGATCGTCAAGAGGTTGTGATCTTGTTAAATGAACAATCTTATTTCATAGACATAATGCAGTTTATCTTCTGACTAAATATACCACACAAAACATTCATTTTTAGTAAATTAAATAAGTTATTTAATTCAAAAAGACATATTGTTAACAGCAGTTAAGAACTATGGTTAACTTCCCTCTGCCACTTCCATTACACTGGGGGAAATGTTTTGACTATATTCTATGATACTATGAAATGTATTCTCTGGAATTGCATGCTGACATCCATTTTAGCTCTGACTGTTGATGTGCTGATGTCCCTGTGACTTTTTAACTGTTAAGATGTTGAGTTGCAATTAAATAGGTTTTAATAATAACATTTAAATGAGATTATTTTTATGTACATATACAGAACATAAAACATATAGACATATACCTAACAGCAGTGCTGGCCATCCTCTCTCTGCCACTTCCATTATACAAGGGAAATGTTTTGGCTATAGAGATTTATCTGATGTTATATGCTGATGTCCCTCTGACTGTTTAACTGTTTCAGGTGTGGAGACACAATGTGGGTGCCTTCCTGACCAACATCCGGCAATGAAACTTGACCAGTGCCACCAAAATTCTGATTTGTTAATATGTATAATCTAATTTGTCATTGTGAGGTTTGCTGTTTTGTTTTTGGGAACATCTGAATGTCGGTGTCAACAAGCTTTTCTACTTTTCTGAAACCTTTCAGTTAAACAGGAATAAAATGACTAAGAATAATCATGATTTCTCTGCACCAGTGGCTTATTTCAGCATTACTTTTTGTTTCAGAATCCATTTGAATGTCTGGTTCTACATTTTCATGTGTTCAAACATTCGAAATAAGAAACCATACTTCTAAATGAAAGTATGAGTACTACATCAGAAATAAATTCATAAGGGTTAAAGTAAATGTTTATACACCCATCAGCCACAACATTAAAACCACTGAAAATGACTTAAATAACATTAATATCTCATTACAATGGAACCTGTCAAGGGGTGGGGTATGTTAGGCAGGAAGTGAAAAGTTGTGATGGCAAGATGACTGACTCAGAGCATCTCCAAAATGCTAGGTCTTGTACCTACCAAAGTGTTCCAAGGAAGGACAACTTTTGAATGAGCAACAGGGTCATGGGCACCCAAGGCTCACTGATGCAGGTGGGGTGTGAAGGCTGGCCTGCCTGGTTCAGTTTGAAAGAAGAGTTTCTATAGCATAAAATGTTTACCCTGGCAATGATAGGAAGGTGACAGAACACTGCAGTGCACTGCAGTTAGAGTCCTTTTGGCTAAGGCTGCACAATATATCACCTGTTCATCGCTATCGCAATATTGGTCTCCGAAATTCGTTAATACCAAAAAAAAGGCTGCAATATGCAAATGAGCCTCTAACCAATCAAGAACTTCTTCGAAAGTCTCTGTGACTATTATTGTAGGCTAAATAAAGATATATATGTAAATGTGTTGGTTTTGTGACATCACAAACTATTATTTAAAACAGGATGTTTTTAAAGCTTAATTTGCTTATATGGGCTGTATGGCTGGGGGAGTGAATGTACATTGTGAAGCTTTAACAATACTTACACACTTCAAGCCTGTTTAATTAGGGGGGGGGGCATGATATAGGCCTGATGAAAAACATCACAATATATTGCAGTATAATCGCAATACTGGTATTTTGTCCATATTGTGCAGACCTAGTTTTGGCTACACAAAATTAGGCAGGTGGTATTAATATTATGGCTGATCAATGAATTAATAAGATATAATCAAGTTGGTTAGCCAATATATTAAAAGTCATTCTGTTGTGCCTTTGTCAGTTAAATAAGGGTTTGAGAAAATTTACAAACTGCAGATTCTTGTTTTTAGTGCATTTAAAAACCTGTCCCAAGTGTAAATGGTGGGCTACTTGTGTTCTGAAACATAAAGAGTTAAATGACTCCTCCCATCTGGAACTGGTCAATGTAGCAGGGAAATGAAACTAAGAGCGGAAGGATTTCTCAGAAATGCTGCATTTGGGAAAGAAAGCCAGAGTAGATTTCCCACTGCTCTTCAGAATGAGACCACAGCTCGTTCTTGTTATTTTCCTCCTTTGTCAACTTCCAGGTGAGATTTTAATCATCCTTGTAAGCTATGAGTGAGATTCAGGAGCAGATGTTGAGAAGGAGTGCTTATTATCTAACAAGGTTTTTCTCCAACAATATGCGCTCATTGTTAAAATATTCAAAACATGAAACCCGGCCAGAAAGAAAGATGCTCATATGGTTTTTATTAATGCGTGATGACTTCAGCTGAGGAACGAATTCATAGATCAGTGACTAAACCTGGAGCAATGTTTCTAGAGGGGCTTTATAATAACAAAGCAAAACTGTGATTCCCAAGTGTTTTATCTTGGAACTATTGTCATTATTGCAGATATGCAGATGTTTCTGCATATCTGAAAGAAACTTGTGAAATAAATAATACCTAATAATTTTGGAGGAACATTGTAAAAAATGCAAAAAATTGTCTTCTCCAAACTGATGAGTTTTGATGGTAAAAGCATACGCAAACAAATAATGCAGGTAAAAGCTGATCTAAAGCTTTAAATAAAATAATACTTGCGTTATCAATTCCAAAGTGCTGTTTTGGGGGCAGTATCACAGAGGTTATGAACACACACTACCTCATGTTATTTCAGGTGTATTGCAAAACAGTTCTGGATAACACTGTCCTACAGTATTGATCATCTGGAGTCTAGAACTTCAAGGATAAACGAGTAAAAAATTCTATTGTTAATATCTGTTCTGTTTTTGGAGAACACTGCTTTTTGAATCTTGGCTATACATTGTGTACTGGATGTTCAAAATGTACTTATTTTTTAAGCTATAAAAATGAAAAAAACTATTTTTTAAAACATTGCTTCAAGATGGCGTCTATGGCCCTTTCAAAGACTTTTAAAGGGCAGGGCTTGCTCAGCCATCCCACTGGTAAATAAAGGATTTTAAAGGGGATACTACATTGAAATCATATCTTCTAATATACTCTCATAATTTCAAGAATTTATTTCATGCTAGTGTGTAATCAGACAAATGTTCAAAATAGACCAGGACCCAGAAGAGTAGACAGGATATGAGAGATCCATTCCCCTTGAAGGAAACTTATGGTAATGTGGATGTATTAAAAGCTGTTCTTATGTGAGCATTCAGTGGCAATCTATCATATACTTTTATTATTGCAGTGGTACAGGCTATCTTCTACAACAGGTTCTTAATTTTCATTCTGAAATCCTCTTTTCTTACATATTTTAATGTTATCTTTCCTTTAGCACAACTGCAAATCAAATTCTGGAAAAGTTTGGATTTTTCAGAAATTGCAATAAAAAGAATGTGTCATTTAACTTTAACTAATAAAATTAAGAAAAGATTTCCAATATGTTTTACAGATCAACTTAAAAGTTATTGGTAAATATAAACATTTACATTTACTTTCATGGTGCTTTTTAGTCAACAAAGAAAAACTTCCTATACCAGTAAACTTAGGCTTGGTTTAAGAGCTGCTAGTCAATCTAGATTATACCTGAGCTCATGCAAAACCTTTGACACATAAGAATTTTTTTCTTTTTTTTTTTAAACAAATGTAGAATTTGACATCTGCAAAACACTCATAGAAGTTGATAAGTTGATAGAATATTCTAGTTATGCCATTTTTAAACATTCCACAAGAAACATGTAAGCTGGAAACTGGTGAGGGAAACATTATTGGGCATAAAAGGAGCATCCACCAAAAGCTCAGTCTCTGTAAGCAAAGGTTGTGGTTCACCACTTTGTGCCAAACATTGTCATTTAGTTCAGAAAAAAACATTTTTCAACATAAGATTACACATAATTGAGGTCTTTCATTATCTACAGTACATTATATTGTGAAAAGATTCAGGGAATACAGAGAAATTCCTGTAGGACAAGACTGGGTACCTTTGAGCCCTCAGAAAGCACTGCATAGGAAACCATCATACTGCTGTGATAAATGCAGCCAGATGGACTTGGGAGGACTTAGGAAAACCACTGCCACATGACATCTGATGCTGACAGTCTGATGCTGTAATTTCTCTGGACCCTCAGATGTAATAAAAATAGTAGAAACATGCACTGTGGTAAAATATGCATTATTGTGGCAGTGGTGGCCTAGTGGTTAGGACATTGCGCTGGGGACCTGAAGGTCGCAGGTTCAAGTCCCGGCTGAGGCACTACTGAGGTACCCTTGAGCAAGGTACCATCCCACTACTCTGCTCCACGTCTTGGAAGTCGCTTTGGATAAGAGCGTCAGCCAAATGAATAAATGTATTGTTTTTATTACATTTTATGAAAATTGGGATTGCACATCAACTCAACAAAAGAACATTTAAATTACTTGATTATTTGGAACAGGTGTGATAAGATAAGAGAACCTTTATTAGTCCCACAAGTGGGAAATTTGCATTGTTACGGGAGTACAACAGGTAAGAGCAGTGATAAAGCAATAATTTAAAAAACTATACAGCACAACAACATAAAAAAGTAAACTTTACAAAAAATATAAACAGATATGAGTGTACAAAAAGACAGAAGAATAATTGCACCGTGAAAAAAATTACACCCCAGGACAAAGGTTGGGAACCATTGTCCTAAATGAAAAAAAACCCAAAACTTTTAGAATATGTCCTTCTATTGAGTACTAATGCAGTCAACAAGCTGTGTTATCAGTCTACTTTGTTGTCCCAATAGCATCTGGGCTAAATCAGCCTCTTATAACTAGATTTCATTCCTGGAATTTAGAAATTTAGAGAAGGCATTTAAAAATATTCTCTGTATCTTCAGTTCTGAAAGACAAAAAATTAATTTTATTATTAATAATAAAGTATTTGATGCAGATTTGTGGGTTATATCAATTCGTGGAAACAGTAGTTACCAGAACATATGTAATAATAAAAGTGTACATTTAATATTTATCAGGACCAAGGATAGTAGGTCAAGTAAACTTGAAAATATTAAACATTTAAAATCCAGTATTTAAACAGGGTGAGCCACAATAGAAGAGAGAATGGGCAGAGGAGAGAAAGAGAGAGCTCATCCTCTGTCAGTAGAGCAGAAGCTTTAACTTGAATAATTCCTCAAGTGCAGGCAATCACCCAGAATGACCCAAATTGGTCAAAGATGCTTAGGACAGATCATTCAACAACAGAAAAGGAGAGTGGGTAGTAACACAGCACCGGTACAGTATGCAGTATAGCGTACACAGTATTTCATTTTAAACACAATCTAATGAAAAAACAACCCTAAAGATTTTTAGATCTTTTGGCCACAGTGGTCAAAAAGTTCACCTTCTGTGATTTCACATGAACTGACCTTCTATTTCTCACCTCAGGCTCTCGATGCACTGTGACCACAGTCAAAGACCTTTCAGTGTTGGAAGGCCAGTCAGTGAATGTTCCCTGCCATTACAACCCTCAGTACACACAGAATGTAAAGTACTGGTGTAGGGGCTCTATGAGGGAGTTCTGCAGGAGCCTTGGCCGTACAGATGACCTGAATTCCGCTCCATTCGCAAAGGGCAGCGTGACGATCGCTGATGACCCTAGTCAGCAAGTGTTCTCAGTCACTATGCATGACCTGAAGGAGGCTGACTCAGGCTGGTACTGGTGTGGAGTGGAGATTGGGGGCATGTGGACTTTAGACAGCACTGAATCAATTCATATCAGTGTCATACATGGTGAGTCGGTAAAGCTGTTCATAAAATGCATTCACTATTATGTTTTAATTGCCAGGAGATATAAACAGCTGCTTAGGTTACCAGGGCATTTCCATGCACGCATTCTTTTGGCACTTAAATAGAGCACCAAAACATACAAGGTATGTTCCATGTAACACAGTGTTATGGTGTATCAGGTCTGTCCGTGGAGAACAGCATGGTCAGTGGGGAGGAGGGTGGCAGTGTCAGCGTCCAATGCCTCTACAGCAAGAAGCACAGGTACTACCCCAAACATGCTCAAACATAACACCAACTGTTGTTTCAGGTGACCAAGCATCTAAAATACCTACTGTACTCTTCAGTCCAGTCCTAGAGGACCAACAGAGATTATACATTTGTCTTCTTTTTCAATTCCCAAAAAACACTTGAGCTGCTTGATCTTGTGTTACAGGCCTTGCTCTCTGAGCTCCAGATCTTGGTTTCCTGGTCTAGGTGTGTTAGGCCTACTTATCTTCGAGGTCCATTATACACTGATTAGCCAAACATATAAAACTAGGTCCTTCTCATGCCACCAAAATATCCAATTCTTGGATGTCACAAGACTGAAGGTGTGCTGTGGTTTCTGGCACCAAGACATTACCAGGAGACCCTTTAGGTCCTGTAAGTGGTGAGGTGGGGCCTCCATGTATTGGATTTGTTGTGTAGTACATCCCAAAGAACTGGGGAATCTGGAAGCTAAGTCAACACCTTGTTCCTCACCTCATGTTCCTCAGACCATTTCTCAAGAATTTTTTTTACAGTGGCAGAGCCCATTATCCTGCTGAAAGAGCCCATTGCCATTAGATAATACCATTGCCATGGTGGGGTGTACTTAGTCTGCAACAAAATTTAGGAAGGTGGGACATAAAAAACAAATTTCCATGGAAATGCCACGTCTTTCCTAGGTAAGCAACCCATACACACTGGCCTGTCAGTGATTTTAAAGTTATGGCTGACTGGTGTATGAAGTAGGTGTTCCATCACAGACTAATCCCTCTGTTGTTGCACAATTTGTCAGCTGCCCTCCAACCCAAGTAACCTTTGGTCATAGGACTTATCAGTTATGTGATTTGGTTGCTGGACCATTCTCAGCACAAAAGTGACACTGACACTAACATGGTTGTGACATGGATAGATCTACCTGGCACAGCGGTTTGCCCTGGTTTGTACACGTATCAGTGTCACTCAAACATTGAGAGTTGTCAAAAAAAATCTAACCAAGAAAATGACCACTGAACAAGGGTAAAAATAAGACAAACTTAATAGATACATTTTGTATGGAATCATTATATACAGTGGTGCTTCAAGTGATCCATTATTACATCTCTGTGACTAGCAACAGTGTGTGAACATTTACTTCAGTGTGAACCTCTTGTTCTGCAATATCTGCAGCTAAATGCTTCCAGTACCTACTGATAATCCTGCACTTTTTGAGACATTTTAACCCATTTACTTTTTATAGAATGGTTTAAAGTCTGAAATGTTGGTAGGTTTCCTCACATGAACTGCACTTGGCCATCCCAATCCAACTTCCAAAATTTAGTTTTACTTTAACCACTTTTTGGTAGGATGACTTCATTGCTTTGGGTTATTGTCTTGACCCACTTTCTTTTGAGATACACTTTACAGATGGATGCAATGATATTTTTCTTTCGATTTTAATGGCATAATTCAAAATTTATTGTTCCATCAGTGATGGCAAGTTGTCCTTGCCCAGATGCAGCAAAACAGGCCCTAATCATGATAGTACCACCACCTTTTTCACAGATGGGATAATGTTCTTATACTGGAATGCAGTTTTTTATTTTCTTCTAACATACTGCTTAAACCAAAACATTCTATTTTGCTCTTGTCCATCCTCAAAACATTTTTTCAATATCCTTCTGGTTTGTCCATGTGATCTTTTGCAAACTGTAGACAGGCAGCATTGTTCTTTTAGGAGAGCAATAGCTTACTCCTTGCAACCCTGCCATGCACACCATTGTTGTTAAATCCTTTCCTGATGTATTTCCTGATTTATGAACATTAGCCAATATAAAAGGCATCAGTTAGTTGCATAGGTGTTATCCTGAATTGCTTTGTGGCCTCACAGGCTATTACAGGCTTTTTTGAGTAATCTTTGTTGGTTTGGAGGGCAACAATGGTCTTGAATTTCCTCTATTTGCACACAGTCTGTTGTGGTCCAAACTCTTTTGTAGAGATGCTTTTTTTAACCTTTTCTAGCCTTTCTTTTCTGAGCTTCATAAAAATCTTCATGAAAGAACTGTCAGGCATTTCAAAAACACCATTTCTCAACACAAGGTTGCTAAGAATTTAGAGAAAGAAATTGAAGAAATTGAACCTGATACGCAAGAAATTCAAATGTCAGTTCTATACAGAAACACTGCAGAGTCAGATGAAAACACATTCTGCTTGTTTTTGGGAAAAAATTAACTTTGAGCTTTTGTTTTAAATCGACCATCCAGCGTGTATTTTGGCATTTTAGAGAGACATATTCTTCCATCAAGGTGGTCTTTTCCCAGGAGGTTCATGGTTATCTCAGCAAGGCAATGCTTCAATTCTAAATGTTATATTTACAAAATACATGTATGTTGAAATCTTTTCTTTGAACTGTTATCAGTTATATATATATATATTAATAACTATAAATATAATTAATTAACTGCAAGTGAACATCTGCGAGGGTTTGCAATAAAGTTGCCAGTGAGTATGAAACATTTTTCTGGAAATGTTTCTTTTTGTTGTTTTACATTAGAGAAAATGAGAAGAGATGGTGTAGGAGTGGCCACTTGAGCTCCTGCAAAATGACAGACTTTAATGGAACCTTTAGCAGCCCATCCTTGCTCATCAGTGATGACAGGAAGGACACTGTTACTGTGACGATGAGGAGGCTGGAGATGCGGGATGCCGGATGGTACTGGTGTGGAGCTGGCCAGCAACAAGTGGCTGTTCAAGTCCTAGTCATGCCAAGACCAACTACCAGTATGTGACACACACATACATACTTGAACACAGTCTATTTGCAAAGCATTAGAAATTTATTTAAATTATTTAAATTTTATTTAAGTTAGATTCAGTTGCATTCATAATATATATTTGTAGTAGAAATACAATGATTTATACCATATTAAACTGAGGTTATATTACCCACTTTGAATTCCAATTAAATAATTAATAATAATAAAAAACTTTTAACCTGTCTCCTACAGGTACTTCTGTCACAAAAGTCAGCAGCTTAACACAGTATTCACTTGTGGTAAAGGCTCAGGACTACAGAAGGTGACCAGGATAGTTCTCTTTCTCTTTCTTTGGTTCAATATTCTGTTGTTATTGCTGATGGAGACCCACTAAGGGTCTTAATTGATGCAAGAGAAAAAACACATTTTAGTTCCCTAAATAACCATTTTTGTAAATGAGATGTTTGAGTGTGAAGCACATTTTAATAGAAAAAAATAACTCCCACATGATGTAAACTTTCAGTACCAAATTTGAAAAGACTCTTCACACTCGCACACCTCATAAACAAAATATAACTTTTAAGACCCTGCCATTGAGAGGGTTCTTTGGAGAATTAAAAATGGTTCTTCTATAGCATCACACATGGTAACCATTTGTAAGAGCATATATGAGCTTTGATTATATGAACAGCATATAAGCATGAATAAGTGGATCTGGTTTGCATTAATGTCTGGTACAAAAGTATTCTAGGGCCAAGTGTCTCTTTTCACCACTGATGTCTTGTGCTTGAGCAAACCACTTGTCCTCATGTTACTCTAAAGGTGCTACAACATGACATTTAGATATCACACCCACCCAGAACAACTAAATTGAAAAACTGCTACTTAATGCCTCCATGGTTCTTAAAAAAGTGGCTAGTCATCCAGTATTTCAGCTCCATTTTCAGTCTCAAAGCTTGCATATGTCTCAGAGTTTGTAGAGACATGTTCATCTAACATTTCTTTTGAAATTGAGGGCATTAACAGAAAATTGCTGCAGTAACAGCCTCTACTTTTCTCAAAAGGCTTTAGAGTACATGTTATTTTGTTGCATTCAGTCATAAAAGCGTTAGTTTCATTGCTCCACAGCATCATAATCATGGGCTATGTTTATTGTCACACCCTTAGTATCAGGTTCAAATATCTAGTCTAATAAATGTTATTACCTTTGTATGACTCCCACAATCCCCCAGACCAGTTTATCTTTATTGGCCATGCAATATGTGGTAATACTACAGTGGTATCCTTTAGTGGTAAAGTAGATTATCGAGCTTATCAGCTTTGCAGACCCTGTTAACCGAATGCAGGTAATTTAGCCATTTTCGTTTTTTTTTCAGTGGCCCATCTTGGCAGTCTGCACTGATGTTGGGTGGGGTTCTGTTGCTCTTGCCTACTGCAGTCTTGGTAGCATGGAGAATATGGAATCAATGCAGTAAGTTCCTTCTCTTTTAATTGTTGAGATCCTCAAATTTGAATACCTTGCTCATCTGTCAGCTTAAGACATTTCATACATTGATCTTTGCTATGCAGTTCTTTGAATGCAGTTCA
>JBBPDA010000041.1:32317423-32331842 GCA_037974385.1 Arnoldichthys spilopterus | reverse complement strand
TTCTTTCTTTTTTCCTTTCTTTCTTTCTTTCTTTTTTCCTTTCTTTCTTTCTTTCTTTTTTCCTTTCTTTCTTTCTTTCTTTTTTCCTTTCTTTCTTTCTTCCTTTCTTTCTTTCTTTCTTTCTTTCTTTCATTTTTGTCTTTCTTTCTTTTTTCTTTCTCTCTATCTGCCTTTCTTTCTTTTTTTCTTTCTTTCTCTCTGTCTTTCTTTCTTTCTGTTTTCCTTTCTTTCTCTGTCTTTCTTTCTTTTTGTTTTCCTTTCTTTCTCTCTGTCTTTCTTCCTTTATTGTATTTCTTTTTGCTTTTCTTTCTTTCTTTCTTCTTGCTGTTCTGTCTTTATGTTTTATAATTTTTTATAATTTTTTCAGATTGCAATTGGCATATTCTTTGCATTCCCTGGTAAAAAGTAAAACCTGATAAACACCCAGGTAGATGTGTGTAAATGTGTTGGTTTTGTGACCTCACAAAAATAAATTCAAATGGGCCATTTTTTTGCAGCATGATTTCCTTTATGGACACTTAGAGGAGTTCATGTTAGTCATGTTATCGACCCTTTAAATAAAGAAGTGGAGGTGTTCAGTTAGAATACTGAACTGTGTGCTTTCGATACAGCACTACTGGTGTTTCAATGTGGCCCTTCAAATGTTAGATCTGGGCTTAAATCCAGACTTGTCACCTCTGTAGTTTATTTATTGTTTGTTTGTTTTAAAAAAGTTTTTGAAAATCAGTTTTTTTTTGTGGTCGGTGACCCCTGACCCTGTGGTCTCTGCTTTATCCTTTTTTTTCTCAGGTCAGAAATTCTACAGCGTGGAGGACGCTGTGGAGAGCATCGGCTTCGGCCGCTTTCACATTCTACTCTTTGTTATTATGGGCAGTGCTAATGTAAGAGGTTTGTTTTTCTCACTCTGTGTGTGTGTGTGTATGACTCTCTTTAATAAAATACTCTATACGTGTTTTTGTGATCCGTATGTGTTATGTAAGACATCCTGTTACTTAACTATCTGTGCGTGTGTGATGCAGATTGTAGAGGCGATGGAGATCATGTTGTTGGCTGTGGTTTCTCCTGAGATTCGATGTGAGTGGCGTCTGGAGGATTGGCAGGTGGCCCTGGTCTCCACGGTGAGATTTTTAGCCAATCAGGATTGCACTAATTTACAGACAGTCCAAGATATTATTTAAATTTAATCACTGTTATTTCATGCTTCTCTGTGTGTGTGTGTGTGTGTGTGTTTTAGATGGTGTTCCTTGGCTTCATGGTTTGTGGCGTGTTGTGTGGATATGTGGCAGACAAGTATGGCCGCTGGAAGGTCAGGACTTTTTTGGAACTAGCATAATTTGAACTCTCCAGGTGCCATTTTTATTGCGTGAACACTTCATAATAGAGGACCAATACAGATGCCCAACTGTGGCTTAAAATGAAAACTTTTTCAATTGAAGCTCAGTTGTAGCTGAGAATATTTGATCTTTCTCTGAATATGTTACTGTTTTAGAGATTCAAGGTTTTGCTCTGACAGTGACCATTTGCATTTAAAAAATGTAGGTGTCTTCAAACTTTTGATGGTCATTTATGCTGCTTGGAGCATATGTGCACATACATGTCTCTATGAATATGTGTATATATGTTTGTATATGTGTATGTTCATGCAGGTGGTGTTTGGAGGCTTTGTGTGGGCGGCGTATTTCTCCGTGCTCACGTCATTCGCGCCATCCTACGGCTGGTTTATTTTTCTGCGCAGCATGGTGGGCTGTGGAGTAGCAGCAACATCACAAGGGTACACACACACAAACACACACACACACATTAAACTATTGTTAAACAATTTTTATCTCTACACTTCCTTTCGCTGGGCTGAAACAGGCAGGAATTGTGATTTGATGAGTAGAAAATGTGTAAAGCCAGTCAATGATTCATCTTCTCCTCCTTTTTAAGGTTTGTTCTGAAGACTGAGTTCATTCCTGCCAAGCACAGAGCATTCCTGCTGCCACTTGCCTCGGTGAGTGAGTTGTCGTTTAAAGTGCCAATAAAACCATGCTGTCACTCACTAGTGGAATTCTACATGCTTATGTTGACCCAGTGCTGTTTGCAACTGTTTTTAGATCTTCTGGATGGCGGGGTCTATGCTCATCATCATTCTGGGCATGACGGTGGTGCCCACTCTGGGCTGGCGATGGATGATTCGTCTGTCAGTCGTCCCTGGCCTCATACTCATTGGACTCTTCCAGGTGGACCCCCATAGATTTTCGAGATAGTTTGCGATTAGATTCATTTACATGGTGGGAATTGTGATTTCCCCCCCCCCCTTATGCCCAGGCAATACATGCATACAGTAAAACACATGATCAACACTTAAAAAAACATAAGCCAATCAGCCATAACATTAACACCACCTGCCTAATATTGAGTAGTTCCCCCTAATGCTGCTGTAACAGCTCTAACTGTCGGCATTCACTTGAGATCAGACCAGACAGGCTAGCCTGCACTTCCCACATGCATCAGTGAGCCTTGGGTGCCCTGTTGATGACCCTGTTGCCTATTACCTTTTGGTAGTTAATAACTACTGCATGCCTGTAACACCTCAAAGATCTGATTTTGTGAAGACACACTAACTTGTCAAAGGCCCTTTGGCCCTTGTAAAAGTGGCTCAGATACTTACGCTTGCCCATTTTTTCTGCTTCCAGCACATCAGCCTCAGTAACTGACTGTGCAACCCCCCCACACACACACAAGTACAATTTTGATGAAATGACTGGATAGTCAGTGTTACTCCATTTACCTATCAGTGGTGTTAATGTTATGGCTGATCAGTGTTAAACTGTAATATAAACAGTATAAAATACTAAAATAAATTACATGTAACACATTTAACAGCAATATGGTTCCAAAATGGAAATATATACATTATAATTGTTTTTATTTATTTTAGTTCATTTTTTAACTTTAAATATTTTATTAATAGAAATTTCGGCAGACATTCACTTGTAAATACACTTTTTTAAGCACACACATAAAACTTTTAACAACTGAACCTTCAAAAAAAAAGAGAAAACATTTATCAGTCATAAAAATAATTAAACAAAAATTAAACATTATTTTCCCAACCAACCACCCACTAGTGCTGCTCTATGGTAAAAGTACTCAAGAGATAGTAAACATATTAATCCCAAGTTTGTAGAAAGGAACTAAAACGGGACAAACTTTTTTCAAATAACAAAATCTTGTCTATTAGGGTATACCTGATGTTTTCCAGTTGTAATGTACCCATTTATTTTAGTTAATTTTAAAATAAAAATGTTATTTTAGTTAATAATTTTAAAATAATATTTTTTATTTAGTTAATAATGTTCAAATAATTGTCATTTTGTTAGTTAATAATTAATTTTAATTTAGTAATTAAAACAGTATACAAATCAGAAGCTGAACAAGAACCTGTAAAAATTCTGTACCCAACTTTTTTTACCCAAATTTTTTTAATGTTCAGTTTTGAATCTAATGATGTACTGTGTGTTCCTGTTGGTTCTTTTCTGGTGTCAACCAGACAAAAGCAGGTCAAGCTCTGAGTGAAGAGGGGGAGAAGGATCTTTAATTAGTCTCTAAGCCTTCCTGAGCACATCACTATCAAAAATCTTGCTGAGCTATTTTTGTGGCCGCCTCATTGCTTTCCCTTTAGTAATAGAAAGTGTACTCTCGTTCTTTTTTTTTCTTTTTTACATTTAGTTGCCAAGCCATGTTCATGAATATATGACTATAATAACTTGCCTGAGCTGAACTGTTCTTGCTTTCTTTCTTTCTATCATTTGTTTCTTGTTTTCAGATAATCCCTGAGTCAGCGAGGTTCCAGGTCTCAGTGGGCAATGTTGAAGGTGCTGTTGCCACATTAAAATGGATCGCTAAGATGAATAGAGCCAGTTTGCCAGAGGGAGAACTGCGGGAACCTATAGTGGTGTGTTGGCTCTCTTTTATACCCACACATACACACAGAAAAACACACACAAATTCTTAAGTCTGTACCCACCTGCATTTTTCAGGAAGAAAGAGGAAATGCCTTGACCCTGATCAGTCCAACCTTCAGGAGAACGTCTCTCTTGCTGTGGTACTCATGGTAACGTCTCCCAGTGATCTTTAAACACCAGCTGCCTTTTATATGGTCCCAACATTTCCAGAGTAGTGAACCAATAAAACATTGAAGTTTTCTATTAAAAGATCTTAAATTAAAGGGGCATTTAGGCTTAAAACTAAGGTTTTCATGGCATTATGCGGGATTCTCTAGAGTAGTATTGTGTTCCTTGGCCTCATTGATTTTATATCGGTTTTGTGTTTTTGTTTCAAAGTTTCTCTTACTCCAATACACAGAATGCATTATGCTGATGTTAGAGAGCCACTGGGAAACCCCGTGTTGTCAACCAAACCTGACTGATAGCCTAGCTTTATTTATTTCAGGTTAAAACAACCAACCTATCATTAGTGGAACTCTTGCCTGGTTCTAGGGTTGCCCTGTAAAATATGCAATTATCTTACAATTCCAACTTAAGCTGGGTTTCGTATCGAACCGATACAGGACACGCTTTCTTACATATTTTTGAGAATCAGTGCAGTGCAAATCTTTTGGAAGAGAATAATAACAGGTTAGATAAAGACAGGGTGGATTTTGTGATGCCTTGCTCACACTACACGGTTGTGAAAGTGGTCTGATCACTGTACTGTTCACCATACACAAACTCGAGACTCCCAATCACAAGTCAAACAGTTGTGTAGTGTGAACAGAGCAACGACAAGGGGTCACCAACCACACCATCTTTCAGCACAACTGGCATCCACAAACAGCATTCTGTCACGAAAAGTCAAATGAGAATTGATGCAACCCTTGGTCATTAAGGTCAGTTCAGTTTGCTGAGTCCACCGTGACACAGCCATGCTCTCCGTTATGTTTTTTTCTGCACTGAGGTTAATATCCCTGGTCCCTTCCGTTGACTCATGTCCTGCGCTCTCATTGGCTGTATTTTCCTGGTGACTATACAATATAAATTAGTCTAGTCATTGTATTGTTTACACATAGTGATTATTGATCGCACATCAATCGTGGAATCGCACCCAATCAAGCAATTTTTTCTGTGACCTGTTGGGGACAAAAACAGCCATATAAAAATGTGTAGTGTGAACAAGGCATCAGATAGGAGGAGCCCTGCTGGTCTTCTTCAGCCTGTCTGTTTTTGTATGTTCCACTACCTAGAGAGCACACTTTGCATTGGTTGTGAGTAATTTTTAAAAGCTCAACCCACCATTCAATATACATCAACAAAGATTTTTCTAGACTTAAAACTGGGCAGTGCCGCTCTAGAGATTACTGCAGCCCTGCTGTAGGAGACAGGTTGGCTTGTTTATGCCAGATGTGACAATAATTAATTGTTTCATTTTGGTTTGGGTGCTCCTTTAAGAATATTTCCTTTTCTCCTAAAGTTGTTGAACAAAGTTAACAAAACCGATGTCTAATCAGTGCTAAAACAAAGCTTCCAATAGCACCACTGTTACTTCTGCCTCTCTTGGTCTAGGTTTGTGGCCTCCTTTTCCTATTATGGCTCAGTCCTGAGCAGCTCTGAGCTGCTGGAGAAGAACCTGCTATGTGTGACTGATGGTGATGCCGACCACGACATAAAACACAGCCAGGACGAGACTTTGTGCTACTGCATCCCGTTCAACAATGCCGACTACCAGACCCTCCTCATCAGCTGCCTTGGAGAGGTGGCACGTGAGTGCCCTTTGATCTTTGGGTTTTTTCTGTGCAAGTCTTGCCAGGCCAGGTGTACAACGAACCCTTTGTGACTTGAGTATGGTTGCTTTGGCCAGAGGTTAACATCTTGAACTAACATACCAATTTATTTAGATCAGCCATAACATTAACACCACATGCCTAATAATGAGCAGGCTGCTGAAACAGCTCTGACTGTGAGGAACTGTGTGTTCTGACCCCTTTCTGTCAGTCAGCATTCACATTTTAAACCAGAGTAGCTTATATTTTGGATTGGACCAGATGGGCTAGCCTTCACTCTCCACATGCATCAGTGAGCCTTGGGTGCCCATTCACTAGTTCTCATTCCTTGAATCACTTTTGGTAGGTACTAACTACTGGATACCTGGGACACTCTTCAGGATCTGCTGTTTTGGAGATGCACTCGCTCAGTCATCAAACAATCACAATAATGCCCTTGTCAAAGTGTCTCAGATTCTTACGATCACCCATTTTTTTTCTTTTTCCTGCACATCAAGTTTAAGAACTGACTGTATCCCACCCGCTGACATGTGCCATTATAAAGAGAAACAAGTGTGTTTCTGTTAAGTGTTGTTAATGGCTGTTAATGGCTGATTGATGTATTAAATCATTAACAAGTCCTTGATGACTTAAAGTGGGTGTGTTGGGAGCAGGAGAAACACTACAGTGTGCATGGCAGAGTAAACATGGACCACAGTCTGAAATTTCTAACAATGATTACTTATTGCTGTTGTGTTTGATTTTCTCTGCAGTCATCCCTCTGAACATTGGCTTATTGAACATAGTGGGCCGTAAGTGCAGCATGATCATCCTGCTGGTTCTCTCCGCGGTCTTCTTCATGCTGGTTAATGTCTGCACCACTATGTGAGTACCCACACTCCATAGACCCAGTAGGTCATTTCATAAAGCTGTAGTGCTCCAAATAGGTCATTCATCCATCTGCATTTTTGTGCAACATGACTGTACCATGTTGTGGCTGAGATGAGTCTTTCCTTAAATAACAGTGTGGTGAAAAGAAAATGACACTGTTCCCCCTGTTGTTCAATGTTATGTTTGTTAACATTGTGCAAACTGCCTGCTTAGATCATCACACACGTGCCTCAAACAGCGTCAGTTTCTTACCTTATCTTAAACAGACTTGCTTATGCGGTTTCAGACACTGTATGACATACTGCTGTCCATTACAGTGGTCAAATTTCAGGCTTTAAGATTGCTGCTAATGTTTTTAGCGATGCAAGAGACTTTTGTCATGAGGAGTTAAGTGACTTTTCGCGAAAAGGAGGGAACTCAGTGTGAAATATTTGCATGTGTTAAATAAATGTGTTGTATAAAACAACCAGCAAAGTGAGGGAAAAAAAAACCAGAAATGTAGTAAAATACAGCTTAAAAGCTGCTGATCAGACTGATCTACGAACTGTCTAGGCATGGTCCTAATATTCTGACAATTGACACCTCTCACTGCCATATTCCCTGTTGGGTCACAGAAGCAGAACTATATACAGAAGTGTTTTAATGAACTGTTGAGTGATTGCAGGCCCTACAAACGGAGGGTCATGGGTTCGATCCTTGATGATGCTATATCTATCCGTAGCCAGGTGTCCAAGAGAGCACAATTGGCCTCGCTCTCTGGGTGACAATGGCCCCTCCTTCTCACCTCATCACTCAGGTGCTTTCCTCCAAGTGCATCATGCTGTTAGTTGGCAGTTCAAAAAGATTTGCTGACTCCAAGATTCGACTTCATGTGACTCAGAACAATGCATGTGCTCACCCTCACCCTCCCAGTGACTTGGAGAGAAACCTGACACGTAGGATGCGCTGAACCAACTAGTCCAATCCATGCAGCCCCACCTTACAGGACTGCAAAGTATCTGCTGCAACTGTCTTTGTGCCATATACCACAACACCCCTTCAGAGGTCTTGTGGAGTCCATGTCTTGATGGCACAGGGCTGTGTTGGTGGCACAGGGGGACCCAATGGGATGGGAAAACACAGATTTAGGTTCCCTACGTGAATTAAAGTGAATTAAAAAGTGATTGGTATGGTGGGTGTATTTGGTTATATGTGAATACACTGACGAACGAGGCTGCAGTCCTGCTGGAGATCATAACTCCACTCTACAGTGCCCTCTTCTGTTCCTCTGTTGAGTTACTCTGATCTTTTGTTTTTCCCTGCAGGTTTGGTTTCACTGTGCTGCTCTTCCTGCTCCGATCACTGGTCTCAATGAATTTTAATGTGGTTTATATTTACACCGCAGAGGTGAGCCACAGCACAACCACATTCCATTTTAGGTTAATTACTATGGTTAAATCCATGAACAGTACGTGAAATCTGAAGAGCTTCATTCCAAAACGCTTTACAGTATTATACACATTGTTATAGAAACACCATTTAACACAAAAACACACTTTTCTTTCTCTAATGATGGATAATAACACACTAATCATTGTCTAGCACTAAAGCGTGTGTGTGTGTGTGTGTGAAAGCGTGTGTGTGTGTGTGTGTGTGTGTGTGTGTGTGTGTGTGTGTGTGTGTGTGTGACCATGTGTGTCTCACTCCCAACAACTTACTTCACTCAAAAACACAAGTTCACAAGTTCCAGTACTGAGATGTGTGTTTTGATGGCATGTTGCTGCAGGTCTACCCAACATCAGTGCGCTCTATAGGAATGGGATTCTGCACTTCATTCAGTCGCATAGGGGGAATGATTGCACCCTTTATAGCCCAGGTAAAGCTGTGAATTTTTGTGTGTGTGTTTGAAGTGGCTACTTTACAAGTGTTTACCTGAGTTAATTGTGATCATGTGATGTGCGTGTGTGTGGGCATGTGTGCACGTGTGTGTGTGTCTGTGTGTGTGTTTGTGTGTGCGTGTGTGTGTTTCTTAGGTGCTGACGTCTAAGTCTGTGCTGCTAGCCATGTGTCCATTTTCTCTGGCATGTTGCCTGTGTTGCCTCGGGACCTTTCTGCTACCTATTGAGACCAGAGGACGGGCGTTATTGGTAAGTTGCTTGCATTGTAGTTGTGTGTGTGTGTGTGTGTGTGTGTGTGTGTGTGTGTGTTTCTCCCTTTCAGCCTTTCTTTTTATATATTTTCCCTTACACTTCGCTCAATTGCATAGGGGAAATGATTGGTAACATGGAGGAAATTAGCTTTCTTAGATCACATCATGGAGGAAACATGCAGAAGTGTGGTTAATTTAGAAAATTTTGAATTTTTAAAGTATATGTTACACCTTATATACTGAATTTAAAGTGAAACTGATTTTTCTAAATTTCTGCAAAATTCAATGGTTCAGATATGCTTCACATCAAACCACTGTAAATCTTATTAACAAGTTTTTATTTACGCAGAGATATTTGCAGAATTAAAATTTTGAAAAATGTATTTGTTTGCTGTTTGTATTTTTTAATACATTTCATACATTTCTTTGATTTCTTTTGCAGCAAAAGGAATGAAGAAGCCACTGAAGAAACACTGTGCACTTTGGAATTCGGATTAAACGTGAAGTGTTTTTACAGAACTGCTGAGTAGAATTGTGTCTTTCCTTAAAGAAAAAGCAGTTGTCTGCTGCGGTCATGCTGCTCTGCAAGTCAGATATCCTCCAGCAGGTGGAGACACTGCACTATTTCACAGAGCTGTTGTAGAACATCTTGTGATCAGGCCACAACTCACTGTGGTTTAAGACCCGATTCTGTCGCTGTCTTCCCTCGTCTTTTCCCTTAATCTTATTACAGGGTCTCAGTGCAGGTGTAAAGGGGGTGATTAGGTTGTGGGCTGGGTCTTTAACCCAAATACTGCTGTGCACGTGCACTGCAGACTGATATTAATATCTGAAAATATGCCATAAGCAAGTGCTTGAACTGAAATGGAAACTTTATGAGAGAAACAGAAATGTACTATGCTAATACACATTTTATTCCAGATCATCTGGGACAATTTCTGTTGGTCTATTCATCATGAGAGGTTCACACAATGTAAAGCAGCTGGTATAAAAAAAGGACAAAATATTCAAAAGATTTATGACCGTGTTTGTTTATGGTGTCACAACAATCTGGGTGGTGCGCAAATAGATTGTGTGAGTGAAACAACAGAGATGTGTGTGTGTGTGTGTGTGTGTGTGTGTGTGTTGCTGGAGTCAGCAGGTGCTTGCTGTGTAGGAGGAGCCAGTGAGTGCCTGGCAGATCCTTCTCCTGACCTTGCCAATGAGCAAAAAGGAGGACAGTGTGGCTGTGGTGTGTGTCTGTGTGTGAGTGACAGAAGGAGCAGTCTTAGTTTCTGCACTGCAGTTCTCCTGCATGGCACTGGAATCAATGTGGCTGTAATAGCGGAGAGGATCCATCTGGCGTTCTGCCAGAGAGAGGAGAGCGATGTCGGTAGTGTGTGTGTACTACAGGGAGCCGGCACAGTAAGTATAATTATTTTTATAATACAGATATTTCATGTGTATATAGGGGTTTCATGTGTGAATAGTCAGGAAGGGTTATGGTGCTCTGGTGCTAATGTCTGGTGCTGATCTGTTCTGAATGAGGAGTGTTGTATTGTGCAGTGTAACAGTGCTGCTCTTGTGATCACTGGCTATTTGACATCCTGGCCAGAGCAGTTTGGAATTTTTAACCAGCCTACAGTTGGTGCAGTGACAGAACAGGATTCTGTGGCTCTATACATGTCGGTCTGTTTGTGTGCACATTTTGTGTGTGTGTGTGTGTGTGTGTGTAGGGGGTGGGGGGTTCACAAACTGATGAGAATGCAGGAAGTGTACATATAGCTGCTTGCCCTCCAATCGATTCCTCCTCTGCAGAACAGGCCTCTTCCACTCTAATCTGTTCTTTAAAATGGCATGGTGTCAGTCACACTGAGGACCTAAGTAATAGCGGCCTGATTAATCCTGTTGGAGCAACAGAGGACCTGAGAAATACCACATTTAATCTCCTTAATGGGAACTGATTCTGATATTTTTAATGTACAAAAACACAATTTCCTCATCAGATTAACTGGGACACTGTCAGCTCTGTGTGTGATTATCATAACTCTGTGTTGAGCTGCTAGTGAGCAATGTTGGGTAAAAGGAGAGGTGGTGAGAATCCTATGCTGTGAAACAGAAAAAATGGAGATAAAAACTGACAACTGCTGTTTTCTTCTTATCAGAAAGTGATACATTGTCAAAGTAATAATTAAAAAAATGCTGTAACATGACAAAATATTGAGCAGCCTCATGCTGCTGAAACAGCTCTGACTGTGGTGCACAGTGTGCCGACCCCTTTCTATAGAGTTAGCATTCACCATGACTGCTCATGACCCTGCTCATGTCCGCGATTCACCAGTTGACCTTCCTTCTGTCACTTTTGGTAGGTACTAACTACTGCACACCTGGGACATTCCACAGGACCTGCCGTTTTGGCGATGCTCTGACTCCAGATATCTAGCCATTGCAATAAGGCCCTTGTCAAAGTGGCTCAGATCCTTACGCTCACCCATTTTTCTCGCGTCGAGCACATAAACATCAGCTGACGGTTCACTATGTGATATATCCCTCTACCCTGACAGGTGCCATTGTAACGAAACAACTAGATAGTCAATGTTACTCACGTTATCTGCCAGTGGGATTAAATGTTATGGCTGATCAGTGTATATTCCTTCAACATTACTGAAGGAAAAACAAAGCAAACTGATAGACCCGGGGAAAAACAATGGCAGGAACTTGCAAAAGAGAAGCGGGTACCTGGTATCTGGGTCAATTTTTGTCACAGAGTAAATGTCAGTCCTCAAAAGTACAGCATGGTTCTTAAGGTCTATGGAGCTTAAGCAGAAAGGAAGACTTTGGCCATGCCACACATATTTTTCAGATTGAACATCCTCTCTTAAGCTGTAATACAAATATCAAAACTGAAATGTGTATATTTACATGTTTTCAGTTCACATCCATTTGTATCTAACTGTATTTTCCAACATTTATAATTAAGGATTAGCTCCACCCACATTTGACGCAATCATGATGCATGATTTCCTGTAGAATCTTAACAGAATTTCCGTATGTGTCTGTTTCCTTTGTACTAATGACAACAGTCAGACAAATGGAGCATGTTCTCTGAGAACACATTGGACAACGCAGCTCATTCTTTAGTGAGGTGCATTTCTAAATGTTTTTCTAAAAATCGGCTTCGCTCAACATTCAGAACCAAAAATGTCAGCGTCTAGAACAACTGGATTCATGAAGTTCATGCTTGACCATGTTCTGAGAATTTTACAGAATTATTTCCAAATATATAGATTCATTGGGAAATCTAACCCTTATCACTTGTGGTGTCTCACTTTAAATCAGTAGACTACGTTCACTTTCTCAGGGGAGGGGATATGTTTGTACATTATCAGGACTTTAAACTCAGGACAGGGTGGAATGTGGTACAATTATGAAAGGTGCTGAAGATGTACCCTTAATGGCACCACCCCAGAGATCTACTCTGAAATGTGCCTTATTTTTCTGAAAAGGCGTAAACGAATGGTACTAATGGAGGCTGTTGATCAACTTTGTGGAAGGCATGTACATCCTGATCCCTAGACGACAATATTGTAGGTCAGCCACACCAGTAAGACTGTTTGACCTTTGACCAGGCCAGCCAGGGCCCAGCAGGTAATCTCTGCTCAAACCCAGTCATCCCTTTAAACTGAAGCTCCCACCTGCTTACGTTGTGCTTGTAGGTTGGTGTGTGTGTGTGTGTGTGTGTGTGTGTGCTTGTTTGCATGAGAGTAAGACTGTGTATGTGTGTGGACTCCAGTAGAACTCTTGGAGGAGCAGAGGGTGTGTATGTTTGATGTTTACCCCATAGCTGTCATTATGTAAGTTTAAATGATAAATATGTAATTATATTGTATTTTTTGTGTGTGTGTGTCTTTACACACTGAGCAGCAGCTTGTTGTGTGTGACAGTCACTGCACCTCCCTTATAATCCCTTCTTTTGTCTCTCTCTTTGTGTGGAATCCCCATGGTTAATGCCGGCCTCACACCTGGCATTAAGTCGGGGTCAGTCCCATGTCGTCTAGACAGGGTGCGTGTATGTCTGTGTACACACATCTGAACATGTAACTGTATGTGCCTGGGGACCAATACCTACACTCTCCAACAACACTTTTATGAAACTTCTAGCAGGTGGTGGGGTGTGGTCTTACTAGGGCTAATAGGGGCATTGCATCCTGGGCCTCAAGATCTTTATTGGCCCATCATATAGCTTCTGACACAACTTAACACTCATTGCTAACCGTGTGTATGTTTACAACTGGTGAAGTCATTATTTTTTCACATTGTCTGCAAAATTAACTGATTAACAGCAGAATTATTCAGAGTGCTTTGATAAGAAATGTCCCAATCTCAAGAAACGACACTGTTTAAGGATAAGGAGAGTGCTGAGAAGATGTTCATGCATGATGTAACAATGCAAAACATCTGGATTTTAAATTTGATAGTAAATAAAATGACGGAGGGATGCATGGATGGGTGGATAGACAGATGTATAGATGAACAGATTGATGGATGGATGGATGGATGGATAGACGGATGGACAGATGGCACTTTCTCAGCAGTGAACCACGTCAAGCCACTTGACTTATTTTGATTTGAAAAATTGTCACACTCCCCTTTAATTACAGCTCTCCATCTTCCATTAACACCACGCGACAGGCCTCATGTTTGTTTATATTCCTCTTATTCAGAATGTGTCTTATTTTTTAACCAACCCCAAAACGATCTACTCATTATTATAGTCATTATACTTTGATCAGCCACTGACAGGTAAAGTGAATGACATTGATTATCTCACGTTTCTCTACGTTTGTTAAGGGGTGGGATGTATTAGGCATCAAGTGAACACAGTTATTGAAGTCAGTGTGTTATGTAAGGGTCCGAGGGTCAAAGTATGATGGGTAAGAGGATCTGCAAAGGCAATGGTCACCCAAGGGTGGAGAACGAAGACTAGCCTGTCTAATTTGATTCCACAAAAGAGCCTCTGTAGCCCAAAAAGTAAATGTTGGCTATAGTTGCAAGATTTGTGCAGCACACAAATACATTTATGTGACTTTGACCTGGACCATCTACACTTAACACTGTTGCAGACCACGTACACCCCTTTATTACAGTGGTGTTCCCCAATGGCAGTGGCCTCTTTGATGGTTTGAAGAACATGACAAATAATTCAAGGCATTGTCTTGACCTTCTAATTTCCAAGATCCCACTCTGATCAAGCATCTGTGAGATGTGCTGGACAAATTAGTCCAATCCTTGGAGACAATTTACAGGATTTAAAAGCTCAGTGCCGAATACCACAGAGCACCTTCATAGATTTTGGGGGTCCGTGCCCCTGCCTAATTGTGGTTCACTGTGTTATGACATCTTTCTGTCTGAGTCAGCATTAACATTTTGTACAACAGGAGCTGCTCTTTGGGATCAGACCAGACAAGCTATTCTTTATTGCACACACACAATGAGTTAAGTGCCTGTGACCTTTCACTGATTCACCAGCTGTCCTCTCTTGTCAAAGTGGCTTAGATCCTTATGCTCCATTTTTTATGCTTTTAGATCATCTGTGTCAGAACACACACTCTCTCTCTCTCTCTCTCTCTCTCTCTCTCTCTCTCTCTCTCTCTCTCTCTCTCTCTCTCTCTCTCTCT
>JBBPDA010000041.1:32306438-32317323 GCA_037974385.1 Arnoldichthys spilopterus | reverse complement strand
GTCAAGATGACCTAAAGTTTGGTCAAATAGTCTTAGAGTTTTAAAGCTGAGTGTCTGAATTCAGGCCAAACACCAAAGGACTCTTCAAACCCATATAATGTTATGATTTGGGAAGTGAGTTTTTCTGCCCAATTTAAAAAAACATTTTAATCAAATTCTTAATGAAGCATTTGAATTGGTTCACAATACAAAGTCATCAAACCTTAGCATTTTTACTTTGTAATATGACTAGAAAATGCAATTTGATAATTTCTTAATGATTAATTATTGATAATTTTACAATGCCTTTTTCTTCTCATGTAATATTTATTTTTTTTTGAAGATACAAGGATTTGTTGTGACAGCAATGATTTTTTTTCATAGGTTACCTACCCAAATTAAAAGTGTTTGATGTTTACAGATTACATTAATAAAGCAGTAATACCTAGCACTAACCTCTGAAAAGATGTGTTCGCTTCCAGCCTCAGTTTCTGAGAATGATTTTGTCTACTGCTCAGTCATACTCTCTTCCTCCAACAGTAAGGGTCTCTTGTGTACTATACAACGAGACAACACAAAAACTGATTTGCATTATATTTCCCTAATGCAGCTAAACAGTAAACTCAACCCACAGAACGAAACAATGCTGACAATGAGTTTAAAAGCTTTTTCATGGGGGTGAAATGATAGATAAAGAAGATGTGCAGGCCTTTGTGAGCCATTATAGATTTTTAGATTTTATGCTGTAATGTTACCTGATTTATTTTCAGCTCTGTCTTGTTGACTATGATGATTGATCAGTGAAACCTCACGAGTGAGGGGTGAGTGTAAGACCACCCAGTTTCACTTTAATAGCTGTAGGATTTTTATAGAATCTTCCTTGGTGTGTATCGATTTAAACTCACAATTACCTCTTACATCTAACTCCCCTGAGGTGACTTACACCAACAGTGGCCAGAGCAAAGCTGATCCTTGACAACTCGATACCTATATTGCTTCAATATAAAAAAATATGTAAGCAGGCCTTTAATTTTGCTGCCGACGAGATCCTTTATTTTCAGCTGTTTGTGATTCTGTTAGAATTTACATCTTAATGAGTAACTAACTTTTTTTTCAAAAAACCTGTCAGTATATATGTTGCATAGTTGTGGTATAAACAGAATATACCACATAGGGAACATGACTAAGTCAAAAGCTGAAGGAGTGTGGGGAAGCAGGTGTCAAACAAGTCTTTTTTCAAACAGTAGCAGAGATACAATACGGCCAAGAAGGAATTTACTGCCTTTTTTACTCCCATGGAGTAAACAACCAATCCATTTCAACCTTAGTGCAGAAAAAATGGCAAGAACTATGGATTCATTTCAGAACATCGATTGCCAGCTTGAGTCTAGATTACAACCAGTGTTAAGGTTACACCTCCATGATCTTCTTTGTGGGTTATTCTTCCACTTTTGGCCTTTGAGTCTTGGAAAAAAGCTGACTCAAAACATACAGTAAAAGCGGTACACTTTTTTGGTCTAAGGCATCCTTTTGTAGAAGAAATGCCACTGCCAAGTAAGTGCCCCCTTACTAGCTCCACAGCTATCGCTGACCTTTTCATACATGAGACATGGTGCTGTTCTCTGGCATTTAAATAACTTGCAAGTAAGTGGCCGCTGGATGGCTGTATATTATGAATGGTTGGTTTTCATTCATGTTAACTTTCTACAGTTTTATGACTTTTCTATGACTTTAAAAAAAAATGATAGATTTGATAAAGGTGAAATAAATCACAATGACAATCACAATAAGTAGAGATTATTTGCCTATGTATTTCATGGTGCCCAGTTTGAGGGCCAATGAAAGATGAAGATAAAAATAATGTATATAATTTATTCATAAAATTATATAATTTATAATTTCCATCACATATGAAATCACATATTTTTGCAGCCTAACATGTTTTACATAATTTTAAAAAACATAATTTTACTACTGTGACAAAAATAATCTGGTCATTAAATTTTTTAACATAGTATTTAAAAAAAAGACATCCTTTTTTTAGTGTGGTGGTAGGAATGGCAGCTTAGCGAAACTGACAATGAATAAATGTCTTTTTTTTTTTACAAAATTTTTAATATTTCAGTTAACTCAAGGCACACAATTCTTTGTGTGTGCTTGTGACCATTTTCCTTTCTTAACATGCTAGAATAAAAACTGTCTATGATTGTAAGGCATTTTATATAACTTTGTATAATAATAGCCATTGTCATTTACATTTAGGTTTAATACATCTTAATATAAAGTCTAAAAGAGATTACTGTCTTTTCTACATTCTGTTTTTCCTGCTCTCATTCATTCTGTGGTGGAAACTATGTTTCTAAGAGTCTAAATTGTAATCTACTCCCATTTTCATATTCATGATATAATTTGGCAAAATTGCAGCTTTCTGATCTCAGACGCTATTTACCTTCCTTTTCTTCTGCTCATTGCATGGAATAACATAAGAAACATTTTCTTATTACAAAATTGTGAGTTGTGGTGGAAATTACAGCACTACAAAGGCACAGCTGTATTCTGTGTAAAAAATGGATAGAAATTTATTTCATACACTGAATACAGGAATGCATTTTATAATGCAGTAAAACAAAAAAATCTGCAATTTAACCTTTATTACACTGACAAACTGACAATACTTTCACATTTATCAGTCAGACCATTAAACATTTTTCCTTATAAATGTTTAATGGTCTGACTGATAAATGTGAAAGTATTTTGTAAATTTAAACAAATGTAAAATTTAATGCCTGCAACACACAGGGCAAAATAAAGTTTGAAAAAAAAATTGTCCAGTTCCACCACAGGTGAACTGTTCACAGGTGAGGTTATCATAATTGTGTATAAAAGGAGCTTACAACAAACAAATGAGCACAGATTGTTCACGGCCTATCACTTTGTGTCAAACTTCATTAGAGAATTGTCAGTCATTTCAAAAAGAAAATTTAGCAATACAAGGTTGCAAAGACTTCATGTCTGTCACCCTCTACAGGTAAGGCTACAAATCACTGTTAAATGTGCATGGCCGCCAAGCTTTCAGAAGGCACTGTATGAAAAACCATCATGCTTCTCTGATAAATACATATAACCACATGTAATTGTCACTTAAATGTCATTTAACATATTCCACTGCTGCATTAAGAAATACAACCTGGAACTTGGAACAACTGGAACTGGAACTGGAACAGAGCTCATCTTAATTTGACAGAAGAACAGGGAAACATGTGCCATGTTCAGATGAGTCATGAGATGTTTCAAGCTTTATGAGAGGTTTTAGCTTTCAAACTGGAACAACGGACATTAAGCTCTCTGTGGCAAAAGCAAAACGGACCATCTAAATGTTATCAAAAAAAAGTCAAGACAATGTCAGACCTTATTGTGCTTATGCAGTGTAGCTTCGTAGACACATGGTGTATGGTCTTGACTGGCCTGTAAGCAATCCATATCTGTCTCCTATTGAAATTCTGTGGTACATCATTAGTAGGGGAACCAGTCTTGTATCAAGCAAAAATTTGATTTCTCAGTTCCCAAGCAATAATTAAGTATGACAAGGTGATGTAACACAGTTTTAAACACGCTTCTCTCCTAATTTTTTTTGTGTTGCATGCATCAAATTCTAGGTCCAGATGTAATTAAATTGATTGTAGAACATTATTTTACTCTATTACTCTTTACTTTGTTCTATTAATTTCTATTTCCCCCCTCAACAACTGTTTTTTAATCATCTTAACATAAACAAAAATACTATTATAAACAATCTCTTGGATGTTCCTTCTCTCAGATGGAAAATACATAAAGCTATAGCCATGCTGTCATCATCTGCTGATAATCATAGGGTATGCAGATACCATGTTTGCCAAGTCAATAGGCCCAATAGTGTTTTAGATGTGATCACCAGCATGTTTGGCTGTACTGCTGAGTTCTGCATTCATTAAAAAGTGGTCATAGTTGGGCTGCCAGCTCAAAACCTGAGCTCAGTAATTCAATAAATTCACTTAATTTCACTTGCAACCATGTTCACACTTGTGCTTAAAAGCTTGCTCTGGGTGCTTTCTTACTTAAACATCCCCTGATTGGGTGGTTGTTGGCATATGAAGATGTTTGTGTGTGACACTTTTATCAGACTGATGCAAGACAAGCCTGGTTTTACTGCAGCATAAGAGTGAAAGCACAAGGACTATTCTTTGGATAGCCAGCAAAAATCCTTTGTTCTACAAACAGTATGACAGTTTACATTACTCTACATGTTAAATTGTCAATTAAACATTTGCCTTGTTGTTTAGAGCAGCATCACTGTAATTTTAATGCAAAGAAATGTATTTCCAGAGAGGATAAAATCCTTTAATCTTTGATGTTGCAGCAAAATAATCTAAAGAGATCGATATAAAAAAAAAACAAAAAAAAAACAATGCCAGAACATATGATAAATGTGGATGTCTCCCATGCATGTCTTATAAGACAGCAAAAGCAAAGCTGGATCAAAAAGCATATTTTATTTGCATAAAACGAGAACAGTTTTCACATTTATTAGACATTTGACAGAAACAAAAACAGAAATAAACACATACTATTCAAAACTATTGTACTTAGCAGAAGCTTAACACCTTCAGATGTCACCAGCTTTAACTAGCTGAGATGTTTGTTAATATACCCTGAAGTGATTAATAGGCATTTTCTGTACAAACCTGGTCATTCTCTCTTTCTCTCTCTTGCTCTCTCTCTCTCACACACACACACACACACACAATAACCCTCAGTTCCAGAGAAAAATAGCATAATGTCAACTTAAATGTCATCTGATGACTTACCAACCACTATTCATTTGTAGAAATGTTACCAGTAACAGGTCTGGAAATCTAGTATCTAGGGCTTTATTTTCACAGTGTTTTTGAAATAGGGATCAAGAATGTGAGAGAACATTGCCCACATATTGATTTAACTTTTGTATCACAAATACAGACATAATTTGTCTCACACTTTTCCCGGTTGCCTGTTCTGCCTTTCTCATATGCATGAGAATGCGTGCAAAAGAGCCAAAAGAAAGATTCTGAAACTATTAAGAAAGTGTTTGAATTGGCAATGAGAATGGACATCAGAGCTATTCACACTGGCTGGCAGAAGCAGGACATAAAAAACAAAAATTTGGACAAAGAGGTACACAGTGTGAAAAAAAATGTCCTTCAGTATTCTAACCTCAGCTTCCAAGGCATAAAAGAAAAGAAAACGTACAATGATCTTCTTCTCTTTTTGGTAGGTTCTTTTGACCTGTCCGTTTGAAGGTGTTTAGTTGCTAGACATTTTCTTACAGAGTTTGAATCCTAAAGCACTGTGTCAAAGCAATTTCCATCACTTCGTTCTAAGCCATCCGATTTCTTTGTGCAACCTTCTTGTTCTTTTATTTATCTAATAATAACTGAAGCATTTTTGTTCTCAGGTCAATAACAGAAATAGGCAGAGTATTCTCAGACCCCACTGAGAGATCCTGCTGTGGAGCAACTCTTATTTCAAGTCTCATGTGCATCCAATGAGCTTTTTTTTTAAATTGGCCTTCAGGACCTTACTCTTACACCTTTCCTTTTCTGATCCTCCTCAGCAGTGGATCTCGTAGGCAATCTGTGTGTCAAACAGCAGACTCTGGTTGATGAACAGTCCCTCTGGGTCTGGTGGGGGTCCCTCACCACCCTCTGCAGGAGCCCTGCGTGGGCCAATGCCCACTACTCTACCTGGGGTCAGAAGCCCCTGGCCCTGGAGCGACTCATTGGACTGTAGCAACCCCTGCTGGCCTGGGACAGGTGGGGGGGGCAGCACAGGCTTGGCACGGTTCAGCACGTACATCTCATGGCCCCTTTCGTCTCTGTATTCCTCAAGCTGTGCAAAGGTAGTGGGTCCATCGGAATAGTCATTGACATAGAGGATGGACTCCTCTTTGCTTGGTCCATAGCCACCACCCTCCTCTTTTTGCCGTTGACGATGTCGACCGTAGATCATGCAGAGCAGCAGCAGCGCAGTTAAAGCAAGAAGAGAGATGCCAACCGCTATGGCTGTCTGAGTGGCAGTTCCCAGGGCATTGAAATCCATGCTCTCAAGCTCATAAAGTGGCTCTTGGCTGACATCTCCCGAGGATGGGTGGTAGTTTGAGGAGGAAGAGGAAGAGGAGGAAGAAGAGGAGTGCAGACGAGGCCAGGTGGCTGAGGATGACGATGAAGAAGACATATTGACAGACAGGTAGAAGGTCACTCTGGCAACTCCACCGGGATTCCAAGCCTCACACTCATAACGTCCTGCATGGGCCACGGTTACATTGCTCAGAAACAGCATCCCACTACCCGTATCTGGATCAAAGTTGTCCGTGTCTCCATTATTCTCCATCCCTCTTACTGGACTCCGGCCACCTATGGTACCCCCATTACCACCAGGCCTGGCTGTCACCACCTTCCCACTAGCCCTGCTATCCACTTCCATTCCCACCTCCTGCACCAGCCCTCGCGGGGACAGCTGAGCTTTGCCATGGGATGCCTTCCTCCAGGTGACTTGGGGCTGGGGGTAGCCTGAGGCTTGGCAGGACACCCGCAGGCTCTCTCCCAGCCGCACTGTCAGATGGCTGGGCTCCAGCTGCACGGCAGGGGGGATGCACACCAAGCTGTTAGCTGGAACCTCCACTAGACTGAGGTGAGAGAGGCGTGGAGGCTCTGCGCAAAGTAGCCTACGTTCAGCTGAGCTGAGAAGCCGCTGGCCCTCCTCGTTTATCCAGCTGCGAAGCCAGTGGAGAGCACAGTCACAGCGCCATGGGTTATCTGACCAACAGAGAGAGCAAGGGAGATAGAGGGGGCCGAGAAATGAATAGAGAAGGAAAGAAAGGCAATGGAATGAAAAAGAGAGGGATAGAAAGAGAGAAGAGGTATTTAGGAAGTGATTGGTTGCTAGTAGCAGGAACAAAAGAAAAATGGAGGACGTAGCGGGAGATTCTCTCACCTCTAAATCCTTCCACATTGTTGCTCTAACTTCAAAGCTGTTGTCCTGTGCTCTCTCTTTATGTCCTTTTCTTCCTTTTGATTTGGATTCCTTTTGATACTCCCCTAATCCGTCTTTCCCTCACACTGTTTCTACAATCTCTCTGTGCTCTACCTCCCTCCTTGCTCTATTCCTCCAGGCTCTTCTCCCAGCTCTCTTTCCCACCCTCCTCATTCTTTCTCTTTCACCACTCTTACATCCCATACTACTCTGGTTTGCATTTAAAATCTGAAACCTTTCCAAATCTTCCTTCCAGTTTCATCACCCTGGTCCTATTCCTGTATATCTCTACTTTTTATTACCTCACTGACTTTATCTCCCATGTATACGTGAGTGTGTATGAAAGTACCTGTGATGCGGAGCACCTGCAGGCTGATAAGGGGTCTGAGTGTGGCAGGACTGAGGGTATTCAAGTTGTTCCTGCTGAGGTCCAGCAGAGCCAAAGAAGAGAGGCCTACTAAAGCCTGCTCATCCAACATCTCCATTGTATTCTCTTGCAGGTGCAACTCCTGCAGACGCTAGGGATAAGAAAGGATCTCTGATTATCATCCTTTATCATTTTGGTTACTATTATTCTCATTATTATAAACAAGATCATCTTCACATCACGGTCACCATTATCATCATTTCCAAGAAATGATCATCACAACCATCAGCATCACATGTGTTCTTCCTCATCATCCTCCTCCACATCTTTGTCATATATATAATTATCATAAATAACATCACTTATCACTGTCATTGTCTTCATCATCATCTTCATGATCATAACTGTCATCTCTGACTGTCATGTCTTCATCAGTATCCCTACCTTAATCCTTCATCATTTTCATCATTGTTAAAATAATGCCCCTTTCACACACGCACTGAAAGCTATAGCTTTAACAGACATTACCCGGAACAGGTACAAAGGAAGGGAAGGGAAAAAGTTTAACTGGAGAGATGATGGTATTAGGGACCTTCTGTCGGTAATGGCTAACACTGAAATCAATGGAAGCAATGGCAACAAACTTGTGTATGACCAAATCACAAACTGGCTTCATAACTGCGGTGTAATCCGAACCGAGGCGCAGGTGAATAGCAAATTAAAGTACTCAGAGACAGTATTGCTACATGCTTTATACAGGCCTTGCCTCCGGCCTAACCTCACAGAGGGCTTACTGATAATCTATCCCTAATACAAACTCTCCAGCTGTGTGTGACACGTAAAAGCAGCTTTGGACAATGTAAAAATAACTTAGATAACATCATCACATTATCACCATCATCATTTTACTAGCATGTAACATCAACATCATTCAGCATTAATTATCATCCTCATCATTGTTATAATGACTGTCATCATCTTTTAGGCTACCAAAACTATTATTTAACTGTGGTACAGTTTGGCCTGTCCTTCATGACCATTTTGCTGAGCTAATTGTAGCTTTAGTGTTTTTGCACAGAAATTAGTGCTCTCTTGAAGGCCTTCATCAGATGAACTGAGACATATTTACAGCTGCATAATTTCCACAAAGTTACTCCTTAGCCATTTAAACACAAAGCTCACATGAAGCTCAAGACCGAGGAAACAAACGCACCTGCAGTCCACGAAAGGTGTAATCCTCCAGCCGGGTGATCTGGTTTCCTGCAAGGTAGAGAATGCGCAGGTGCTCCAGGCCACGAAAGACATCAGCAGAGATTAGGTGGAGGCGGTTCCCATTCAGTGCGAGCTCCAGGAGTTGGCCCATGCTTATGAAGGCTCCTGGCTCCAGGACAGAAATACTGTTGTTCTGTAAGTAAAGGTAGTGCAGGCAGCCCAGGCCAGACAAGTCCTCTGCACGGATTTGTCCAATGGCATTGTCCTGCAGGAAGATGGTCTAAAAACAATACAGAAAGTGTACACTAATTATGAAAGAAAGCATCATTTGAAGTGTGTTTAGTCAAAGAAGGGGCCTAGTTAAGCTTGTTAGATTTATTGTTTTCAGAGTGTAACAAAGTCTTATTTACATTTGCGCTGATCTGTGGGAAAAACACCACTGAAAACAGTGATGCACTGAGTTGACTTGATTCAAGTGTGTTTGCCATTTCCACACAAGGAAAAAAACCTACATCAACATAATTATTTCCAAAAGCAAGTGAACTGGAAGATAATGTTCTGCAACCCTTTTTATCAGTGTAGCCACCTACAGGATGTAACAGAGCATAAAGCCAGCCAGCAGCACATTGTCAAGCAAAAGCCGCAGGCTAGTGCTTTTCATGTGTGGAGTCTGAGACATTTGTCAGGGAATTAATGAACGATTCAAAGAGCACACATTCACATTATAAGCTTTATTCCTCAGCTCTGATCTTTCTGCCTTGATGGTTCACGTTGTGTGTGGAAGTGATTAGGAGTGAGAGATAGGGCAAAAATATAATACATTTTCAAATGTATCATATCACATTTTCATGAACAAAAAAGAGGAACAATTAAAATGTGCTATCAAAAGTTATGAATACAAATTATTTTTCTTCAGTGCTTCAAACACTGCACTGCACTGAGTCTAAGAAACAAGGCCTAATTGTGCTCTGTTTGTAATGAAACATGCAGTTAGGCAGTGCTCTTTAAGTACAGACGATGTCCTGATATGCTCAGAAAAGCATTTGGACAAATATTGTGATGTACACTAATTGGCCATAACAATAGACACCTGCCTCATATTAAGTAGGTCCCCCTCATGCTGCTGAAACAGCTCTGACTGTGGTGCAGTGTGTGTTCTGACACCTTTCTACCAGAGTCAACATTCATTTTTTAAAAACACAATCTTCTGTGAACAATCTTCAAACCTCTGTGGGATCAGACCAGCCTTCACCTCTCACATGCATCAGTGAATCTAGGGTGCCCATTCACCAATTACTTCCTTGAATCACTTTTAAACGACTGCATACCTAGAAAACTCAAAGACGTGCTGTTTTGGAGATGCACTGATTGTTCACTTGCAGTGGTTAGTACCTCTAAAAAGTGGTCCAAGGAAGGAGAACTGGTGAACGTTCAATAGGGTCATGGGCATCCAAGGCTTATTAGTGCACATTGGCCATAAAGGTTGTCTTGTCCGATCCTATAGAAAAGCTACTGTAGCACAAAATGTTACTGCTGGCTATGACAGTACCATGTTAGAACAAACAGACAGAGCTGTTCTGGTGATCAATATCACAATATTAGACAATAGATGTTCTGCCTGATCGGTGTATGTCCCGCTCCAACTGACAGGTGCCACTGTGATCAAAAATAGACAGTCAGTGTTATTCATCTTACCTGTCAGTGGTATTAATGTTATGGCTGATCAGTATATCTCACTAAGATAAATATTTTCATATTCTCAAGTGTTCCATATATATATGTAGTGTGAATATAAATTTTTAGTATATAAACTTAAAACATAGCTAGACATACATTTGTGTGTGTGTGTGTGTGTGTGTGTGTGTAGGTGTGTGTGTGTGTGTGTGTGTGTGTGTGTGTATTTTGTGCTCAACTTTAACTATGATGAAAAATATTTCACCCAGTTATGCATTATATAACCAGTGTAATGTATTCTGCTGTTTTCCTTTTTTTCTGCCATACTGCATATAATGCTAGCTGGCTACCACATGGCGGTAGTGTTGGAATGCAGTCAAGCACATCAAAGCTTTTTGTTTGAATTAAAAAAAATAATGATGATGGAATAAATGTCAAAGAATGCTAAATTATATAATTACAGTAAAAAGGTGAAAAATCGCTTAGTAAGTCACACTGCCCACACTGTCCTCATCGCAAACATTGCATGATCTATCTATCTATCTACCTATCTATCTATCTATCTATCTATCTATCTATCTATCTATCTATCTATCTATCTATCTA
>JBBPDA010000041.1:32262779-32301584 GCA_037974385.1 Arnoldichthys spilopterus | reverse complement strand
TATATATATGAACTTGTACCAAATCATGATCTCCAAACCTAGATGTGAAACAAAGCATGTTAAAAAACAATTTCCTCCTGGATCAATAAAGTTTTTTGATTCTGTGTAGTTATCCCTTTTTTTAAGGAATGATGCTTTGTTAAACACAGCATATGTCATTGACTTTAGATACATTGTCCTATACATCATACTTCAGTTCATGTTCATATCATTTTACTAAAGGTTAAAATAAATGTGTTATTAATTAGTTATTAATAAACAAAGTGTTCCTTTTTAAAAGTTATTTATGCATATGTTATAAAATCCCCTTTGTAGGTAACCCTTCACTAAAATGTCACAAAAGCTTAAATGGTTCTGGCATCACTTCCCTTTTGGCTTGTTCAGTTTTTTGTAGAGTGTAATGAACATGAATGGTGACATTTTAGATTGCATGATGGAATGAGTCATTTCCTTCAGAACCATGACAAGTATCACAGATTTACAAGGACCCACACTGCACAAGAAGAGAGTGCAAGGAAAGGTCATTTTGGGGCAAAAAGATGCCAGCAGCACTCCTGACACATAAAAGTGTTGGTGCAACAGCCATTAGCACTAAACACGGCACTCTTGGAGCATGAAAAAGTTTCATCTTCAGTCGAATACCAGCATGGTGGATCTTCACTGAAAGCGAGTAGTGAGCCGTGAACAAGACGTGAATATTTCATGCCCGCTGCCTAATTCGGTGCGTATTTGTGAGAACGACGAGCCAGATTAATGTAATGTGACCTACATAAGCCCTCTTATCTGCTCAGAGCAAGAAACAGAAAAAATAAAAGAAATAAGATTCAGGGGGGTAGGGGGGTGGGGGGGTTTGATAAACATCAGCAGAGAAATGGCTCTTCCTGTCAGCGGTGTTCAGGCTCACTGTCCTGCGCTCAGCTCGCCATTCTCCCCCTGCTAGGCAGAAAGAGAATAGAGAGTGAAAAGAAAAGGAAGAATTTTGAATGAGGTTTGCTGCCAGTGGTTTCTTTTGCTACGTGAACAGCCTCCCAAGCAGTGGTAAGAGAAGAGGGATCCGGTGATGCGGAGAATAAGGTGTGATGATGATCTGGAAGATGTTTCAGCAAGTGTGGATTCTTAGCTCATTGAAGGAAAAGGACAACGTTCAAGGCTGCGAGAAGGTTATTTAAATATTTAGGACCGTCATGTCATGTTATCAGACTCGGCTATTTCGGCTGGATTAGTTTCCTCACAAGAGGGTTCTGTAATGTAATTTGTAAGAGATTTGACTGGCCAATTCATACAGGATAAAGTAACAGTGTAATGTTCCCAAATTCACAGCTTAGAAGTTCATACCTGGATGTTTATGTGAGCGCACTGAAACAGGGGACACACTTAGGGCCTGCTTCTAAAGGTGCCCTAAGCCCTGCGGTTATACACGTCTACACTTTGGTGACGTCAACAACTTGCAGACGCACAGGCAAGAGACCGGGGGGTGTTAGGTTGAACAGCACACATATTGTTTCCAGCAAAAGCTCACCACATTAAAATCTTAACTGCCATGGCAAAAAAGACAAAAACAAAGCTCTCAAGATTCATACTGGATTAATACTGCTCTTCAGTCTGTACAAAACTACAGAAAAAAACTCCACGATTATTACTGTATGACTGTAAGTACTACTGCATTCATTGTGGATTCAAATCACTCTAAAGTTATGACTGCCTAAATGTAAATACTGCTGGAAACAGAAACACTGCAGATTCATACTGGATTACAGGCACTGTAATTATTACTGTCAGACAGTAAAGACTACAGATTCATAATTGACCAAACTCTGTAAAAAAACTCACACATTCCAATCATACTGGATTAAATTACTCCACTGTTTACTTACTGTCTTGAGAGACATGAATGGGGAAAGGTTAACAGATGGAAGGCTTGCTTACAGACGGTTGATTAATGATTCTCCCAAATATGAAATAAACTATCTATCTGCCAGTCGCCCATTGCGTTCTGTGTTGCAAGCACACTTCCAGCGCCAACATACCACAGCAACAGTAATAAACAGTCAAGCACTCAATTGTCATACCAGCAGCGCATTTGTAGGCCTCCTTTTTATGTGCCAGCTGGGGTTCGCAAGGAAAGTCAATCCATCAGTTTTATGGACAGTCGTTCTATCAACAGAACGAAGAAGGATCCTTAAGCACCACCAGTGTTTGTTTGGCATGTCTGTTCCTTAGGAGATTGTCTTAAGACCTGTAGTAGCTGGTGGATTTGTACTGACCCGCAGAAGAGGTGGAAACCCTTGCTGAGCAATGAAACATTACAGTGTTCTTTAAAGAAAAAAAATGCTATTTTTTCTGCAACATGGTCCTGCAGGTGTTGGTAAAGGCCAAGTTCATCATCAGTACTGAATTGAATTTAAAATACTATATTATTTTTATTACTTTATTTACTATTTGACCTTGTCAATTAGTGCTGTCCGCAAAAATTAGTGACATTTTTTGACAGTTTGTCTCTATAGCTTGGGAAATATGCAACCTTTCTGCTGCAGTTACATACCATGAAATAATTGATTCATGATTTTAAATGCATAACAAAATTCCCTAATTAACAATCTTCAAAATTTTGTAATGGGTTTTATTTTTGTGTACATCTGAGATGCTCCCTCCACAGTTTTATATATACACCGTTCGATATATGCTGCAAAAACTGCCACAATTAGAGTTTTGTTAACTTGTTGGCACAAGCGTATAATGCATTATCTTGCACTAGCTAAACCACAGATATTGCCACTGGGGTCCTGCAGTCATAACAGAGAGTAATGAGGACTGATACTAAAAGGGATTTGTTCAGACATTTTTAGGAAACACTGGGACATTAGAATTCTACTCAGCCAATTACATTTTAATGCTGAATAATTTTAACAATTGTGGTTTAAAGAGCTTTAGGGGGTGCAACATAGTTGCTGAAATAAAAAAATGGTGAATTTTACAGCATCAAGTCTGTAAATGTTATTCAAGATTTTTAAGCATCAGTTAAATGGACCCTTCCTGTGAAATAAGGCACTTCTTGAACATGTCATGTCACAAAACTCACCAGCCTCTCTGACCACAGACATCTGCCTTATAAGCCCATGTAATCAAGGCTGCATTAAGACATTTAGAGCCCTAGGCTCTGACAAAAATGTTTTTAAAACATTTTTTAATAAGCTAAATTTGCTGCGGTGCAAGCAAGATTTTCAGGAGGCAGGAGTAAGAGTATCAGAGGATTTTCTACTGTTCCACTTTCTCCACACTCTTAAGTACACTGACGTTGTAACAATGTTCTTTCTGAAGAGTAGTGACCTTCCTGCAATCATTCCATACACTCTATGGCTTCATGATATTCTTATGAACATTGCCCTTAGCCACTGCACGAGAGGTCTGCAGGTCCTTAGATGTTACACTAGGGTTCTTGATAAGCTTCTCCACATCTAAGATCCTCAGAAATTTCTTTTGACCAAGACATAGCCTGCACTCACACCTGTCTGTGCTGACTCTAGCCGGTGCTATAAAAAATTCAGCTTGGTGTTTTGCTAAAAGAGCAGAGTCATCCATTAAGTCATTTGTTGTATTGTGTTCTTTTTAGCTATTATTATGACTTTCATAAACATCTGATCATATATAAGGGTAGGATTTATGGAGAAATTCAGAGTATTCTAAAGGGTTAACAAACTTTCTAGCATTGTTTATAGTTGGTTACAAATCCATTGCAATTGATAACTGCCTGCAGTCTATGACCCATTAAGTGAAAGTGACTCTTTGTCATTGTGAACACACTCATGCGTGCACACATGGAGCAGCGGGCAGCTACCAACAGCGCCCAGGGAGCAGTGTAGTGGGACGATACCTTGCTCAAGGGTACCTCAGTGGTGCCTGGGCCGGGATTCGAACCTGCGACCTTCAGGTCTCAAAGGCAGCGTCCTAACCACTAGGCCACCACTGCCCATCACCAGATACTGAAGCCCTCTCGGGCCTGTAATGCAGCCTTTTTCACCTCCTGCTTGTTATTGCCTTCAGTCTTGTCTGAAGTAAGTAAAATGCTTGCTCTGTGGGATACAGGTAGGTTGAGTGACAATAACATTTCGTTTCTGGCTTCAAAAAACTCCCACTTCAGCAGTAGGCTTGTCGTCAATGTTTAAGACTACACTCCATATTTGTATTTTGTTTAAATGCTATATATATAATATATTTTTTATTTACAAAAAAAAAATATATATATATAGTATATATTTAATATATTTTTGTAAATAAAAAATATATTATATATATAGCATTTATATTATTATAAAAATAATATAAACGCTATATAACCAGTGTTTGTGCGTCCTCTCCCCTACCTTATCTGAGTCTGGACATAAAACTTCAGAAATATTCAAACAGTCCCTGCCTGATCAGACATGATGTCTGAATAGTGTTCTTGTAATGCATTATGCCTGGGCACTTCACCCACTTTAGGGAACTTGCTAAAATCCATAGCCTCAATGTAACTGACCTACTAATGGGCCCAGTCTGTCAATTCTTCTCATCAGAAAACACATCATGATTGTTAAGGTCCTTTTTCAGATAATCCATTAATAAACAGTCGTCCCTAGACAGTTTTTTATTTATTTTTATTGTAAGGATGGACTCTCCATCTGCTTTGTTTTCCAGTAGACAAGAAAAATCCATTAGGTCTGCTAGCTTGTCAGGCTGTCAGACCAGATGTTTTAACATGACCGGGACTAAGAGGGTTGCCCAGAAGTGTGTGGGCTGAGGGTTCATTTTGCAGGCTTGTTGTTGGGCAGCATGGCTACTAATGGTGAATTCATCTGTTTACACAGCAACTTGTGGCCCTTGTAATCTGTAATCCTCTCAGAAATCTGGCCATAATCAGGCTAAATCTGCCGCCTCTGGGCTAAATCTCATGTTGTTTTATGCTCAGCATGTTCATAAAGGCCAAAAACAACATCCATAGCTTTGCATTTGGAGTCATATTAAATGGGACAAAGTTAAATCTTCAGCTTGTGCAGCACTGCACGTGTCATAATGATCTATATCGGTGGCATTGCACATGCGCGTCCCTGTCACTACTCATCCGATGCGCATCTTCAGCCGTGTGATAATGGACAGTGGTGGCAGGAAGGAAAATAGCTCTTGGTAATAATAATAAAAAAGAGGTCTGACTCGAGCATTATTTTACACCATCAATACCGCGCGCCCTTGGACAGGAGCTTTCAACAACATCCGCTTGCACGCGTGCGCCTCATCCCTCGCAAAACAATAAGCAAAGAGCGAAGAGTGGCTGAAAGGCGTTCAGAGTATAATGGGACGCTTGAAGGATGTCGAATTCGCAGTCGGAGGTGAAGAGAGGAAGAGAGAAGAGGCGAAAAGGGGAAATAAATATAGAAACAAAGAGTTGGAGAGAGAGAGAGAGTGAGAGAAAGAGCGTGCGCATGAGAGACAGACAAGAGAGAGAAAAAGAGGGAGAGACAGAAAATAAAAATAACAAAATGATTGTAATTGTATGTAATGAATAGGCCTCTTAAGTCTTTTTTATGTGTGATGAACAAGTCCCTCTTCATTTTGAATGCTTCTGCTGTCCATAAGCCATATCTCAATGTTTTTATTGACTGGGGTTGGGGGGGAGTTGGGGGGGCAAACTAATCATTAGGCTTTCTGGTCTGCAACATGCATGTGCAGTATTGAAGTGCAATTTTTTAAATCTAAAACGATTCCCTACTTCCTACAGTATATAATATATGGAGTGCTGAAAGGCTGAACCTCCGTTGGCTCTTTGTTAAAAACTGTATAGACTATGTAGGTGCAGGAGCCTGTTTTTACACCTGTTTTGTTGAATGTATGGAGATGTTCTGAATTCAGCCATGTTCTTCATAGATTTTGTAGTTAAATCATATTACATTTCAATAACATTAAAGTTCAATAACATTATGGAAAACATAGACTAACATAGGCCCTCCAACACTTGCTGCATGCTCATGTTTGCAGTGATGGCCCTGCCCCTACACATTGTATACAGTTACTATGTAATAAAATATATTTTGCAAACTACCTGGTGAAACTAGGTTTATTATTAGTAGGATTAGATTTAGCATGTGGGTTGTTAGGATAAGGGTAGGATTCAATTTACTAGAATCTATTACACTCATCTCAATGTTGCATTTAACCAATATTTAGCTAAATGTTAGTTAGGTGTAGCATTTAGAAAATGTTCCAAACCTGACTCTAATTAAACTTTGCTTCCAGGAAAATGTTGCAGCTTACCCTATAGGTATAGGTCATAACACTCATTACAATGTCTTACAACACAACCAAAATAATGGACAGTTCAAAAGAAATATGACTAGAGAAAGAAGATGTCATATTTGGCAAATATGTTTTTAAACAAAAAAGTGAAAAAGATTGTATCAGAATGTTAATTTATTTTTAACATGGCATGTATAGAATGTTTGAACATAGAACATTTGTTAATAAATGTGTGTCCAAAGGAAAAAGAGTTTTGAATTTATATGGAGAAGTATGACCTTCACTCATGTTTTTCATTGGGAGGCTTAGTAGTAACACTACATTACAATGGCCCCTACAGTAAAAACTTCATATTTCAAAGGATTCAAATTTCCTGTTGTGAGAACAAAAACCCTTAGAGTTCCCTACTTGCTCATGAGACACATCAGAAAATAAAAAGAATAAATACAGGAAATCAGTGGTCTATAACTTTTAAAATATTTTATGGCCCTGTTTATATTTCTTACTTTTTCATGTTTTCCTCTTTTTCCCCTGTTTTATGTTCATGATATGGCTTTATCAAAGATGTAGTCTGTAACATGAACTCCACTAACACAGAAAAATGTTTTAGTAAGATCATCAAAAACATTACGGTGTTATACAAAAAAAGAGAGAGAGAGAGAGAGAAATAGAGGGATGAAGAGTAAGGTTGAGAGAGTGAGAGAATCCTATATGCCCTCTAGGCCATTCTAGACTATGCCTTTCGTGTTGTCATGGAAACAATAGCCAATAGAGCAGGGTCTGATGTGTAAAGGCAAGGCTTGTGGGCTCTGTGTCCAGGTCTAGGGTTCAGAAACTCAAACATTCAACCTTCCTTCCGCCCCCATTATATGCACAGAAAATGAAATGAGATTGTACTCTCTTTCAATCTATTTTGGGTCCTTCATCTCTCTTCAGCTATCTCCTGCTCTGCCCCCCTTCCACTCTCTTCTAGTGCATCATGAGCCAAGCTGTGGTTATAATAAACCTTCAGCAGAGAAAGACCTTTAGGTTCACATCCAGGGTACAGCAAACTATGGAAGAAGTAAATCAGACTTTGTAAAAGTCTTTGCTGGACTTTTTGGGGTTTATTGTTTTACATATCATTATTATCAGTATTACTATTATTTATTACTTTTAAATAAATAGTAATTAATATTTATCATTTGTTATTCGTTTTGCAAACTTAATTTCTGGAAAAGTTAGGACATTTTGTAATATGCAATAAAATCAAAGATGTGCAATTTTTGTAATTCCTTTTTACAAAGACCATTATTTATTGCACAAAAGTAATGTCTTTATTGTTAGGGTTGACCAACTTGAGCACAATTTGTAAAAAATATTTTTTTTTTATTAGATGTGTCATGTCCTTGTGCCATGTGTCAGTCTGTTTTTGTTTGTGCTTCTGTCATCGTGTTCTTTCCTAGCCCTGCCCTTGTCCTGCCCCCAGACCAGTTGTGAAAACAGCATCCATAAAATACTCAGTCTTTGCAAGCAAAGATGGGTCATGGCTCACCACTTTGTGCCAGACTTCATGAGAGAATTGTCAGTAATGAATGTAGTTCTTTTACCATCTACAGTACATTATATTGTGAAAAGATTCAGGGAATCCAGAAAAATCTCCAGCCATGTAGGATAAGACTGAAAACCACTGTTGAACGTGCATAACCTTAGTGTCCACAGAAAGCACTGAATGAGATATCTGTGATTGATCATGCTACTGTGAGGTGAAGGCATGTGAGGTGAAGGCATATTATGTAGCATTGTCCTTCAGTGAACTGTTATCTAATGTTTATTATGATTACTATTTTGCTTTGGTGGAGGAGGTGCAACAGTCTGGGCAGGCATCACCAGTCAGCACGAAACAGATTTTGTTATTGGACATAACTCAGTCACTGCACGTTCTTACCTCAGAGACATCATAGAACCCATTATCATCCCCCAATTCCGCCAGCATACACCCAACTTTCTGTTTATGGATGATAATGCTCCACTACATCATGGCAGAATTGTCACAGCTCGACTTCAGGAAGTTGAGTGCCTGAGTATGAGTGCCTCATATGATATGGCCATCAATGTCCCCTGACCTGAACCCCATAGAGCACGTCTGGGACCAGTTAAGGCAGAGACTGCATGATCGTACCCCACCCCCACGTGACCTATCAGAACTGCGTGTAACACTTGTGGAAGAGTGGAACACATTGCCTCAGGACAACATCATTAGGCTAGTGAGAAGCATGAGACGTTGCTGTCAAGCTGTCATTGCGGCAAATGGTCGAAACACTCGCTACTGACATTGCCAATTTTTGTTATTTGGGGCTATCCCTGTTATTGTCTAAATTTTTGGGGTAATAAATATTAAACTAATGAAAATTGTGTTTCTTCTTATTAGTAATATCAAAGGGAACTTTTACTTATTTCATTAAAATTCAGAGCAAATAGGGAAAGCACTCATGGAAATAACAATATTCCTAACTTATTGTGAGTAGTGTATATAGTTAGGAACACACCTGGAGGACATGAGTATGGCTGCATACATACATATTTTAGCACTTGAGTGTTCAATGTGTATGTATTTTCCCTGTGTGTGTGCAAGTGAATATATGGTGGGAGGTTATAGTAAAGAGTGGCAACATTCATTTTCCCTCTCGTCTGCATTCTAAATCTGTCTCACTCGGCAGTTTAATGTGCTGCCGCTCACTAAGTGTTTTGTGTCATCCAAAATATGTGTGTTTCAATCCTCCTGGTCCACCCCATCCCTTCTGATTGTGTGCTCACCCTTCGCCACTCTGTAATCAGCGAACAGTGTGTGCGTAATCAGAGCCCACTCACAAACACACATGCACAAACACACCCCTGAATCGGAAGTCATCAGAGGTTGCTCTCAAACACTTTACATGTAATGATCCACTGCACAGTTTAGTGGAGGCCAAACACATTGGTTCAAACCAGCTTAGTACCATGAGCCAAAATACTACCAGTGATCAATAAGCCTGGTGGAAGGCTTTATGTCTAATCGCACATATAGAAGAAGATTACATAGCATCTAGGACATGTCATCCTGTTACTTTCCCGTGGCCATCAGACTGAACCGATATGCCTGATGGCCCTTTAAAGTGATGGTTTATTAAAACATATTCATTCAGCCAAGACATGTGTGGTACCTGAAGTAGAACGTTAATCAGACCTGAAATTTGGGCCCAGACCCAAAAACAGCTCAAGAACTTTCTGCCTGAGTCCATCCTGATCCCAGAACCAGTTTTTCAAATGGAATTTCTGCCCAGTAGTTTATGGTTGCAGTGAGGGAGAGATCAGGACTGCCTGCAGGACAGTCAAGCAAACAATCATGTAAATAAAGCTTCTCTTTTGTAGCAGGTGCAGAATGAGACCTTGCATTGTCTTGCTAAAATTACCATGCCACACCTCCATGTCAATGGTACCTTAGAAATATACTACATATAAAAGTCACTCATGTTGTGGACACTGATACACCTCAATACTCTGACAGATGTTAGTCTGTGCACCTGTTGCTGATAATAGTCAGAATGGTCCATTTCATCGTTGCTACAGAGAACATAGTGTCCATTTTTTCCAAAAACAAGCTGAAACCTGGACTCGGGACCCAGAGAACTCAGCAGGGTTTTTGCAGTAGCCTGAATCATACTTATTCAACAGTGATTTCTGATAATAAGTCTGGCTTGCAAAGACTTAGCTTTTGGTGGATGCTCCTTTCACACCCAGCCATAATACCTGCACCTGTTACCAGTTCACCTGCTTATTGTGGAATGTTTAAAAATGAAGTAACATGAATATTCTATGAACTTTATATTGTCTCTATTCCAGGTTTTAAGAGTATGTGGTAGGAATCAAATTCTATATTCATATATATTTACAACATACAATCAAGTTAAGTAACCTTAAACAGTCTGTGGTTTTTGACACTGTATGCCATACTATTATCTATACAAAATAGACATAGCATAGCTAATCAGTAGTAGCAGTTTACTGAAGCCTTATCTTTTTTGTTCATGTTTATAAATAGTGAATGTCTTGAATGTCTTGCTTGTTAGACAGTCTTGCATCAAGCTTGAGATTTAATTTGAGATAATTAGCAAACCATAGGTGCCATTCATCACAATCTTGGCTCAATATATGTTAACAGAATTAAGATTACTTTAAGAGTACATTTTGCATTATACTAAAACTAATATATAATAATAAGAATATACTACTACTAATAATAATAATGATAAGAAGAATCATAATAAATAATCATAATAATAATAAAAAACATATGCCATTAGGGTAAGCAGAATGTCCTTAAAGTAAGCAATGAGCAAGTCCAAGCACATATGGGCCAAGTGGGCTCCATGCCACAGAAAGGGGCCTCTTTACAGTCAAAACAATTAACCAAGATTTTTTGAAAGCCCTGCATAATTAATTTACTACACCTTATAATAAACCGGTTTGTACCACAGTCACTTCCTGTAATACAGTCTTTTGTCTCTTATTGTGTACCCTAGAGACCCACATGTCCCAAAAGGGGCAAGCTTAGTTAGTCCAATGTTGTATGAGTGTATCATGTTTGGTGAAAATAAGACAAAGGCTTCATGAGATTTAGCTGTTTGTTTTTTTGTGTTCATTATTGGCATATAGCAGCCACACTGATTACACTTGTCAACATGTTTTTCATCATTTTTAAAGAAGAGTTTTTTGTGCATAAAATGACACCACTTTCATTGCCATGCACCAAAGAGATCACATTTCTTATGTTCATTTGGAATTGACAATGAGATATAACTGATTATGATATATAAATTCATATGATAAGTGACAACTGATAGCTGATAACTGATCATTAGACTTTATATTACACAACTTTCAAATTTCAAGATTATTGGTCAGTGGTAAGCCTGTCAAATGCTTGCTGAATACTGATTGGTTAATGGTGGCCATAAATTTTGGCCTATCAATTAGCCCTATGGTGTCCACTTATAATCAAAGAAGCAGCCTACAAAATTTCAGCTCGATCACATGGACAGATGCTGAGAATTTAATATGCATTTTTCCAGAAGGTTTAATTAGCATATGGCAGCCATCTTGCTCACCAATATTAACGTTTTTTTAATAATTATTAAGGTTTTGGTCTGCATATCTGGTCAGACACCAATAATGTGAAGACTGGGCATAACTCACAGACTATTTTGCAAAAGTACATTTTGCATACTATGGTAATAAGCAAAAAATTTAAGAGGGGTAATGATTCAAATGGCAGATTATCTTGTCTCATTGACATGTAGAGAGAGAGTTGTGTTAACTCCCTTCACTCCAGTGGACCATTGTTTTTACAGCAATGGCAGATCGTGCAGCTTCTTGATAGTCCCTGGCTGCAGCAGAAGAGACCATTTGTAATACACTTTTGAAAGGTGAGAAGAAGATTATATATCTACATCACACTTGGGTCAAATTAAATTGTGCATTAAAGCGTGTTAGTGGATCTTCCTGCTAAAAGAGCTGATTTGGGCAATGATAACAGATATGGCTAGGCTATTGGATAATGTTAGCAACACATAACATTAACCACAAACAGCTACAACCAGCCTACCAAATCTCCTTCTCCTCACTGCATTTTATTCAATGCTGTGGAATTAGAAAAACAGACTTATAAACATGATTTTTGTGGGGCTGATGGCTAAATAGGTGTTAAATATACAATGTGATTAAAAGGTGGTGGTAAAATAAGGAGATCCGCTTTGAAGTATGAAGTAACATTACACAAATGATAAGGAATAATTACTAATGATATGTATTTAGAGGCATATCTGACTATCCTAAACAGTGAATAATAATGTGATTTATGGTTTGGGTGTCTTCAGAACAAGACAATTTAAATCTACTGATATCTACTGAATACTAAAAGTATTATCCTACTGTATTATAGTAATAGTCATTTTATTAAACATGTATTCTATTACTGTAATATATAAGTAATGTTGTTAGTACATTAGTAATCTGCTCTAGATCTGTTCCTCATCACAAGGAAGTGATTGAAGTTCCTTAAAGTTCCAACATTTTAGTTGGGTTCTCTATCAAGACGGTCTTTATCTTACCTTATGTTCCAGCACAGCCTGTCAAAGTCTACACAGTACGGGTGTGTTTAACCATTTCTATCTTTTTTCCCTCTCTTTCAGCACAAGGACCTCAGGAAAATTCAATGGAGTAAAGATGTCTTGCAATAATACCTTAATTAAACATTATACTTTGCAATGGTGTTGTCTTTATCTGTGAAAAAGTGTAAATGTAATGTTTTAAATATAATTTTACTTTGTTTTGTAATCTTCAGTGATAGTAAAATTTTCCTGGCTTACTTGAGCTAAACATTTTTTCTCTTCTCTGTGAGAGTAGGGGAAACATGTACATCTTGCATGCTTTTCTCTAAGCTGATTGAAGCAGATAACACCATCTTCATTATTGTATTCTTTAATAGGGCCCAAAATTTCTAGCAACCCCCTTGACAGATGTCATTGTAATTATATTGTTATTCACTTCACCTGTCAGTGGTTTTAATGTTGTGGCTTATTGTGTATATGCAAGGACAAAACAGAGAAAAGGGAACAGACTGCTTGACATGTTTCTTAAAGATTCTGTAAGGGAACAGGTAAGACCCCTGCAGTTAAAGGTCTCACCTAGCGGCCGGCGCCGGTCTCCATCCCCCGAGTACTAACTGGCCCAACCAAATACAGGTGCGGCCGGTTAGACCCCTCATCACCTGGCAATATAGGCAGGGCCAGGACGTGGGGAGAGCACGGAGGATACTCGTTGTGTGCCGTTGAAAGGCAACGATTGTAGGGTCAGTATTGAACGCGCAGCACCAGGTTGGTACTGCTTAGGAAGTACTTAGTTTTAGGGTCAGTATTAAACGCTTAGCCAAGCGTTAGCATTGTAGGATACGGTATCGAACTTTGCACGAACTGAGCTGAGCCTAGCTCCAGCGAGGGCAGTTGCTACCGAGCGCCCTTCGTGGCTTTCTCCTACTGAGCGCCGGTTCCTGTGTTGCTGGTTTTTGCAAATAAAGACTCTTTGTTAACCGCACTGGTTTCCAGACTCACCTCCATTCGTGACAGATTCATGGAGTTTATATAAGATATTATTAAATTAATTCATGACAATCATTGACATTAAGCTGTTTGTTTACTTCTGTTCTGAGTCTTTAATATTCACCTGTGTTTCCGCTTCTGTCCCAGGTGAGTCATGAAGTTTACATTAGTCATTAAATCATAAAGATTAATTAGACGCTCCATTGCCATGGGATTACTGAAACTACCATGAAGTAAAGAAACAGTATAATTAATTTGACCTCAAATTTGATGCACTCCTTCCCTTTCCCTCCCTATAAATATATCAATAAATATTAGAATATAATTTTTCTTGGCTTCCATACAAGTGTAAAGAAAGATCCAAAGCAATAAACAGCATGCTATGTAATCAAAAGTATGTCAGCAAGGAAGGTAACGCCAGCCAACAGTACACAAATCTTCAAATAGCACTAAATTGTAAATAAACAGCTCAGCCTGCTGTAGGAATATTGCTGATCAATGCATTTCTTGGCTAATAATAATCACATATTGTGTACACATTCAGCCTGCCTGGCATGAACTTCCTGGAACTATCAAAAGTCTATGTGAATTACATGACAATGAAGCATTTTGCATTTCCATTGATGCTACTTTCTCTGTTCATGGTTCTGATTTGTCTTTACCTAAGGAATCATTCAGTAAATACAGCATGTCTGGCAATTTTTTGTTAGGAAGATAGAAGGCCCAATGAATTAGCCTTCGCTATAGCGCCACCTTGAGGTAGATCAGACTATTACCTACTGACCAAATTTCATGTCTCTACAAAATATGGTTTGGTCTGGGCGACTCATTTCAGAGCAGAATCAGAGCAATAATAATAAGAATAGAATAAGTAAATTCTTAATATTAATAATAGAGTCCTAAAATATCTGTCTTGAAATAAAGTAAATTTGGTTTACTTTTTATTTGATTAATACAAGCATCTATATATTTTTTAATTGCTAGTTCTTTGCAGAGTGGTGTTTTCAAAAATTGTTTATAAAAAGATGCATCTAAGGGGATCTGTACTAACTGTTTTATGAAAATGACTTCATCCTCTGAACTGAGAGGTCGATAAAGAGTCAAGATTGGAATAATGCTACATACAGTGGGTACGGAAAGTATTCAGACCCCCTTCAATTTTTCACTCTTTGTCATATTGCAGCCATTTGCTAAAATCATTAAAATTAATTTTTTCCCCTCATTAATGTACACACAGCTCCCCATATTGACAGACAAAAACAATAATTTTTTTAATTGTCGATTCAAGCAGCATTCTTTTGTCATGCACTCTAGCTATAGTATGATGCCATGAATGCAGAGGTCTGTGGTCTGCTGGTCTGTACCTGTTGTCTGTTGATACTGTGTTAGATGTAGCATTCTGGCTCAAAGGGAACTATATTTCATTCCCTGCTCAGCGCCAGGCTGTGATGAGAGGAATGACAATAAAGCTAGACTTGGCTTGACTTCAGAAGTCCAGGATGCATCCCACTACCACTTAATCCTGCACTCTCAAAATAGACGTGTAAAAAACAGTAAAAACATTCTGTGCTTTTAAAGAGCTTATTTCACAGGAAACCAGATTTTCCTAGCTTTTTAAAATTTAGCATGCAAACAAATACAGAAGTCCATATGGTCTGAAAATTACACAGCAAATATAACCTGTTTTAAATTAGTTGATTTATATATGCTCTTTCAGCATGTAGCGGTTCAGTCCCACCTATATATACTGAAGTTATATGCAGTGTTTCAGCCTGAACTGCTATTAAAAGAGGCACAATCAGGACAGCCAATTGAGAATGAAGGTCATTTGCATACAACAGTAACAAAAACAGCCTGTGCAGTAATATAGGTTGAAGAGTGGTGTGAAAATAAACCATGTCTGTTTTATATATAAACTCATATACAGCTTATACATGAACTCTGTGAAGATAATTGTAACGATCTGGGGTTGTTGGCAGCACACGCAGGCAGGACTTTGGTTTATCGTTTTCTTTACGACACGAAAACAATGGAACTTAGGAACAATGAGACACAGGGCTAGGAAACTATGAGCTATGAGACAATGAGAGACGAGACAGAATTAAGGAAACTTGGAGAAATAGGGAAACATGACTATGGACATGGGAAAACCTAGGGGTGAAACATAGGCAAGGCATGACTAAGAACTAGGGAAACATGGACAAGGCAAAAAACATACTGTGAAACACTAGGGGAAACAGTGCTGGGGGCAAAAACAAAGTCCACAACAGGGGGTGCAAAGTCCACGGACACGGGAACAAAAACAGTGGCCCGGGCTGTGGAAACGGTAGCCCGGGCCACAAAAACAACGTCCTGCGGAAGCCGGGCTACTTCCGCGACGCTCTTCGTGCAGTCTCCGGCGTCGCGTTCGACCCGGAGACTGCTGTTCTCCCTGGCAGCAACCTCTTCACTCTGGGGAGAGCGGGGGCTTCCATTGTGAACAGCGTTGACCCAGAGAGGACAGGGGCTTCGGGTAACGGCCTCGGCAACCCGGGAGTGACAGTATTTTCCGGCGTCAACCTCATCGACCCGGAGCGGGCAGGGGCTTCCGGCGTCTACCTCGGCGACCTGGAATCAACGGTTTTATCCGGAGTCGACCTCGATCTGGGGTTGTTGGCAGCACACGCAGGCAGGACTTTGGTTTACCAACCTTTTATTTATGACACGAAAACAATGGAACTTAGGAACAATGAGACACAGGGCTAGGAAACTATGAGCTATGAGATATACTGAGAGACTTAGGGACTACGAGTAAGACATCCAGCAACAGATAGACACGAAGACAAAGACCGACCTCGAAGGGTGGCACATGGGGACTTTTAAAGATACAGGAAATGACCCACAGCTGAGCACAAACTTGACTCAGCTGTGGGGGCGGGGCTATGACGTGGTTCCTGACAATAATAAGATGATGAAATGTAGGGCATGATCCATGTTACATGAATTCCAATTCTATTTCTAATTATACAAAAATGCTTGACCTGAAACAAAATGAGTTTAAATAGTGACTCACAAAAAATGTGTTTGTAATTAACACATTAACCTGGAAGTGTGTACAGCTTGAACCTAAAGCCAGTCAAAGCAGACTTACTGACACAAATGCATTGTTGCATTGTAATGAAGAAGGAAGATGGAGTTTATGGACAAAGATTATTGTATTGTCTGTGGATCAGGGTCATCTGTATTTGAGGGAAAAGAACAGAACTTAATACAGAATGCACCCAAATGAGAGCAGTGCAGAATAACTCAACTCAGGGTAAAATGCTGACAAAAGGATTCCTCTGACAGGCTGACTGTGTTTGTGTTTCATGGGGGTGTGTATGTTAATGTCTGTTTTTTTTTTGTTTTTTTTTTGCTGTCTTGTGTAGACCGAACATTCCCATGATGATGGGAAAACATGAAAAAGTTATTTTCCAGTACTCCTGCCATTTATTTATTTATTTATTTTTGATGCTACAGGGACATTTCGATAGAACCTTACAAGGATTTGTTTTTAAATCTTATGCAACCAGAAGCAGTGGGACCCAAGTTTAAATCCTGATGACACCATATCTGCCTGTTGCAGTCTATCTCTGAATAAAAAGAATGGCTTATGTTCTCTATCCTGTCCATCCACAGCGCTGCTGGCCAGTCCTGGCCACAGGCCAGTACGCATACTCTGAACTGGGCAGTCAGCACTCTCCTCCAAAAATGCCCTACAATGCTGTATGAGCTGCAGCTCAAAAAAAGATAGTGGCCAGCTTCATGTGCCTCAGGGGAGGCACATACATGCCTAGGCACTCACAGATTGCTTGGTGCCATTCAGTAGATGATTTTGTTGATCTTCTAAATGAAAAGAGGTCAACAGGGAATAAACGTAACATTTTGAGAACAATTTCATTTTATTTGCCGACTTACTGGAAAAGTATATTGTAAAATATACTGTGCTATAACCTTTGCACAGGTCAAATGTTTAATTTTCTCCCAAATAAAATAGATAAACAACAATTCTGTTTTAAAAAGTTCAAAAGCATATTATATGTATTAAATATCATAGCATAATGCAAAAATGTGACAATGCTTTTTGGAGAATGTCATCTAAAACAGTTGTACTGTTTGAACACTAAAGTTTGCAAACATTCCAGCACCAACTAAACCCACACCACCCAGCTCTATTATCATTAATAATAATTGATGAATTAATGAATTAAACAACACAAACCTCTTTTTACTTCATATTTCATACAGATTTTGAATGGAATTGGATTGTGGACCCTGGGCTAGATATTATTTCTGTCACAATCTCTAGGTGTTTGGCAGCACACGCAGACAGGACTGTTTGGTTCTCAATGGGTTTATTTGACACACAGATGACTAAGGAACATACAGGAGACTATGAGCTAGGAGACTTTGTGTTTTGAGATACACTGAGGCGAACAGGGGAAGACATACAACAACATCGCACAGCAACAAAGACAGACAAAGACCGACCTCGAAGGGTGGCACACAGGGACTTTTAAAGACATGGGAAACGACCCACAGCTGAGCACGAACTCGGCTCAGCTGTGGGGGCGGGGCTAAGGCACGGGATTCCTGACAATTTCAGTGTTGAACCACTCAGACTAGCAGTGATACCACTGTGCCTGATACACACACTACTTAGAACCATAGAACATGGAACGGTTATTGCTATGCTAAAAATGGACTACCATGCAAATAATATCTGGTCAATGTAGTCTTGTAGTCATATTTCGAATAAAACACTAGTAGAAGTGCAAGAATGATTTTATTGTTTCTAGTAAATTGGACACTGAGTAACGACCAAACAAACTTATATTTACATAAAGAGTATGTCCCATATGTATTATATGTATACTTTTATGGAATCTTTGGATCTATGGATCTTTCTTTCCTTTTTTTATATTTACTATTTGATTGTTTGCAGTCCTTAATTTGAATTTTATTTAAGACAAACTAAGCATACCCAAAATGTTGTTTTTAAAAGATCAAAGATATTTTTTAGCGTTCTCCTGTTTAAAAAAATAAGGTAGGTACTCATTTGTAAAACTCAATTTAGTTGAAAAGTAGGAAAAATTTGACTAGACAACAGCCAGACTTAAATACTGCCATCCCTGGGGAATCTAACCTTTACTTTAGTAGAACCTTCCCAGCAATATGATATGGGCTAAAAGGCCATATTGGCTCCTGACAAATCTCTTAGGGGCACAATTTTTGCAGCCATGCCTGAGGTAACCAGTTCAATGTGTGAACTAAATGTTAGCTAATGTTGTGCAAATTGGTCAACTAGCACACTCAACATTGTCACATTGCGTTAAACAGTTCATTTTTTCTGCAAAAAAACAGCAATAACACTATGACGAAAGCATGTTAGTGGAAACCCATACAGACTGCACTGAAGTGTCTGCAGTTTGAAAAATATTGTCCCAACAAGAGAGTTTGGTGATGATTTGGAAGTTTTTCAGAATAACTGAAATCACCTGAAATGGCTGGTTCTCCATGGTACACAGTTAGATGAAAACTGTGGTAGAATGAGAAGGTTTATTATTCCCTCTTTTGCCCCCTTTGGTGGCATGTCAACTATCCTCCCAGATATCCAATTGAAAGAAAAGTTGGAACCTTCCCAGAGGTTCCAGCCTACCAAAACTCCTCCAAGATCACAGTGATGACTTTTAGTAATGGACAAACTTTGATGAACATCTAAGAAAAAGCAGGCCTTGTCAGCCTCAAAAAAGGTCATGATTCACCATTAAAATGATGAAGCAAAGAAGCAAAAATGGTACCCATGGGAGAGAAGCACAGCTATCCAAGAGACACCTTATGGATCCCGACGCTTGGGTGATGTGCCATAAGCCATCAGTCTGTCATCTAAAGCTCAAGTGCAGTTGGGCTATGGAGCATGACAACTGGAAGTATAAGAGAACAGCTCAAAAGAAGAAAAAAAAAGACTGTAAATTTGAAAATTCTCTAACATGGCTGAATCAAAGCAATCTGGCAAATAATATAGTTCCAACATTTCTCCACAGTAATGTAAAAGACTGATCTAGAGGTATATTTAACATATATTTTGTTGTTGCTTAACATTGCTAAACCTAAATCTAGCAACAACAAAAAAAACAACAAAAAAAATGCCAGGAGCATTTTGTTGGTTCTATTACACCTTTGCAAAGTCAGGATGCCATCAAACACACATACACCCAACATAGCCAATCCAAAGAGCTGTCCAAAGTGGGATCTGAACCATTACATCATCAGCAGTGGCCCAAGAGGATGTGGATGTATCTCCACTTGGGCAGTGTGCTTGCGCTTGCTGAATGGATCGATCGCCCCTGGTTTTATTCCTCGCACGTCTAGCTGGCTGTGACACCACAGCGCCGTGCTTCAGCCAAGCTAAACTCTCTGCCACTGCTGCTGCTGCTGTACTGGGCGAGGGAAGCATGTAGCATCTCCCCACAATGACCCGTGGAGCCTGTTTCAGGGCAGTCGATACTGTTCACAAAGATAATCCATTACGTCTGTCACATAATGCCAAGGTTATTACACATACCTCAAATCCACCACTGGCAGGTCATCAAACTGACATCTAATACCCACCATGGACACTTTGAAAAATGAGTGTGTTCGACATTTCCAATATCTTCCTTGTGCTTTCAGAAAGGTGTTGAAAATAAAAGATGACTTGATTTGAATCAGAAATTCAGACATTTTTATAAAAAACTAAGATGCTTACTTTCTACATTAGCTTTCCATGTGTTATCATACGTACCACCATATCAAAGAAATTGTCCATCAAAACATGATTTTGATATTTGTTTATTTACTCCAGATGTAGTTGATTAGTTAAAACATGTCTGGAGTCCAAGTTTTGTTTCTAGTTTTAGAACAAGAGCTATAGGGCTAAAATGTCTAACAAACAATACACATCAAAAGTCACCCAAATGCGCTCTTCATTAATGCGATGCATACATTTTGTGCATTCTTATGCAAACGTGTCTATTTTTTCTGTTTTGTGTTGATGACCATCATAAATATAGAGGAATTTGACCCATCTGTTGTTGTCTAAACAAGCTGTTAAAATTATTATTCAAACTGTTATTAAATTTTGTTTATTTTAATAGTGCACAGTAAGTCATACTGTGCCTTAAACCACATAAACGAGTCAACATGACATGAATGGAGACATTTTGGGATGATGTATTTATGGAAAAGATTTGGGTGACTATTGATTCTATTTACTCCTCCAAGTGCCAGTTTTACAAAAAAGAAGCAAAATTTGGACTCACTGCAACTTGACTTACTGACAAAATATGGGATAGCTAGAAATTGTGTCAGTTTGAGTTCCTTCAAATCTTGAATGCAGTTTTTTTTTTCAGGATATATGTTTTGCTGGGCTATTTAAATATGAATCAAGAAAGTTGACTTAAATGAAGATATGCCAAAAATCACTGCCCAATTTGAATTGCCCAACCTATACTCTGCCCACAAAACTGCAAATGTTTCAAGGTCAAACAAGCTTACTGAGATATGTTACTAAATTGATACTAGCTTTAAAGAAATAATTATTTTGATGCAACACAATCAGCAAAAGTTAAAATAAGAGAGAGATAATATTTTAAATAAAGTGCACAAAATATTCAAGTATTCAGATATTCATATTTAGACCTTTGTCTAAAAATTCATTCAAAAATTGTTAAAAAGGAATATTTCTCAACGCAAAATTGAAGAGAACTTACATCTTAAACATCTACAGTACATAATATTGTGAAAAGATTCAGAGATTTCAAAGACATCTCAATGTGTAAAAGGAAAGGCCAGAAACCACCAATGAATGCACATGATTTTTGAGTACTCAGGTGGCACTGCCTAAGAAACTGCCATGCTACTATGACCAATATCACCACCTGGGCTTGGTAGTTCTTCACTTGGTAGCCACTTAACACAGACCACTGGTGAACCAAGAAATGCACTTGAAACTTGAAAATATTACTCAAGGAAGAAGCTATACATAAACTCTATAGTATGAAGAAATGCCAGTTCTCTAGGCCCAAGCTCATCTCAGATGGACCAAAGACTGTAGAACCCTGTGCTGTGGTCAGATGAGTATACATTTAAGCTTGTATTTAAAAAAAAATTGGTGTTGAGGTCTTAGTACCAAAAATGAAAATGACCATGCAAATTGTAATCAGTGAAAGATACAAAAAGGTGCATCTGGGATGATATGGGGGTGCATCAGTGCCCATCGCTTGGGTGAGTTGCATGTATGTGAAGGAACCATTAACTTTAAGGTGTATGTTAACATTTCAATGAAGTCTCTCCCTGGGATGTCCATGCTTATTTCACCAGGGCATTTAGCATGTCTTCATAGACACCTTATGCTAGTGTGTATTTTTCTAATCCACTGATGTACATGTAAGGTATTTTAAGTTAAATAGTACCTAAAGACTGCTATTTTACCATTATTAACATTAATAGAGTATAACACATTTGGGCAGTAAATAAAATTGTTATTTTGCATGGTAGACATGGTAGGACCCCTGGTATCTATTACCACCACTGTAAAGAAATCTTGGTTGTTGGTACGTTTCTCTGTAAACAATATGGTTTCACATTAAACCACTACAAATGACTTTGTTTACTTCTCAACTATTAAATTAGGAAGACATTTTTTATTAAATTTCCTTTCAATAGGTCCCTCTAAAGGTAGGTATTCTTACTAGTTTCAATGGGGGATTTTTCTCTACATTCTGTATAACTTGTCCAACTGTGCAAAAGTTTGCTATAAAATAATGCACACATAAGTCAATTGTACTTTATGTTGACTTGATATTGTACGTAGTGACTCTTCTCTATTTAATTAAATGATAATGGATGGCATAATTATATTAAGTTAAATTCTCCAATGTAGTTTTATTTGGAGTGCCGCCTGTCGATGTGTGTCGCACTCGGACAGATCCCCAAGAGAACCTCTCCTCCTCTCAGAGTCTAATGAAACGGATGGAGCTGCCTGGGTGCCAAATCCTACAGAAAAAAATGACTCTCATTGAAAGGCCACCACTGAGAGTCGCACCTACTCGCTCTCTGTCAGCACTCATCCGTCTGTAAGGAGACTGCTGTGTACAGAACAAATGGACACAGTAATCCCTCTGCCTCTCTCTCTCTCTCTCACTCACTCTCTCTCTTTGTCCATCTTTACACTAGTCCTTTTCTCTCTTTGTTTTGGTCCTTCGTTCATTCTCCTCACTCTCTTTTCCTTGCTCTCTTTTCACTCACTCTCCCTTTTCCATCTTTTCTCCTCTTTATTCTCTACCTCATCTTACACAGTTTCATTACTTCTGTCAGCACTTCCTTTCATTTTTCTCATCTCTGCATCTATCTCAACACTGTCATCTATCCCATCCGTATGTCTTAAATCCCTCTTTTATTCCTTACTTCATTCATGCCTTCCTTTTCTCCTTTTGACTCTCACTCGCTCCTCTATGCTCTCTCTTTTCCACTATTCATCTTTCACTCTGTGCTTTCTCATCTTCCGTCTTTAATTTCTCGACTTTCTCTCTCTTCCCCGCTCTCTCTCTCTTTCTCATTGCACTGTCCTTCACATCACCTCCCTTGTCTCCGTGTTTCTTTGCTCTGTGTTTTCAGTCATTCCTTTATCAATTGTCCTTCCTCTTCTTCTTTTTCTCACTCCCATATCATTCATGTATCTTTTTCCCCCTTTTTCACTCCTCCTTTTCCTTCCCTCACTTAATTAATTCCCCTAACTGTTTCTCTCTGTCATTTCTTTTTAACACGTCCATCTATCCCTTTTTTCATCTCTCTCTCTCTCTGTCTCATCACACTGTTCTTCACACCATCTCTCTTTTTCCATCTTTCTTTACTTACTCTCTTTTTAGTCATTCTTTTATCAATTCTCCTTCCTCTTCTTTGTGTTCTCTCTTATTTCCATCCCTTTCTCTTTTCCTCCCATCTTTCACTCCTCCATCCTCTTCCTTACTTAATTAATTCCCTTAACTCATTCTCTCTCTCTCTCTCATTCCTATTCAAAATTGCCCTCTATCCCTTCCTCTTCCTCCTCTCTCTCTCTCTCTCTGTGTGTGTGTGTGTGTGTGTGTGGTGTGTCTCTCTCTCTCATGCGCTTTCTTTAATCCATGTGGACTATATTTTACAATACTGGCATTGCTCCATATTGTTGTGCAGTACTGAATGGTCAGTCTAAAAGGTCTACACTTTTCAGTGCTTTACTTGACCCTTATGTAAACATCATGATGCTACAGCCATATTTCAATTGATGAGACAATGCTTTATGATAATACAGATACAGCGATGATGATCATTTAAACCCTGCATAGTGAACATGTTTCCTCTAGCCCAGTACGTCAAATATCGCAAATGGAGCACTCCATTAAACCCACTGACTGCACTTGAAGGCACGTTCACATCTGATCAACTGAAACAATTTGTTTGCGAGTCGCAAATGGCTTTGTGGTTTAAATATTATCGTCGTTATATGAGCAAAATGTTTCAAAAGTCTCATAAAAACTACCAACCTGTCAACGAAGCTGAGCTGAGGAGTGCAATTCTTCACACACACCGTTTCAGTGTTTCAGTCTGTTCTCGCGTGCTGAGCGGTCAATTCAGCCAGGACAATCGGACCTTTCAGGGCTGGAATATCAATCCACGTTAGCACGAGAGCGTTATTTCATCCGTTCGCGGTGGTCCTTAAAGGCCATGGTCTTATCCCTCCATTCTTCAAAGAGGCGACGTCAAATGTGCCCTGGCCGCTGATCAGCGTCCACCCCGTCCCTGATTGTAAACATCAGACGGATGTCAATCGCCGTTTGTCCCAGGCGGGTGAGGAGGAGCTCTCCGCCTCTTGCAGCTTTCAAGGCATTTGACGTCTCACGATGGACAAAGCTACGGATCTCGCATCTAGTTTTGCCTCATATATGCTCGCGCTGTTCTTTCCTCTTCTCTTTCACCGACCAACCCCCCTCACCCCCACCACCCTACCCCTCCTATCTCCCTCCCTCCCCCTTCTCGGCCCAGCCATTGTTCACACTGATTGGTAACGTAAGCTTCGCATCAACGCGCAAGCCCCCTCCCCGTGCAAAGCCTTGGAGCACGTTGGCGTCCATCCAGCGCGCATTGTTTCCTTTCAATTCAGTTTAGTTTACCTACAAAATCCTATCCCATTTCTCGAATCAGGGAGGATAAAGATTGATCTTGTTTTTTTGCTCTCTTTTCGCAATAGCCGCTACATCCCTGTGTAATCGGAGCACCGGTTGAATGGGGGCTAAATAGGTTTTCGTCAGGCACGTGCTGCTGGGCCTTTAGGGACTCAAGTACCTAGCCCTTTGGCATTGGTGCCCTTTTTGCAAGAACATTGCCCATCGTCTACAAAACTTTGTTTGGTTTCATTTTGTCCCGCACTTTCCTCCAGTGGCTAATTTTTTATGCCGATTAAATCTCTCCCCCTGCGTTCATTTGAGCACCTGCCCTTCTAAATGTTCCTTCCCAACCCTAGTCTTTGTGAATAGTGATCAAGGCGTAAATTTATAGAAATGTTATAAAATGTTTCCACACAATACAGCTACTTTAAGGTGCCCCCATTGCTGACACAGATGTTCCGTAGTGCAAAGAGCTGTAACCTCATTAGGTAGCATTGCCACTAGCATGGATGCTCCGCAGCAGCTGCACATAAGTCTGAAGTCACTATGCCCAAAGTGCATAAAGTCCTCCAGCATCTGGGCTGCATTCTCTGGCGGTATGGAGCTACAAACAGTACCTCTGAGATAAGGTAGAGTGGCATTAAAAAAAAATAATTAACCATTTAACTTCGCCACCTGACCTCCCTAATGCTCTTTGACGGAATGCAATTAAATCCTCACAGTAATGTGTCAGCATCTAGTGTTAAGCATTCCCATGTGTGTAGCGGCTGTTACTGCAGTAAAAGTGGAGCAATATCTGTATTAGTATCCCTGATTAAAATAGACATGACTAAAAAACGTTCAAATATACAATGTACATTTCAGCACCAAGGACAGCAGCAGCTGGCCTCAGTTAATAGTGTTAAAGGGCATTTGGACTGGGAAAAAAACAGAACTGGTAAACTGGCTAAAGGCTGTTAAATAAGTAGCTTATACTAAGCACCTTTAGTGTGTAAGTACCCATCTCTGCTAATGATGAAGGTGCCCAAAAGAGGTTCCTAAACCTAAAACTTCCATAAACCTTCTGTGAAATGTAAATGTTCTATGCTGAACTGTGCATCATAACCTCAAGCAATTTGTAATATTTAATTGTGCTCGATAAAGAGCATGTGTACTAATTTCTCTTTAACAGGCAATAAAACATAATTTGCCTGGGGCCAAACTTTTGCATACCACTGCGCATAAAATAACCAGTTCATACTCTAGTGTGAGCAGAGTATGATAGGGTCAGACCTATGTCAAGACACTGCAATATATTATTGCAAGCATAGCTGCATCTCAACTTTCTGCAGAGGAAAATGAAGTGGCTGGAGTTAACAATACCTTGCACTCAAGACTGTGGTCCGTTGAGTATCAGGTAAGACAGCTCTGTCATGTTGTCATGGCTACACTCTTAGTTTTCTGTATAATGGCTTACACAAACAGGCCTGGTGAAGACCTATTTGACAAATACTGTACCCTTTGCATGCATGCATCTGTGTATTTTATGATGATTAGACTATTACATTCAAAAGCTTTGATTTATAACATTTGACTAAATTATGGAGGAATGGACAGCATTTCACCCATGGTGCTTATACTTGCTCTTTTACATTGCTGAATAAAGCAGAACCTGAAACAGACTGCACTGTTAACGATGACCGCCAGAATGACCCCCACAAGGCCGATAGGGCTACCAAACATCTGTCCTTTGATGACTCATTTAACTGTCAGTATAAAAATGAGTTAAGAATTTATGAAGAGGTTTTCAGTTCTACACTTTAAAGTGTAGGTTATTGTCTGGGATGTAACATCTCACAGTAATTATCACTGCTGTAGAACCCTTAATTCATTTCCATTACACAATGTTTCCATCAAAAGCTTACATTGTTTTTCCTTCTCACATAACGTCCAGGGTATCCAGTTTTGGAAATGTAAAGTTTTTGTCTGAAAGCGAAAAAATGTAAGAAGACCTCAAATAAAAAGGAAATATAAGGGCCATTTTAATGTAGGCAACATCATTCTCAATTTAAGATTATTGTAAGTTTTGTAATGCCTGGAGGAAGCAAAATTGTCTGCCACTCAAATAAGATCTTTAGATAAATTTTCTCAAAAATTATGAATAAATACATCTAGAAAATTTTTTTATATATCATCTATAAGCGAGATGCTTTTACTTGGCAAGATATTGTTTACTTGCAGTGTATTCATGGTTGTATGATCTTGGTCTTTAATTACTTGGGCAGTGGTAGCCTAGTGGTTAGTAACTTACCCCTGTGATCAAAGGGTTGCAGTTTCAAGTCCCTGCCCCAGTACCACAGAGGTACCCTTGAGTATGGTACCGTCCTGCAACACTGCTCCCCATGCACTGCTGACAGTTGCCCATTGCTCCATGTGTGGATGGGCTAAATGCACATGCAGGTCACATGCAGAGGTTGTGCACTTTGTCTGATGGGGTGTGTTCACAAATATCACTTTTATTATATTACATTATACAGTCTTACAAGGGAATCTTGTGTTTTTTTGTTCTTTATTTATAGTTGTCTTTGATGTGTGTAATACTGTACTGGAATGTTTCTGCTGGTCCTGTTTTCTCTCTATTCTGGCTATGAGCATCTTTTTCTGGCTCTGATATTGTTTATATTTGGGTCACATTAGGTTGTGAAAGAAAACAGGGGGGAGGTGATCGAAGGCTGCCATGGTAAGACGAGCTGACCCACATTCGAAGCTTTTGAATGTGCTTTCTAGATAGAACGGGCATTTAGATCACTCTCTCTCTCTCTCTCTCTCTCTCTCTCTCTCTCCTGCCTGCCCTCTATCTCGTTCTTTCTCCCACTCATTATCTGTCTTTCTTTATCCTTGCTTCTAGTACTCTTCCTCCTCTATTTCTCTCTCTCTGTCTCTCTCTCTCTTTACTTCTCCTTCCTCTTTACCTCTCTTTTCTCCCTTTTCTTCTCCTCTACATGCCCCCTGCTCTCATATTCCCTTTCCTTCTCCTTTTCACTCTCTGCCCCTTTAATCTCCTTCCCTATATCCCTTATCTACTTTCTCCTTCCCCCATCTCTCTATCTCCATCTCTCTCACTTATTATCTTATTCTCAGTTTTTTTCTCCTCTTTCTACTCTACTTTTCTGTCTCCTCCTTTTCTCTTAATTTCTCCTTCTATTTCTCTTTTTCTCTCTCATTCTCTCTCTCACTTTGTCTTCTTTTATTCTTCTTCTTGTTCTCCTCTATCTCTTTCTTATCCCACTCTCTCTCTCCCCCTTGTCTCATTTGTCTTTTTCATTTCAAATCTCTCTTATCACTTATCAGCATTGTCAAATCAAATTTATTTGCTTTCTTGTTATTTTTCAGAGGCTCTTCATACTTTATAATAAAATGTGTTTTTTATTCTCTCTCTCTCTCGCTCTCTCTCTCTCTCTCTCGTGCGCGCTCTCTCTCTCCCCTTATGTCTATTTAAAGTCACTCTTGTTTGGGGGATATGAGGTTTTGTTACAACAGTGATACTTCACTTTTACAAATGTGTGCTCAGGTACATGTACGGTGTATATCAGTATGATAATGCAGGAGTGTGTGTTACTTGCACATGCATTTGCGATGAAACCCTGTAAAGCCCCAGGGCTGTGTTGGTCCATGTCGACCTAGATCAGTGTAATTAACATCAGAGACAAACGTCTGGAGGAGGCGGAGGCTTAGGGATGCTGCCGATCTCCCTGCACAGCATGCTGCACACATGCTACATATGGGCCCGCACACACACATCCTTCTGTTCCCTTCTCACACCATACAGCTATCATTGTCTGAACAAGCCCGGGGACAGAACATGAAGAATATATGCATATGTGGGCGAACTATAAAATATCTTTTCTGTTCTAACTATACCTTATGTCCCTAAAGTAGTGTAACTTAAGCAGAATAAGCAGAATAGCCATTTTCAACCTTTCTTTATCCTCAAAAATTCTGTCAGTTTGAAAAAGTTAGGAAAGTGTAGTTTTCCCATGACATGGACCTACTAATGTGACAATATTTTATTCCAAGTCATTTTGCAGCGTTTCTATTGTCCCATTCATCACAAAATGTTCACACACTGTAAAGGGCAGCAGAGGTTTCCAAATAGGGTAACAGAATCAAAATAAGAACTGAAACAAATGGGGCTATGAGCTTTTGATACAGCAGTGTCTATGTTTATGTGGGTGCGTGTGATGTTTCTTACTCTGCTTTGTGGTCTATTGTGAAGCCCTGTTTGTCATTGGTCTCTTCAAACTGAATGATTTTAGGCATTACAACCACACTGGAATAATGAAGAATTATTGGCTGCAGTCTAGGCAGGGAACGGTTCAGCACTACAAAAGCTGCTTTACTAGATTACTGCAGAGCACAAATACACTGTTTGTCATGACTGCAACGGATGGCATGGGCAATGGTATGCCTAACAGATGTATTTCTTTTCAATAAGCTTTGTGTGGTTGGTGGTTCAGGGCACAAAGAGAATTATGGCTCATCCACACACTAACAGACTCGTAGACACACACATATATGCAAGAATACATATCAGTCAGTATCAGCTAGTGATCATAGGCTGATAGATATGTTGTTGCCAAGAGTATAGGATGTGTATGTGTGTGTGTGCATTTGTTTGTGTGTGTGACCAAATAGGCCACTATTTGTATTATGCAAATATAATCGGAAGGTTTGGCGAGGGCGTGTCCATCTCCCCCCCTTTTTGACTTTACATGAGATCATTTTAAGAAAAGTACATAACATTTTTAAGTGTGAGTTTTGCATAAAATCTCCTACATCAGTAATATCACACTTGTCATTGCAAGCCAAAAAACGAATAAATTAGCCACACATACATTGATGCATGACTATCAACATTATGTATAAAAATTTGTATGGTTCACTGGTCACTGGAGGAAATAAAAAGGCTATATTTGTGCTGTAGACATGGCAACCCCTGGTTCCTATCACTACCACTGTTAAGGCATCTAAGTTTCTGTACAATAAACCATGTCACATAAAGCCACTCTGAATTACTCTCATTACATCTCAGCAATTATATTATTATGGTTAATTTTTTAAATGTAATTTCTAAATAATATGTTTAGACAAATTTGAGGAATTCCCTTTTAAGTCTGCATTCTATTTGATCTGTACTGTCTTGCTATAGTTTTGTCTCAGTTAGTCATGGAGTCCCATACATTCTTTGTGTTTAAAATTACTGAGTAACATTATCTTTTAACTTTAATGTTTAATTTTATTATTATAACATGCCAGGTTTTGTATGAGTAATGTGGATCTCTCAGAAAAAAAACCTAACTGCATGGGACAGTGAGGAAAACCTATTCCCTACATGGGACTTGAACTTGAGTGGTGGTGTTTAAATGGCAAGCCGGCAACTTCACTGGGCTGAGAAGTAGTGGGTTTTGAAATGAGCCAGTGCCAAATGCAAGGTGGAAAAAGTGAGTTAACTTTGGGGTGGGGGGTGGGGAGGGCTAACCAGCCACTGCGGTGTAGGCAGAGAGACTCATTAACAGTGAGCCACGTTGGGGCTTGACTCTGGAGCGTCACTTCAGAAGGCGTTTGGGTGAGGAGCAAGAGAGAAAAAACAAAAGAGAAATAAGTCTCCTGAGCTGCAGGACACCGGTGGAAGGTAAACAAAAGCAAAGGGCCTTCTGTCGTGTGACCACAAGCCACAGGAGGCAGAGAGAGAGAGAAAAACAAGAACAGCTCCTAAGAGGAGGAGCTCCCAGGAGGAGTCACCAGGAGGCCAGTCTGCTGGAGAGAGAGAGAAAGAGAGAGAGACAGAGACATGGGGGAGAGAGAGAGAGAATATCCAATAGCCTTTAACAAATTACCAGTGAGAGTGCTTTGCACATTCCGTGCAGGCAAATCACACCAACAATAATACCAAAGAACTACAGCCCGCACAGTGGGGCAACCACAGTTATTAGGGCACCTGTCCAGGTGATAGTCATAAGTGCTGATTGTCCTGACCTGGTGTTGGCTGCCACCCAGCATAGTGGAGGTCTGTCTCTCTCTGCTGACCCAGCACAGCATAGTAACAAAGCGCTTGTGGCGCCCTCTGTCAACCTGGCATGGCATAGCAGCAGAGGGCAGTCTCCCCCTACCAGCGGGGGTGTTGGCTGCTGCCCTCTGCTGACCTGTCACAGCATGGCAGTGGGGCATTGGCTGCCAACCTTTGCCAGCCAGGCATGGCCGCCACCTTTAAAGTGTTTTGGTAAGTCTTAGAAAGCTAAACCTCACTCAGAGACGAGACTCGGAGGAACCCCAAACACACCAAACACTATTTATAAATAAAAATATAATTGTTTTCTTTTTTCTGGGGTGATAGTAGGGTCACATCTTTTGATAGTGGACAACAGAATTGTGACACAGTTGCAAATTCCAGGCCATGAGGGCTACATTGTCATTAAAAGTGATTTGATATGCAAGCCCCCTCCAAATCCACAAAAATCTGTGTAAATCAATCAATCAATGAAAATTTCATTGTTTGATTCAACTTCAGAAACGGAATGTACCATAGTGCTGCTGCCTTAAACACCAAAGATAAAAGGAGTGGCCATGCTCGACACATTATTTTATTTCAAAAAAAGCTGAATGTCTTAACCTTGGGTCTTCTAATGAGATCTATAAGAGACAATTTCAAATTCAAAAGCATACACAGTTAAGAACTGCTGCTCATAACAATCATGAAAAAATGTTTCCATGGAAACTATTGACAGTACATCATTTGACAAGCTGCACAGTGAGAAAAAAACTTCTCTTCATCAATGTGCTTTAATCCTCAACTGTAGCCCACGTAGTCTCATAAGACAGACTTCTGCCTGTAATCAGAGTCTAGTGCATTTTGTTGTTTAAAATGACCAAGAACTGAGTGACCTGAGATGATTCTTCAAAATGGGGCTGCAACCAAAACAAATCTGCAGTAAACAAACTGTTATGCCTCAGCAAACAGGCAAGGATGTCTTGCCTGAAAGCTAATGATTCCTTCAAAAAAAAATGTGATGTGATTCCATGAAACTTTTTTGTGGGTAGTCTAGAGCCCATGGGTCCTCATTGGTAGGTGCTGGTTACAAACTTTTCAAGCAGCATGAATACATCAGAAGCCTTGAAAAATTACTCACAAACAAACTCTTCAATATTTACGAACAGTTCACCTCTAAGATCATGGTCTCATAAAGACTTCTTCTTCCAACATAACCAAAGGGAATTGACCAAAGGGGCCAGTCTGAATCTGAGATTCAAGATTAACTATTTATAACATGGAAAACTCAAGGGTCATTACTTGGTTAAGACTATTGGTTAAGACCAATATGTCTGACTGGGTGTGTAGTGACCCCTGCCTGCTTTTCAGTAAGTAGTGTAAGTAGTGCATAAGCCTTTATACTTTACACCTGCAGTCTTCTTCTCTGGTAATGTATTTTTTGTCTGCTTAAATTCTACTCAAATTTTAGTTATCTTAGACCATTTAATGTACACATTGCATACCAAACAATGCTCAAAGTCCAAACAACCCCGATCCCCCATCTCTAGCTTATCGTTGGGCCTTGAGTGACCCTGGTATCAGCTTTTGGCTAGTTAAATGTTTGCCACCATGATATAATACGCAAGAATGAAGAATATTCTGTGTTCTACAGTCTTTACACAAATTTGAATAAAATCATGTATGTTTTCATTAATTTTAGCTTAAGTAGCTAACCTCTTTACCCCCTAGTAATTTACCTATGCCAGACAAGGCTGACTTTTCAGAAAAAAAAATCACTTCTGTAGTTTGTAATTACAGTTCTTGGTCCTTTTGAACTGAACAATTTCACTGCTAGAGCATATCACACCAACCTCACAAAGAACTTGGTAATGGGCTGTTGAAACAGACATAGCAGAAAATTGTGGAAACAGTTCAGGATTTGGACTGGGGAACACTGTGCTATTCTTGTTAAACCAAAAACATGCAAAAGGCCATGGCTAGCAGTTCCTGAAATGTTAATTGGAAGTTCTATGGTTTGATTGGACCACAGAACAACCATTAAAGAACCAAATTTGTAAATGTGTTTTAAAAGTTTTATAAGCCTTCACATCATATTAAAGTCCTATACCAAATATTATATTTTCCATTTAAATAAAACTGTATGTCCAAGACAAAAAGATCTCTAGATTTTACGTTTATGACAATGTAGGATCTTGGTTATAGTTGCCTGTGACATTATATAATTTCTTATATATAACACATAACTATAATATAGTAATTTTACAATGTGTTAATATGCAAAAGTCTGAATATAGAACCTCAGAATTAACTTTTCTCAATAGTCATCTCTGTTCACTGACCTATAGCTTACAATAAGGGGAGAAACCACAACTACAGAAAAATTGTATTAAATTCTCCTTTGTAACAGAACTGTTTTTAGGAAAATGAAATCATAGAAAGAGTAACACAAATATGCAAATATCTCACAGGCTTCATCAGAGAATACAGAGAAGTACATTTTGTCCAGAAAATATTTTTTTTATTTATTTTGGAGGGAAATGTGCACACACACACCGCAATACATTATCCATCAACACCGCCTCAGCTCCAGACCCCTGAAATCCCCTCATGGTTTTCATCTGCGATTTCTCAATTGCTTCATTACTATTTCAGAGACACATTGCACTACAATCGATACATTTCCATTACAGTGATGAATGACTGATTTTCAAATGCTCTCCCATCTGCTCTGATTAAGAAGCAGAGAGTCAGGGCTGAACGACAAGCTTCTACATGAAAAAAAAAATTACAAGATGTGGTTATGAGTTTTCTAAAGCGGGTTTCTAAATTGAAATATGCTAACCTTGATTTTTAAAGGGCATAAAGGTCAATTATGGGTTTTCACTAACAGTGAAATCAATGCACAATTTTCCCATTATCTATATCTAATGAGCAGTTCTTATGACTGTCTATGGGGACGCTAAACATGACTTCTGATTCTCATTTAGTCTCACTTAGGACAAGCCACTATTATTTTCACCTCCACAACACATTTAAACCTCTGTGGGAATGGGTCACACAGGATAGCCTTTACTCCCCACATGCATCATTGAGCCTTGGGTGCCCATGACCCTTTTTTTTTACCAATTGTCCTTTTTTGAATCACTTTTGGTAGGTACTAACTACTGCATACCTGAAACACTCCACAAGATCTGCCATTTTGGAGATCCTTTGACACATCTAGCCATCACAATAAGGCTCTTGTCAAAGTGGCTCCGATCCTTACTCTTGTCCATATTTCCTGCTTTCAGCACATCAGAATCAGAATCAGAATCAAAATCAGAATTGGTTTTATTTGGCCAAGTATGTTTGCACACACAAGGAATTTGTTTCTGGCCGATGGTGTTTCTCTAGTATTTAACAAACAAACAAACAAACAAACTGTACAATATGAAACATATTAGACACTATACAAACTTAAGGTGCACTTGACACAATGTACGATATACTCTATTGTACACAAGATGTTGTATACACAATATACATAATCCTTGTGTGGTCCAGTACATGTGGTACGATGTGCCATGTGGGTGCGGTTGTATGCAGCTTGTAGACATTTTTCTATGTGCTTATACCGTAATAAAATAAATGCAATATAGTGCAAAATAGTGCAATATACAGTATTCGTACAATATACAGAGTAAGTCTGTACAGTGAGCTGTAAAGTAAGCTATGCAGCGCACAGTGGACAGTCCAGTTAATATACAGTATATACAGTATATTACACAGGTGGAGTAGAGTTACATGTGGACGTGATGTGAGCTGTACTGTCAGCTGTTCATTAGGGCGGTGGCCTGAGAAAAGAAACTGCCCCTGTGTCTGACAGTCTTGGTGAGCTGGGACCTGTAGCGTTTGCCTGAGGGGAGGAGTTGAAAGAGGATGTGACCAGGGTGCGAGGAGTCCGATATGATCTTCCCTGCCCGCTTCCTGGTTCTGGTGGTATACAGTTCTTGTAGGGAGAGCAGGGGGACACCAATGATTCTTTCCGCTGTCCTCACTGTGCGCTGCAGTCTGTCCCTGTCTTGTTTTGTGGTGGCCTCAAACCAGACAGTGATGGAAGCACACAGGACAGATTCAACGACTGCGGTGTAGAAATGGCACAGCAGTTCCTGGGGAAAGCATAACTTCCTCAACTGTCTGAGAAAATACATCCTCTGCTGAGATTTTTTAAAGATGAGGTTGGTGTTGGCTTCCCACTTCAGGTCATGGGAGATTGTGGTCCCCAGGAACTTGAAAGACTCCACAGTCGTCACTGGGCTGTTTGAGATGGTGAGGGGGAGCAGAGCAGAGGGCTGTCTCCTGAAGTCCATGGTCATCTCCACAGTCTTGAGCATGTTGAGCTCCAAGTTGTTCTGACTGCACCAGAGCACCAGCCGTTCAACCTCCTGAAGATATGCAGATTCATCACCATTTCGGATGAGTCCGATGACAGTGGTGTCATCTGCAAACTTCAGGAGTTTGACAGCAGGATCCTTGGAGGTGCAATCATTGCTGTAAAGACAGTAGAGCCATGGAGACAGGACACACCCTTGTGGGGCACCAATGTTTACAGACCTCTCACCAGAAGTAACTTTCCCCAGCCTCACCTGCTGTTCCCAACCCGTCAGGAAGATAATGATCCACTGACAGGTGGCAGAGGGAACAGAGAGCAGAGAAAGTTTTTCTGAGAGGATTCCTGGAATGATGGTGTTGAATGCTGAGCTGAAGTCCACAAACAGGATCCTAGCATCAGGTGCCATTGTAATGAAATAAATAGATAGTCAGTATCCTCTCAGCTGTTTTAAAGCTATGGCTGATCAGTGTATATAGAGAATTTAAAGACAATAAGTGTTTGTCAAAGGGCTGTACTATAAAGCTACTATAAAGACTTAAGATTCCAACAAAAATAATATTTTAATAGAAATAATGATTTATTGAAGTATTGATTTTTTTAAAGGAAATGACATAGATTTTAAAATAGATTACATTTATTATTATTGTTCCTACATGGAAACATGGCTTCAAAATCTTTCTGATGTCACAGAACCAACAATATTATTTAATACACCATCCAATCTTTAGCAGTTTAGTTCCGGCCATTCACCACAGACTTAAAAAGAGTGTTTCAGCCTGGATTTCTTTTCCAATGTCAAATCTCACAAAAATTGTAAATGGACATCAACAAAAGAAATTGTAACAATTTCCCCACTTTTGTGCAGATTTTCCAAAGCCTGTTTGGGGACCAGAGCTGAGCATCTTTCTTACATGCTATAACAACATCAAAATTGAATTCAGTCTTCTGTAATATATCACTCACAATGACAATCTTAGAGGGCAAATCTGGACTTAGAAAGCATTTGAAGATAGCATGCAGACAAATCCAAAAACATTCTGCTTCCCATTAAGTTGTACACAGTGTCAAAATACAGTTTGGTCATTTCTGCATTTATCATTGTATACAGTGAATAATACAAAAAGATGATCATTTTCCAACCTCACTTAGAATAAACAGGCTATAACTTGCCTTTAGGAGTAATACATGTAAATGATCTCAGATATCACTGGCTGCCCTGCATTGTGCTTCCTTCAGAAAGCAGTCTGGGTACAAAGTTTTTTAAAGCTTCTGTGTGAAAATGAGGAGATTAACTGTTGTTCACTCAATAACAGAGTATATTTAAATTCATTGGATTTCACAACATCAAAAAACAGAGAATTTAAATTGTTTTTTTCTATATATGGAATGTATAAACTAGGAAGTGAATGATATATTTGAAAACTTTAATGATGTTTACATGCTAATCAAATTTCAGAAAATGTAGTGCTCTATGATAAGGAAACCTATTTCTATATAATAAAATGGTTTTATATAGCATTGAACAGGGTTTGCTAACAAGTCTTTCAACCATTTTTGAACTATATAACACTTTTCTAAGAGGGTATTTTAGGTATAGAGTAGGTTAAAAAATGCTGGAGTATTTCTTTAAAGAACTATTAGTTGAAAAGCTCTTTAGGTGACCATAGTTCTAATGATGATATTGGTGTAAGAATTGTAAGGCGATATTTCAAAGGGCTACATCATGTGTTTATTGTGAGTGGTATAAGTCTCCTCTAAAAATAGATGGGGAGAAAACTGGAGAAAATTGGTTGATCTTTGATGGGTTATATTGATAGGCTTTCTGCCTTATTAGAGTGGAACAATTTGACTAGGTGCCTGACAGCAGAGAGGCCATTCACATTTAAGGGCCTGTCTTCTCTGCACGCCTGAGTTCAGCAGTCTGCTTTCATTTTCACCATGCTGATTAACACTACATGTCTGAAAGATGCCTGCTCATCCAACATTTCTTCTAAAACCTTCTGAAACATTAATAGGGAGTTTGACCCTTCCCTTCTTTGCCAAAGTAACTTCTTCTACTGTTCTTAAGTACTTGTTAGCATATAATTGTGAAATCGATGTCAAATTAACATAATTCCTATTTTTTCACATTTTGTCTCTTAGAAGACTACATAATTGTACTTTTAGCAGTACATAACTAAAAGGGGCAATACCAAAAAAGTATGTTGACCCCCACTCCTAATTTGTGATTTCTGCTATTTCAGCTACAGCTGTTGCAAACAGGTACACAATCAAGGCACACACACTGACAGTACAAAGGGATGTAATGACGAGCTCAGTGACATGTAACATTCCAGCTCCAAACATATTCAGTGGTGCTGCATCACTTCCACTGCTCTACAGTCCAGGACTGAGGGGTTTAAACCTCGCTTAGCGGATGTTTGCCACTGGATAAGCAGCTTCCGACCATCCCATTCTACTGACAGTGCTTTTCTATGAAAATCATAGTCAAATGTGTGCAAATTTGCATCTTTGTCAGAGATTAGTGCACCTTAAAGTCTGAATTTGTGTTCAGGTGGTGTCTAAATATGTCTATTGGACATATAGGTTAAATGTTAAGGCCATCTCAGTGTATACTCCTCAAGATGGGTAGCATTGTAACTGGCTTGCCAACCTTTACTATCTTGTTCCCTAGAAATATGGTACATCATGCTGAGTTGCAGTTTGGTTATGTGAGCAAACAGAAATTGTAAAATAAAGACCAGTTAGAAAGATGTTTGCACTAAGAAGCTTTCAGGCTTTTTTTAAAAAGTAAACTTGTTGGCCTGGGCAATATACCATGGTTGCAAGATAATTATTATAATATTTGCTTGTGTTGTGACCTGAAAGTCACTATTTGTCATTGAGAACACACTCAAGCATTTAATTTAAGCATTTAAGCTATCAACAGTGCCCAGGAAGCAGCGTAGTACCTTGCTCAAAGGTACCTCAGTGGTGACCAGGCCAGAACGTGAACCTACGACCTTTAGATCCTAAGTACAACGTCCTAACCACTAGGCCACCACTGCCCAAATATATGTTATTGTATTATTTCATAACATTTTATATTTTTTGCTTTCTGTGAATATTTAGAAGTTTAAGCTTCATTTGAAGTGAAAGTGACACTTTGTCATTGTGAACACACTCAAGCACCACAACGAAATGTGACCTCTGCATTTAACCCATCACACAGTGGGACGGTACCTTGCTCAAGGATACCTCAGTAGTGCCCGGGCTGGGACTCGAACCTGTGACCTTCCGGTCCAAAGGCAGTGTCCTAACCACTAGGCCACCACTGCCCACCTTAAGCTTTGCAGATGTAAAATATACTAAATAGCTTCCCCTGTCAACTGTAAGTCCTCCAATGTCCAGAAATGTCTAGGAGAAACAGTATATACCCTAAAGGCTCATGAAATGGGTTAACATATTTCTTTATCTTGTTTATTTATTTTGTTGGTATACACAATGTAGTAGGCCATAGCTATTTATTATCTTTACGTATTGAAACCTTTTGCCTGATTAAAATGAATGAAAAATGTTTTCTTTTTCATTCTCCAATGCTAAATAATATGAAAAATGGGAGGAGAAGTATGATATTGCTTAAGGAGTAGTATGTCAATGCTGCCATTCACAAAGTGAGCTCCTCAAAAATGGTATGCTGAGCTCAATGTGGAAGAACTTACCTAATAACGTAATGTAAGAATATAGAATGTCCTCAAATATGAATATATTAGAACATTGAAGTTCTACACTGATTAGCAAAGCCATGGTTATTAGAGAAAATGGACAAACAGAGTGGTTTTA
>JBBPDA010000041.1:32252779-32260279 GCA_037974385.1 Arnoldichthys spilopterus | reverse complement strand
CTGTCGGCCCAGTAGTCCACCGAATTGTGTGAAGATGAATAAGCTACCAATTGCTTGCAGACTGCTTGTGGGCAGCCTCTAACTAATCCTCAGAGCTCAGCTGCTCCAGAATGCACATGGAGGGAAAGTGGTCATCTGCCAATCAAATATTCCACACTTTATAAACAAAATTAATTAATCCAATCGGTGAGCTTGTTCACACGTGGCTAAACGCAGAGCTCAGCTCAGCCTATAAGTTTGCCCATAGGCTTCCCACAGCCAAAATTAATGTGAAGAATTAATTACGGAAGTTTTGAGAATTAATTAGAAAAGCTCAAATGGATTCATTCATTTTCTTTTAGGACGGGCTTCTTTTGACTGGAAGTAAAGCCCAATTTACATTTCTTATTTCGGCACTGACTGAAGTCCAAGTTGTTTCCCCCAAGTAAGAGCCTTGCTCAGGAAGTGCACATCCAATCCATTTCCACACATTAATAGTCATATTTTCAGCCAGACCTGGGTAATGGGAATGGAAGTAATGAATGCAGAAGTATGGGATTGGTTCAAGACCTGCCGTATCTTCATAAGAAAGCGTTTTAATTTCACATGTTTGACTTTACAATTAAAGGAGTTTATCCTGTGGGGAAGAGCGAGGCGCACCCAGACGCATTTTGAGTTTTTGCAATATTAATCATTTTTTGATACAAGCAAGCTACATGTCTTTGAAAAATTGCAAGAGTATGAATTTTACAACTTGCCTCAACTTAAATACAACTGCAGAAAAAAATGTATATAAATATGACCGCAGGAACATTTGCTACTAAAAATCAAGCTGATGCAAACATAATGTTAATGGTTGAATTCAATACTGTGTGTGCCAGATGATATTTCCAATATTAATGAAGAAAAATGTAAAGAAAATATAAAAAATATACTTCCAGTTCAAATAACATCAGATTTATACACACAATGATTTTTTCATCCATAAATATAATTAAAAGTGTGCATTCATAAATTTTAAACTAGAACAATTTTAGGTTTCCATTCGATCAGTTTGGCTGGACATTACACAGAACTCATTCCAGTTGACTTTGAGTTGCCTAATAACACTAAGTAACTTAACTCCCCCATTTCTGCCTTTGTCATACCAGCTGAACCAGTCCTTCCTGTTATGTTTTAGCTAATAGCATTCTGTATATTGTGCAAGCAGCTGGATGGTATGCTGATTAGGCAAGTGAAGATAACTTTGAGTCTTCAAGTCAGCCAGAGTTACGGTCATGCCCCAGAGATCAAGATTTGCAGATTTTATCAAGGAAACGTAATCCCTTGCCTGAGTTTTATTTTAAACCTTAGCTGCTGCAGTGTATTCTTGTTATTGCCTATTTCTTGTTCAATTAGCAGTTACTGGAAGCATGCCCAAGGTAATTTGCCATAAAATAGTTTGTTTTCATAACACATAATCACATTGTTATAATTAAAAGTCTAATAATTAACTCTGTGATTTTCAGAACAAACTTTTATTTTCCCCAAAATTTATTTTTCCCCAGGGTCCACTGAAGTTTTATGTACCACCATAATTAATTTTTATATGACAATTTTCCAAACGTTCTTTATCACTTAGTATTAAACTGTTTTTGTTAATGTGCCTGTACAAATACATGTACATGTCCTCTGTTCCCTTCATTGTGCCTCATTCCAAAAAAAACTTCTTCAATTAGAATGGGCGGGGCTAAACTGCTGTAGGCTGAATAAGCAGCTGTATAGGTTTTCATGACATCACAAAAACAGTGAATTCAGAATGGGCTGTGTTTTTAGCTCTGTTTCCATATATGGACTGTATGAACTGGGGAGTACAGTTTTTACATACTACACTATATTCAGTTTTCCTTAAAACCTTTTCTTTGCTCAAATCAATCAGATTGGTAAAATCGAATGTTTAAAATCTAAATACCACAAATGTTGTTGATCAATCAAGAAATATAAGTGCCTGAAATGTGTTTATTAATTTTAGACTACGGTAATTAAAACAGCTAATTAAGTGATCTCCACTAGTTGACATCATGCAAATAAACCACACATTTGCCTTAAACTATGAAGTTTTCAGATAATTTTCGAATAGACTTGCTTACTGTGTAACACTTGTCTATAAACATGGACAAAAGGCAAGTGTGTGATGATAAAGCCATGTTGTTTGCCCAGTGCTAATTGCAGCAGTATAGAGTAGCTAATAAAGTAGAAAGTTCAGTTATCAAATGAAGAGGCAATTTCATTACTAAATTAGCACCCCAAGTTCATTGTCTTACTAAACTTTTTGATTTCACCTTAAATAGTATGGCAGTCAAATAAAAAGTTGTGCCATCTAAGGGGGAACTGAAAACAGTGGTTCTGTTTTAGTTGGAGCCATATGTTTGATATATTGATCTTTGAAAATAAATTGTGCAATGCTAATTGTAGCAATATAGAAGTTATGCACTCATATAATGATTACACCAGATCCAAACAGTTGTCCTTTTAATTTAAAAGCAGTTCTTACAGTTTTACCAGTGGTCTGTGAACATTGCACAAAGCAAAGCCTAAAGTCATACAAGCAGTGACAGGATTCTTGAACCACTAGCTTGTTGGTAAGATTGGTAAGTATCGCTGTTAAGACCAGCCGCCTTTAATTTAGGCAGGTAATCATTTTGTAATCATTTGTAACTTCCAATTTTGCAGTTTTCCCAACTTACGGCAGTTGTTTCTATAAATTCCAGTGATTAATTTGGTTCTGTTTTCTTTAGCTTTTGGCAGTCTGGAAAATTGTAAAGATTTTCAATTAATGATTGCTTCAGCTGTATGTTCTTATTCACTGTTTAAAGACGTTGCTGTTATTTTGTGATGGCTGTGTAATTAAAGTACTGAACCTAAAAAAAAAATAATAATAAAAAGTTAATGTTTGCTTCAAAATGCCTTGTTTCTCTGTTCTCTGTTGCAGGGAGGATGTGTTGTTGTTGGTGTTGGCTGTTTTGCTAGTGCTGTTCTGTAGTGTGGATGTTTGGTACTATCTGCGTATTGTAGCCTTGCTAATCCAGGCCTGGTGGCTCTCCCCTGTGTTTGATGTGACGGGGGAGCAGACCCTGGGAGGCCGTGTCCTCCTCCACGACATCGATATGTGCCACATGAACAACGCCCGCTTCCTGCGCGAGTGTGACTTTGCACGCATCTCCTTGTATGCACGCAATGGGGTGTTCAAGACCATGAGGGCCCTAGGGGCCACTGCAGTTGTTGCAGCGACCACCATCCGCTACAGACGGCCCTTGTGCATCGGCGAAGCATTCCAGTTGCGCAGCCGAATCATCACTTGGGATGAGAAGGCCTTCTATGTAGAGCAGCGTTTTGTATCCTGCAAAGACGGAATGGTGGCAGCCATTATGTTCTGCAAACAGAGCGTACTAAGGAGCAGCCCTGATAAAATCCTACAGCACCTCTGTCAGAGGAAGGTGGGTGATTTGTAAAGTAATTCAAATAGAGCAGAAGTCTTGGACCTCAAAAAATGAAGAGATATGATTCTTCAGGAAATTATTTAGTTTGGTCATTATCTCTAACATGAGCAATCCACTAATCTACTAATTTTGAACGTTTCATTTAGACAGCATTATTCTTGATAATTCTTATCAGTTTTGCTATTTTGAAATCTGGAATTCAAAAACTTTGAAGCTTAATATCTTAAAAATGTTCAGAATGCATACAAATTGAGACAAATTTTCAAATCTTAAATTTGTTGGAGCTAGTTTGCTGTTTCTACACTTCACCTTGTCATGCTCAGTACACACACAAAAAACTTTTCCTCTCCCATTCATTTTTAAGGCTTCTGGCTGGAAGCCAATTTGTGCCCAGATAGTAGATAAAAAGTAGAAGTTCAGAATCTAAATCTCTTAAAACTTTTGCTTAGTGACACATTTTCATTGTTTGTTCCAGCTGTTTTACCAAATGATATGCACAATTATTAGAAATTTACCTGAGATTCCCTAAATCAGGTATAGGTATTTCTTTGCCATTTCAAAAAAGAAGTAAGGTATCTTTCAGCTTTCAGCAAGAGTCATTTCGGTTTATTCAGTAATTTATTCTCTCCATGGTTATGATAATTTGTAGACAATTACTACAGTTATACAGCTGCAATAAGAGGTTTGACTTCCTAACCATAAAAGTAGCTGTCTGTCTTTGCACTGATTTAGCCATCTAGTGAAAAAGAATTACAAGCAGCTTTCCCCCCCAAGTGTCTGCTCCAAAGTACTTGCAGTTCTTTAAAAGTCACTTGAAGGCAGCTTTTTTCACTTCAGGATATATCATCAGAAGGGGATTTTTTAAAACTGGAAAATTTCAGAATGTAATAAGGAAAATTTATGATTATTTACAATTAAATTAAAAAAAAAATATCTTCCAGCATACCTTCTATGAAACAATTGAAAAAGATTTGATAAAAAAAAGTTATATTGGTTTAAAAAGCATTCATGTGTCAGTAATGCTGTATCATCATACAGACTGCCTATGAATCACTGCTGATTCATCAGAACATACATTTTATTTACTTTTTTTAAATAATTGAGTTTAATCAAACAATAATGACATGCACTGTTTCAGTGCATTTTGAAATTTCAAATTTCACCAAAATGTGATTTAAATTTAGGTTTTATTTTATTATTAAGGTTTGGATGTACACTGAATGCAACTTGGGGAACTTTTAACACAGCATTAGGGCTTATTGTTCAGCATTATAATGTTGACAATAAAGAATTGTGAGCAAATATTTTTGTTGTAAATATTTATTTTTTATGTATTCATTTTTGCTAAACATTTTTATTTTTTACATAGCATTTTCCTAAAATTTAGAGCAAAATCAATGCAATTACAAGATGTTAATACATTATGCATTTAGCTTAAAAGTCAAACTTTTTTCATACAGCTTGTCACATTTTTAGACCACATCTAGGCTTTTCCATTGATTATTTGTAGATTATAACTTGCTGATTCTAGCAAACACAGTAGTGGGTTATAGATAATATAAACAATACATCCCTGTTTTTGGCGATCTTTAGCATTTAGCATTGATTCATTTTTCAAGCACTGTTAGCTTTAGCATTTTAGCTTGTGATTAATCAAAATGAACCAATAGAAATGAACCTCATCAACCACTCCACCACATGCATACACATGCAAAAATTAGATTCAATATAAGGCAGTATATATACAAAATGAATAAAATAAATGCATGGATCATCTAATGCAGCATTTATTATAAATGAATTTAGGCTCCAAACCTGGCATGAACAGGTATTGAGAACACATGCATTTATGCCATAGCGCTTCAGGTTACTAACACACTTTCATTGATTTTTTTTTTTTTTTACAGGTTGAAGTTCCTGAGTTTCCTGAAGAGTTGCAGCACTGGATCAACTTTATGACCAGCAGCAGTCAGGCTCTCAAGGCTGAGAGTGGAGTGGAGGAGAAGAAGAGCAAGTGAGGATGGAAAGGAGTCTACTGCCTTTATGGGACACTAATGTACATGTTTACATGTTGGACACTAAGGGAGATGCAAAATGCATTAGTCCTCACACTGCCTGGGATGTAAATAGAAACTTGAATGTGGTTTACGCTCATTATATAAAATAGCCAAAACAAGAGTGTTGTCGAAGGAGATAATATATCCCACAGCTCATTACTCATGGCAGTGCTATGCGCCATCTGCACCAGAAACATTATGCAATGCTTTTTGCATTTTATTCCAGTTTCAGTTAATTGCTAAAAGATTTTCAGGCTGTACACAACATTTGCATCCCTTTCCAAGGCAGATATTGTTTTTCTACGCAATTCTCATAATTGTGAGGCAGTTCTGAGAACTGGACTGAAATGCATAAATGGAATTAAAAAATAATAATGAAATAAAATTTCACCCTTCCTCTTTCACATAATATGTACTTCACTGCTTAGGGAACTGGCCAGTAAAGCAATGTGAGGAATTCCCCATAGTTCCAGGAGAGTCTGTTGCCTAAATGTTGATATTACTTTTGCCATTACGCTGGTGAAATGTTCAGTTAAAGATATCAGTAAGTCTGACCTACATTTAAATGATAAAATCAGCCCTAACTCAAGCCAGATATCTAGTCTGTCTATAGAAATTTCTATTTTAATTTTTCCATTTCCTTCCTTTTATTCTTAAATAAGGCATTACTGGTCAAAAGAATGCAGTGGTCATAATTTAGGCATCAGCAAATTTATAAAAAAGAAAGTTGAAATTTGTATAGTAATTAACATTAGTTGACAGGCAGAAATTACTGGGAAGCTAGGAATATGTTAAAAAATCATATAATAAAAAACAATAATATTTTCATCAGAATCATCTATTGAAAAATTTTGAATGATAGTATTCAGCAGTTGTGTATGCAATTGCAATCTGACTATTTTCTATGTAAGAGCAAACATTTCACCGTGTTTCATACAGTGCCTATAGTTGATTATACTCCAACCAATGGTCATTTTTAGTAATTTTCATAATTTTAAAAATCACATGGAAAAATAAGTACACCCTTACATTTATCATGCCTTCAGATTTTTTATTGTAAGAAAAATCATCTACAGGTTCTGTAGATTTCAAGTGACTTCTAATTTATTCAGGGTCACCTGCCCCAGCAAATTCAACTTAAGAACAGAATATTTGGTTTGAATAAAGTGTCCACTTTCATCACAGTATATATTGGTAACTCTGGTGGTGTGAAAGTGCATGAATTCTGCATCATATCAAAGTTGAAATTGAACTGAAGCTAGAACTTTCAACAGGATTATGATCCTAAGCACAATAGCAAATCCATCAAGGAATGGTTGAAAAAGAAAAGATGGGCCTTTTGAAAATCACAGTACATGCAGGTTAAACATCTTGCACTCAAGTGATGGAGTTTTGAATGGAAGTGTGGTCAAACATTTCACCAAGCTGATTACAGATATTGGTGGACAATTATGCAAAATGCCTTCAATAAATTGTTTCTGCTAAAGGCAGCAATACTAGCTTCTAATAATAATGTGAGTTTCACACACATTGATAGATAAGAAATTGTGCCAATCCTGACACATATTTAATGGCCAGATTTAGAAGCCAAAACAAAACACCCAGACAAATGTAAAACTAGACATACAAACAGCATGCACACAAAACAAATAAATAAATAACTAATCTTGCAGTTCCTTTAAGGTAGTTTCTCTGTGTATGTTGTTCTAACCGCTTTTCTTCAAAGAACATGACACTATTATTATCAAATAATATATAAAACAAATACAGATTATTGTACAGGCTGGATAGCCTGCTGTCATGCTATACAGTGGGTACGGAAAGTATTCAGACCCCCTTGAATTTTTCACTTTTTGTCATATTGCAGCCATTTGCTAAAATCCTTTAAATTATTTTTTTCCCTCATTAATGTACACACAGCACCCCATATTGACAGACAAAAAAAAGAATTTTTGAAATTGTTGCAGATTTATTAAAAAAGAAAA
>JBBPDA010000041.1:32215955-32252679 GCA_037974385.1 Arnoldichthys spilopterus | reverse complement strand
ACAGCAAAGGGTCTGAATACTTAGGACCATGTGATATTTCAGTTTTTCTTTTTTAATAAATCTGCAACAAATTAAAACACAATTTTTTCTGTCTGTTAATATGGGGTGCTGTGTGTACATTAAGGAGGGAAAAATTACATATAATATATTAGCAAATGGCTGCAATATGACAAAGAGTGAAAAATTGAAGGGGGTTTGAATACTTTCCATACCCACTGTATACACACACACATATCTTTCCAAATCCTTCAGGGTCCTAAATTCTCTCTTTTGGTCTCTGTTCTTCAGCTCCCTCCACAGGTTTTCAGTGGGGTTTAGGTAAGTGCTCACCGAACCATTCATTGCCTATGATGCCATGTATAACAAGGTGATTCATGATCATTGTAGAAAAAAAACTTTAAATTTTACCAATCCAAAGATAATTTTCATGACCTTTTTTTCCCCGTCTTTCCCAAGGGCGCCAATAATTACAGAACTGGCTGTACATCATCTACACTGCAATTTGCAATGCGGTGCGAATCTTTGGCAGTGAACTACAGGAAAACAAGCTTATTGCTGTGAATTCACCCACAGCTGCCAGAATGGCTGGCACACTAGAGCACCATTTGCCTAATAGGGAGCGATGGAATTTGTGTGTGTGTTCTTGGATGCACCTGATGTTCTCTTTCACCTTTCAGTTTCTGCTGCAGTACACAAGTGCAGCTGTACCAAGAATATGTCAAACACCCTGAAGTGTTCAGTGTGATTAGCGAGAATTCTTTGATTGCTGAATCATGTTTGTTAAAAGTTTATGGATTTTAGGCCACTCCTGTCCTCAGACTACACACTAGCATGTGTGCAGCACATCTTAAACTTACAGGTAAAAGACTCTTTCCAGTAAAACACGTTTATGGTAAGCCTTTTTGACCAATTGCTTTTGCTTGATGATACTTAACTATATTTAAATGTCTACAAATGCAGTTTTAAGATTTAAGTCAGAATGCTAATTCAAGGAATCTAGAACTCAGACTATCTGTAATCATGCACACCAGACCCCTTTCTACCCTTATTGCCACAGGAGCAATTTAGCAAGGCTCAGATTCATAGTTCTCAGTGTGACATGAAAAGTATCTGCAAATCTTTGATATCTAAAGCTGTGTTTTGACTAGTTCAAATGATAAGAGCTGCCAAGGTAAGACTCTTTTAAAGACTTTTGAATGGTGATATTTTATTTCCCATATCTCTAAGGATCTTGAGGAACTAAAGATATTAATTGGAATAGTCAGAACAACAGTGGCAATTGCTCCTGGTTGAGTTAGGACTATCCATAATTTGAATAGAAATAGACTAAATCATTTTAATTGGATGTTTCATGCAAAGTAACGGCATAAGTGATATCAACCTTGCATGATTAGGCCACTGTTAGCCTGTCACAGTTATGTCAGTGCCTCTGAAATAAAAGGGTTCCTTTGACTGCTCAGATTGTAATTAGAGAATTTATAGTGTTTATTTCAAAAGTGTGACATTCTAATGCAGTGTCTATGGATTTAATTGTGCATAAGGCATTGATTTTTGTTTATATAGGAAAAGTGTTTATTTTTTATTAAGAATAATTTGCATGTTTTTTATTGTAGACAAGCAAGCAAAAGTGTGAAGCTGTGTTTTTAAAACAGTAATTTTTATAAAGAAATGTATTCATTTTTACAATGTGTGTTGTTGGCCTGTTGTGGTGATTAAAGATTAAGTGTGGGCCTGTAGTCAGCTGGGAGTGGCTTCAGAATGGAAGAAGCGGTTTAGAAAAGGGATGGATGGATAGATGGACTAAACTGCACTCTCAACAGAATATATTACATGTTGTATTTAATGTGTTTGCTTGGGCTTAATGTGGTATCCAGAAACCCCTTATAAATAGGTTTAGCTATTTTAAAAGGCCCAAATTATGGAAAACTAGATGTGCTCTTTTCCCTCTTTTTAAGTTTATATCCACACTATATAAGATATAAGCTAAACTGTCCATATTTGGAATCCAAGCGGCTATAACAGCCTGTTTTAAATTCATAGTTTTTGTGTTGTCATAAATCGCCCTACAATTACATCTGATTCGTCCTACAGCAGTTTAGCCCCACCCATTCATGCTAAAAGGAGTGTTTTAGCCCAGACTGTTTTTGGCATGAGGTCAAAACAGGACAGGCCATCAGAGCAGAGGTCATTTGTATCCAACAGTCTTATTAAAGGGACAATGACAACAACGCTCCCTTCAATTCTGAGGGAAAAGGTAGAAAAGTGGTCATGTAAAAATGTATTTGGTACAGACATCTACAGCAGTGTTATATGTAGACCTCAAGGGAAGCTAAATTACATTTCAGGGAAAAAGGTGTGCACAGCTTGTATAATTTATATTTAAATACACTGCGTGCAGCCATTCATGAGCCTATGGTCTCCATGCTCAATGCCATGCATCAGCTACAGGGTGCAAAGCACCCCCAACACTGGGCTGACTGATGAACCATCCAATACATCTGGTGTGAAATAGATCAGAGTATGTTATTCAGAGCAAGTCCGACATCAGAAGTAAACTTACTAATGATCTCGTGGCTGAACGCAATCAATTCCACACCACGGCGTTCCAACATGTATGCTTTCCAGCAAAGAAGACACTGTTATTGCAATATAAGAGCCTGAATCTCTTTTAATACCCCTGATTACAGAAAAACGGTGGGTGGGAAAAGTGGGTGTCTACAGACCACTTGCCATTTTGGCATATAATGTACGTGTACAGTAGATTTCACGGTAATGAAAGACAGACTTTTATTTTTGTATTATTTTTTTTTATTTTATCTAGCCATAGAGCAGGCAGAATCATGCCCGCCCACGTGAGCTTTGCGCAGACCAATCCAAGCACACACGGAAGTACCTTCATTCTGCACCCGGCGTTTCATGGTGTGAGTATGTGAATAATGTACCGTTTTAACGCTGCAAAATCTCTCTGAATTTAACCTGAGATTTCAGTCAGATATTCAGGTCGGATAAATGTGCTTTTGGGCATACATTCATAGCTTGTCGTCTCTGTCCGGTTCGCCGTATTAACATAAACGGGCAAAGCTAGTTAGCATGATCTCTTCCTTTATTTTTTTCTGCAGACAGACAGACAGACAAGCAGGAGTGTTCCAGTGAGACTGGGTTTGTTTTAATAACCATGCTTACATGTAATCTTATAAGTTTGGCATTGGCATCTCACAGATCGCTGCTTTTTTATTCTGGTTATCTTGATGGTCTTCTGTTTGAGGTTTTTATCTGTGTATCTTGCATGTTGCACATAGTACTGTTACCATTTACAGCCAAAGAATACAATAGCTATCATTAAGACCTGAATACTGAAGAATGTATAAAAATATACATTGTTGTTGCTGTTATGGTGATGATGATATGATTATTAATAATTATAATAATAATAATAATGTTATTATTACTCTAGCACATGTAAATATGTAAGGTAAGGAGGCCACACAGTGTGTTTTGATTTATCTAAAGTGATGGTGTATACTTGTATACTTTCAAATGTTGTGCTTACATATTATTTTTATACTTTTATTGACAATATACAGCAAAAATAACCACAGAAGAGGTATAATAATAATAATAATAATAGCATAAACAGCAATAATATTTTAATATTATATTAATATTCTAATAATATCATAAAATATTCTTCTTATGGTAATAATAAAATCATAATAATAATTGTAATAATAACAATCATTTGTATTATTAACGATCAAACTAGCCCATTTATTCATTTTGATTTGTAAAGTTCCCTGGTGTCCCCTCTGCACAAAACGCACACCCCAACAAAAATGTGAAGGGGACCCCCACAAGTTTGGTAAAGTTGGTTAACTGTGTACAGTTATGTCATATTTTTATGTTTCAACAGAAAAGAAACATTAACGGGTTAATGGCCACGTGAAAATTGTGTGTGGGAAGTTTAGTCAGAATAACTTGAGTAGTCAGATGTGTAGGTGTGTATTTCATCCTCCTGATGCTATCTCTGATTTCAGAGACAACATGCTGTGGGTCCTGTCAGCTTTGCTGGTGCTGTTTGGCAGCTTTGATGTGTGGTACTTCCTGAGGGGGGCTTGGGTCTTAATAAAGTCCGCACTCCAGGAACCAGTCCGAGATGTACTGGCTGAGCAAGTAATTCATAGTCGAGTACTTCCTCAGGACCTGGACTTCATGGGCCACATGAATAACGCTCGCTACCTGAGGGAGTGCGATATGGGCAGGGTCGCCTTCTACACCCGCAATGGGATCTTCAAGGCCGCCCGCACACTGAAGGCTACAATGGTCATTGGAGCCTCAACCATCCGCTACCGCCGCTCACTGGCATTCGGGGAGGCCTTTGAGCTGCGCAGTCGCATCATCACCTGGGATGAAAAGTCCTTCTATGTGGAGCAGCGCTTCGTGTCCAAATCAGATGGCTTCATCTCAGCGGTGATGCTGTGCAGACAGAACGTTCTGCGTAGTTCTCCAGACAAGATTTTGGAGCTCCTCTGTAAGAGGAAGGTAAGCTTGTAATAGCTCCTCTCTGGTAAAGTGCACAGGTGTTTATTAAACTGTGCTGACACTGCATTGCAAATCAAGGCTGGACTCAAGGCTAGTTTGCAAACTGCTGTAGGTTAAACTGGTGGATGCATGTATATGAGTTATTTTTTGTGACATCAGAAAAACAGTAGATTCACATTGGGCTACTTTTGCAGCAGATTTTCCATTACTGGGCAATTTGGAAGAAAGATGGTTTGACATTGACAGTGTTTATTTTCAAAAAATGGGGAGGTTGTTTGAGATGGGCCCTTAAACATATGACACTCTTTATTTTTGCTGTATGTAAAAATGATGCTGCATCCAAATCCCTATATATTGCATGATTTGAAAGTATAAATCTGGTCCTGAGTGTTTCTAAAAATATACATCATGCACTCATCCTAGCTGGTTGTTTTAGGTGGAATGCCCTGATATCCCAGAGGACCTGCAGCAGTGGATCAAGTTCATCTCGGCTAGCAGTCAGGCACTGAGAGCGGAGAGTGGACTGGAGGAGAAAACCAAGTGATTGCAGATAGGGACCATATTCTATTTATCTAGCCACATTTTTCCTGTTTCCCCTAGTTCTTATTTATGTGATGTGAGTTACCGTAAACGGTAAGAGCATATAATCTTGAAAAAGTATTTCTAGTTTTTGAATGTGGACCCATAGCTTAAAAAGTGGACTCATGCATATCTAAAACGTATTCCAATTATGTGTATATGTTATTATGTGGAAATATGTTAAAGCACTTTCAGTTACTTGCATTCAGCTTGATTAACGCCATTATATCATAATTGAAAGTGACTGAACACAAGTAACTTGGCTGAAAAGGGAACATGGACATGAAGAAGTTTGTTAGATAAATTATTAGGGACTGTAAATAGAAAATGACTGCATGTACATGGTCCTTAGGGACTCTGACCAAATACATTAGGGATGCCCAAATCCAATCCAGGGGGCTGGTGTTCCGCATAGTTTGCTGATTTCCCTGCTCAAACATACTTATTTTTTGTGACTTATTTTGTCATTGTGACATGCTCAAATGTGACCTCTGCATTTAACCCATCACACATGCACTATGGAGGAGTGGGCAGCGATGAAAAGTGCCCAGGGAGCAGTGTAGCTGGCTGGTACCCTGCTCAATAGTACCTCAGTGGTTCCCGGCTGGGACTTGAACCTGCGACCTTTTGATCACAAGGGCAAGGTCTCTTTGATCACTAGGCATAAGTGTTTGAGAAGGGAAAGTTAAAAAAGTACTGAACATTGCCCTCCAGAACTGAATTGGGCACCCCTGAAATACAAAAGTGAACGACTATATCAGACCAAGTAAAGTATAACCGAACAACTTGAAAATCCTGAACTTGAAAATAGCTTTATTTCAAATGTGCACTGACTACTACACTTTTTTGGGTTAAAATTTGAATGTTCTAATTATGTGTTGCTGATTCTAGGCACTGGCATTATTTTTCAACAGCTATATGTTTATAGACTGTTATTTCTGCTTCAGTTCTGTGTTAATCTGACTTCGTGTCTGCATATTCATCATATAATGGATTGCTTGTTATTTATTCGAAAAACATTTGAATTTTTTTTTTTTATTGAGGCGATGCAATGAAACGCAGTTTGTGCACAAGAAGCGTTTGCATGTTTTTATTTAATGTACATTATTTGAGATTAAATTGATTGAAGCTATTAACAAAGCCTGCATTTTGAAATAAAGTAATTTTTTATAAAGAAATGTGTGAAGTTACTTTAGATTTAAGATTACGATTTAACAGCATGTACTGTACATCTGAGGTAGTTTAGAGTTGTTCACTAAAGAAAAAATGACATGATCAGGGGCTAATGTGTATCTTTTACTATGCCCCCTATTAGATAAGTGTGAAACTCAACTTCACAGATATATTGTGCCTGCCAGATTTACAGGATCTAAAGGATTCTTCCTCTTCTTGCTTTAATACTGCCACCTAGTGTCTAGTTAGGCTACTAATGGTTATTTTTACATCTGCATGTCTTGAATCTGTTTTGACTTTTTTTGTGGAACACTGATATTAGATTTTGCTAAGCTCTCAGTGCATATTTTAGAAAGAAAAAAAGAATGTAAACATACACATGTATATAATGTGTTTATACTGTATATTAGTATCTGAAAAACTTGTAAAATGTGATGCTATGATATCTACATACATGCTTGTACATGCATATCCACAAATACATAGCAAACAAGAATAACATAAAATAATTATTATTTAAATATAAACCCAATTGTACTAATATATATGACTATTTAATACTAAATTGTAGTACTTGATTTAAATATTGTAAGATAAAATAGAATTTAAAATTTAATTGTTTGTTATATTAACTTAAATTTTAATTATTATAATAATTTTCCATCAGAAATTCAATTTGCACAATATTACTAGCACTAGTACATTTTGAACAAGTAAAATTTCATGATGTGTAAATCTGAGATGGAAATTCAGCTTTTAATTGTAGGAATTCTATCTTTAGCAGTTAGCAGAGTAAGTAAGTAAGTTCAAGTAATGCTTATCAGACCTCATTTTTTTAAAACATGCATGTTTTATCTGAACAGTGCATTTTACTACAAGTTAATGCATTTGTTTTATGCAGGTGTTTGTTAACTTTAGAAATGAAATGGGGGGGGGATACAAAACAATCTTCATTTGAAGTAAACTCAATTAAGTAAATTCAGACCTGTTAGACACTGTAGCATGAAAAGGTAGCAGGAGACTTTAAATTGATTAAAAAAAAAAAACTTTGACATGGCCACTGAAAACATGACCTAGAGGGCATTCGGTATTAAGAACTGGTCTCAGATTTCATACTTTGTGTTAGTTTCCATTTCTTTTAGCACTGATTATCCTTTACTTGTTCAGACTAAATTTCTCATATAAAAGACAAACCTAAACCTGCGGCGATCATTCTTCTCACCTATGTTCACGCCCTCTTCCGGTCACAGAGCCCACCCCTTATCACGTGACCCACCCTCTTCCTGCAAAAACAAACCCTGGCTACCAGACTCGCCCCTCAGAGTGTTTACTTGCTGCAACAGTTAAAATGGCTCAGGCTGGAGTGTTTTTAGAGCAGGACCAGTTCAATTGCTCCATCTGCTTAGACGTCCTGAGGGATCCGGTGACGGTGCCGTGCGGACACAGCTACTGTAAAGGCTGCATCAAAGGCTACTGGGACCAAGACGACTACTTGGGGGTTTACGGCTGCCCCCAGTGTAGGCAGAGCTTCGCCCCGAGGCCCGTGTTGGGCAGGAACACCATGCTCGCCGACGTCGTGGAGAAACTGAAGAAGACGAGTCTCGGTTCCTCCGCGGTTCCTCCTTCGTCTGAGCCGACGTGTGCCGGACCTGGGGACGCGGAGTGCGACGTGTGCACCGGCCGAAAAAATAAAGCTTTCAGGTCGTGCCTGGTGTGCTTAGCTTCGTATTGCGAAACTCACGTCCAGCCTCACTACGAATCCCCTGCCTTTCTGAAGCACAGATTGGTGGTTCCCACCAGCAAACTGCAGGAGAGCCTCTGCTCTCGCCACGACAAGCTTCTGGAGGTCTTCTGCAGGACAGACCAGCATTGTATCTGCTACCTTTGTTTGACAGAAGAGCACAAAGGACATGACACTGTTCTGGCTTCAGCAGAGATGACGGAGAAAAAGGTAGAGCTTCTAGTGTGGTATGTTTGTGTGAACAGGATTTATGTCCACAGTGATCTACGAGGACCGATCTCACAAACACCATGCTTGTGCCACATAAGTGATTAGTGTCATATTAAAGGTGATCTTCACCAGAATGCCTGCTTAGTTCACCAGCTGAGGTGTAAAGAGTGGTTTGAAGTTTCATGGTTTATTGTAGAGAACCAAAGGGACGGAGTTCTCTTTATAGTAGAAGTGCTGGTAACCAGGGGTTATGATGTTGACAATGGAAATATAGCCATTTTAATAACTTTCCACTTTATGCAATGTTGTTGATGTTAAAATAGTACAAAATCTTTAAAAATGGGCCAAATTTGGTACTATTTTGCAGGGATTTCCCAAAGACAAAAAAGTGAAACATTTCATGATACAGCTTTCTGTGCTGTAGCTTCTAGAGGAATTAAATTCTTCAAGTGTTTGGTTCCTGTTAGGGGTTAGCTATCGTCCCCAAAAAAATCACATCATGAACTTTAACAAGCAATCACAATCCACACTCTGAACTGCAGTCTTTCCTCCAAATCTTGATGTGTACTGTTTAGAATGTCCACTCTTAAACAAGCGCTATGGATTTCTCTTTTAGCACTATTTTAAACATGACCACATTAAATACACCATTTTCAAAACTATTTTGAAAATGTAAAAAGAATTGTAATAAGAGGTCAATAGACAACATATCCATGAAATAAGACAGAAGTACTTCGAACTCATGCAGAAATAGTAGGGAAATGTTAATAACCCAAATGTACAAGAAGCAAAAAAATACTCAAACAGTTATGTTTTAACAGCACCACCATTGAAATTAACAAAAATATCGCAGGGGTACCGAAACAGAGTAACAAGAACATAATATGAAAATATCTGATCGTGCATAGGCGAACCACTGCAGTGCCACTGGCATCCTTTTTGCCTCAGTTCCTTATCCACATTACTGATAGCTAATAATGAATGGTTTTTCAGATATGCCACCCAATAAAGACACCATCAGATAGCAACACGTGATGTAATTTGGCCAGTCAGAACAGTCATCAATCAATTCTGTTGGTTAGTAATGACGGATCATGATAGAAACTTGTTAGCTTGCCCACCCCTAGTTCCTAACCAATTGTGAATACTTCTGTCTTTGTAAGTTTAAATTAGTTAGATTAAAGCATTTCACATCAAAACCCTCTGAATGACTTGTTGATCTCAAAACCCTTTGAATGACTTGTTGATCTCAAATCCCTCTGAACGACTTGTTGATATCAAACATCACTATTTATTAATGCAGATGTTTAGGAGTTGCACTTTAAATGTTCATTTAAATCCATGTTTTTTGGGGTTTTTTAACAGAGTGGCCTTCTTATTTAAAAGTAAACTGTATGTGTTTACAGACTGCCTTGGCTGAGATGCAGAAGAATTCCCAACAGAGGATTCAGGAGAGAGAGAAGGAGCTGCAGGATATGAGACAGGCCATTCAATCACTCACAGTGAGTAGGACATTTAAATGGTTCTCGAAATTGATTAAGAATGGGTGTCCAATCTCATCTACAAAGGGACAATGTGTCTACAAGTTTCATACCACTAATCAGGAGCACACTTGATGAATAGTTTGAAGACTGAGACTAACTGATTAAATGGGTCGAATCAGGTGAGCTCCTGTTTGTTTGAAATGAAAAGCTGCAGCCACACTGGCCCTTTGCGAATGAGTTTGAAAGCCTCTGAGATAAGTGAGTTGATGGACCCTCTTTCAGGATTTTGTTAATAATGTGGTCACTTCTTTCTTGTGGTATATTTGGGATAAGAAGGTAGCTAGTATAGCTAAAAGAATCAGTGATGCACTAAAATGGCAATTTCTGGCCAAAACAAAATTTTGGAGCTAGGAACTAGCAGGTATTTCTGTACTGATAAATATATTGACTAATGTTCAATAAACTGACAAATGTAACCGCCTCTTTAGTTTATCTTCCTTTGCCACTGGAATCATTCAGCAATATGTCAAAATTTCTTCTCACTAAGTACAGGGAAACAACTTAAGTTTTGTTACCCTCGACACATCCTGCAGTATACCCCAGCCTGTGTACACTATTAGATAAAATATTACCATCCAGGTAAATCTTTGTCCCCAAAAAATGTGGTGTTTTTAAAAATTATTTTAAAGCTTTGTGATTTTTTATGCCATACTATATTTGATTTCAGAGAATATATTTGAAATAAAAGAAAAGAGTACAATCATGGTCCCTACATAAAGAGTCTGAATACAGGAGGATCACCACAGTAACAACATTTGAACTCTGAACGGTTTTGGTTTTTTGTCTACAGAGTATATCAGAAACATCAGTCCTTTACTTAAAAAGTGCATGTCAACATTTAAAAAAAAAATCAAATCAGCCATTTATACTTATACTTCCAGCACTTTTAGTTTTTTAGTGATTTTTATTTATTTATTTACTTTTGGCTATATCTCTTTTTGAGGAAGTTTGATGGAGCACTCACATTATTCACACACTTACACCACATTCTTAGTAAGTAAGTAAGCATTCTAAGTTTCAAATTGTAAGTAACGCAAGTCCATAGGCAGGGTGTATGTTATCTAAGCTGCAAAAGCAGCTTTGAATTGATTGTTTTTGTGATGTCAAAATTGACTCATTTACACGCAGCCACCTGCCTATTCACAGTGAAGTCATAAGGACTGTTTTAACCCAAACTCCACACAATACTGTGCACCCAACCAGAACAAGGATCATTTATGTATAATCAATCTTAAAGGTATCACAGTATCAAAATCCTTTTTAGTTCTAGGGGATAGAGAGAGATTGGAAAATGTGTGTAAAGAATAAATTATTACTGTTTTTAAAACAGAAATTACAGAAATTACATGATAAGAGGAGCTTAGGGAAACAAAACTAGGTACAAGATAAGAATACAAGCCATTTAATGCAAGATGACTGGCTAAATGGCTATATCAGTAAACCCATGATATTGCTACACCTGCTTTTGGGCAAAGTGCAGTAAGGCATTGTTGGTGGTGATATTAAAATTAGATGGAAGTGATTATTTGTCATTGTGAACACAACCACACACAAAGTGCATCACAAAAAAATGTGACCTCCGCATTTAAGCTATGGGGAGCTATGAGAAGCGCCTGGGGAGCACTGTAGTTGGACGGTACCTTGCTCAAGGGTATCTCAGTGGTAGCCAGGTCGGGAGTTGAACCTGCAACCTTCTGTTCACCACTAGGCCACCACTGTCTTTGGTGATCTGTATAGTTTGACACGAGACCTCTCTTCTACATATGTCTACATTTGAACAGCTTTCAAGTTGACTTCATACCTCTTGGCTGGATCCATATAAACCAGTGTTATCCACAATCAACAAGTTTCCTTTTCAGGTCATTTACACTCTGATCTAATTGTTGCTTTCACTAGCTCTCAGCGCAGGCAGCCCTGGAAGAGAGTGAGCGGATCTTCACTGAGCTGGTGTGCTCAATAGAGCGGCGGCGCATGGAGGTGAAGGAGCTGATTCGGGCTCAGGAGAGAGCAGCCACAAGCCAGGCAGAGGAACTGCTCCAGCAGCTGGAACAGGAGATCGCTGAGTTAAAGAAACGAGACATAGAGTTAGGCCAGCTGGCAAAAGCTGAGGACCATATCTCTTTCCTCCAGGTAACGTTGCTGACTATGAGTAATAAATGGTTATAAAACCGTATATTTGAATAGAGATTGGCATAAGACGTGCTATAGATAAGCTTTAAAAAGAGTACACATCCCTTTAGACTTGGATTTTATAATCTGTGTTATTTTTAAGCCATATTATCCTTTATTAATGCATTTAGCTTTGTTACATCACTACTCTTTGCCTTGGCATGGGCCAGAGCTCAGAAAACGTATTAATTTTTAAAAAACTTTTCAAAAACGCACATACCATTTGCCAAAACAGTGTAACACAGATGTATTAGCACCAATGACCGCACCAAGATCAAGGATTTAACCAAATCTAGTTGTTTAGTTACCTTAGTAAGCTGTAATAGGTTAGCCTGATTGCTAAAACTGATGTTTTCTATTAACGGGACTAGACCATTAGCATTTGTTTGTATATTTTATTTTTGATCTGAATATCTACCACTACTGTATGCAGTGTGGGTTTTTGTTACTATGGATGTCCTATAACCTCTTATTGCTGTACCACTAATCTCTAGCCTCTTTCTTCTTTGTTGTTTTAATATACAGAACTACAGATCTGTATGTACTCAGCCTGTGACCATGGACGTGCCGAGCATCGCTGTGGATCCAGGTTTTGGGTGTGTGATGAACGCAGTGTCTGAGTTCCAGGCCCTGCTTGATGATGTATGCCAAGGTGGATTTGTAAATATTTCAGAGAAAGGTGAATAGATATATCAGTTACTGTAAATCCATACAGTTTTGAGACATATGGTTTTAAGTAAAGTGGTGATAAAGTCCTCTAGGTATTAAATATTCACTCTATTTCTAACTTCTCATGCAGAAACTGTATAATAACATCAGTACTGTTCTAATACATAAAGGGCATTTTCTACTGCACAGACAAAACATAAGAGCTGTCCCAAACAGGAATCAATGGAACTTAAGGTGGTAGTTTTTTTTTTTCATTTTCATTTTCATAACTGGAACTGCCACAACTATAAAGCTTTAAAGCATCCAGCTTGGTTTAATTTTTTGCTACTCACCTTAAATTTTTAGCTGATATAAAACAAAATTTTGTTGCATTCTCTCTCTCTGACACACACACAAATCTTTACATGTACAAAACTTGTATGTAAAGTTAAAGACGACTTATGCTTATTTAAGTGTTCATAAGGTTCTTCTTGGGGTCTCCTAAAACAGATTATGCTTCATTGACTATTTTTTGACTTATATTTTGACTATATTTAGTTTTAGTTTGAAACTCATTGCAAGGGCTCCTGTGTCTTTAAGGGCCCCCTCCCTCCTTCTAATGTTGTCCAGTCAGACGAAGCTCAATTGTCAAGTTCTACCAGATTCTTTCCTACGCTGTGCCTTATGTGGGGTGTGCCCAGTTTGCAGGTGGGCGGTACTGTGGGATACAGTAGATTTACAAAGGGCAGCACCTTCACTAAGGCATTTTGTTCAATAGAGAAAGTGTTTTCTGGTCTGACAGTTACTCCCTCTGGCGTGTACTTTGGGCTTTGCAACAAAAAGCTATATAACACGCTATAGGAAAGGAAAAACTCAGAAAAGCTTTTTAGATTCTTCTTAAACTTAATTTTTTCCTCTTGAGAGTGAACCCGACACATTAGCTACATCACTTTGCTTACTGTAACTTAATTCTCGCTGTACTGACAGTAAATAAAATACTATGCTTTTCTGCGCTTAGGTATTTATAATAAAGTCTACCATAAAGTGCAAAATCACTCTTTGTGAAGGCTCAATAAATGCTAATAGCAGTTTGCAAAGTAATAATTCTAAAAACTGCAATTGACATGTCGGCATAATGTTCTTGCTTACATTTTCAGGCACTTAGTTTTGTATTTGTCCTTCATGACTTTATCTTCAACTGGCAAAGTAAATAATTCACTAAATTGTTCGCTGGCTTAAGCAATCTTGAGAAAGTACCAAAAACCATAGAACTCCTTTAAGTGACTGATGAAAAATAGAAAACAACACAGTTCCACTTTGCTGACACGATCTTGGTACATTGTGTGATGGAAAAAGTCAGAACAGCAATAGCAGTCCAAAAAAAACCACACACTTTTATTTGTCATTCAGATATACATCAACAGTGCACATAAGTATAAGTCTTGGTTCTGGAAATAAAGAAAAGAGCATTTTGAGGTGTTTCACATGCAGTCTCACAAAACATGTCCTTTAGTAAGGATGTACTCCTAATACTTGTTTCTACTATTAATAAAGATAATACTACTTGTACTACTACTAATAATAATAGTAACAACAATTATAGTTAGAGTAAAAATAAATAAATAAATAAAAATAACAATACAAGTAACTATTTGATATAGTAATAGACATCAGAAAGAAGTGGAATATTTGCACCAGACCACAGAATGTAAATAATTTATAGCGTATAACTGTTTTTTTTGCCATGTTTTACTGACAGTACTTGACACTAACTGCCTTTTCCTCTTTACAGTGAATGATGTGGTCATTATCCAGAATACGAAGCCAAAGGCAGATGCTGAACCAAACCCAGGTTAGAATTTAAATATCTCATTATGTCATTATGGAGTATTACAAAAACTTCATTAACTAAGTCTAAATTATTTCTGAATGACTGAAAAGGCTTTTTAGCAAAAAGAAGTAATGTTTGTGAAAATGACCAGCAGTGATTCAGACGTGGGAAAGATACGTATTGTAGGTTTACTGTGGACATATAGCTTCTTATCGTTCCCAGAATACTGAAATATTGAAGAAATTCTTTATCTTAGTTATATTTTTTAAAACTACATTATAAAAAGTTCTTATTAGTTCATTCAGTATTTTGGACGAAGTGAATATGTTGAGCAGTTTATAATTTTGTCATTTTGGTTCATCCTGTTTGCATGAAAGACAGAGATTTATACAGAATGTGCAGATTAAAGTAATTTTAATTAACTACTTGTTCTTTCACAGCACTTCCAATGGCCCCAGTTGCTGTTCCAACAGCTCCATTTTTTCAAACCTTTGGCAGCCCGAATGCTTTTGGCGTCCCGGCACCTGCATTTAGTGGTTTCACATTCTCATCCTATGGTGAGTGTATCCATTGAATCTAAACCTTAAAAAAAACAGCATTTTCCTATTATCATTAAAAAAGTATTAGAACCAAGGGTATAGTGCATCTTAGCACAAAATATTCTTAGGTGGTTAATCATGCATCATGCTAATATGGTTTTAGGAGGCCCAGCCACAATTTCAGCTGTAGATTTGAAACAGTTTAGCAGTTTTCCCCTCACCCTGAACGTAAATGGCCTGCCAATTGTTTTTGTGTACAAATGTTGCTTCTTTTTTTTCTGTCCCTGTGCTCTAAGGCTAATATTGGTAACAATGAATGGAAGCTTATACTCCACCAATTAGCATGAACTGCAAACTGCAGGCATAAATCATGACACTGTTTTGTCAAACTTGAGTTGTTAGGCAAATCTAATTTAGATTACTTATGTGGTTTCTGACTTTAAAAACACATTTTATCTGTAAACATAGACAAAAGATAATATATGTTAAATAGCTTAGGCATATTTAATTCCTTGAACATGAGTGAAAATTTGTCATTGTGAACACACCACGGCACAGCATACCACAATGAAAGGCAAGCTCTGCATTTGACCTGTCTGTGTAGGAGCAGTTTGCAGCTGCCTTTAATGGTCTGAGATTTAAACCAATGACCTTCAGATCACAGGGGCAACTCACTAACTCACTATGCTCCTGTTACCCCTATCGCTACCACTGCCTTATTAATGATAATGGCCTTGTAGCTCCAGTTCAAAACTAAAGAAGCCAACTTTAGACACCAAATATGCCTTGGCTGACCGACTACATTTGGGATAAATGGAAAAAAGCTGTGTGAAAAGCTAATGCTCCAGGGTTTCTGTGAGGAGTTTAACACGTTTGTGTTTTTTTTCTTCTTTAGTTTCCAGACCTAGTGCTCGACTGAGAACTCAGCCACGGAGGAGACGGAGGTAGCCTTGTTCTAGGCTGAGAACAGACCAGTGTTTGTAGTTTATTTATATACAATTATCTGTGCATGATTTGACAAGAAAATATTTTTTTATTTATAAAAAAATATATACAGTTTTGCTCCACACACTAATTTAACCATGTGAGACAGACATATAACACAGAGAGTATAAATATCAGTGTGTTTTTTTGTTGTACTGAATATAATAAGTTATATTTTCATGAAATAATGCCAGCAAGCTGCTAGCATCCATTCAGTTGCATGATTTCATTAGTGTATCAGATTTTGTTACATATTAATTGCACACATCTTTTAAGTATTTGTATAGAACTCAAAACTATGTACAGTATAAAAGAGACTTTAACCACAATGTAATTATTTGACCGATGTGTTTAAGATGTATTAGCAGTCTGAAGTAGCTTTTAAGATTTGTCTTCATTGACATTTGTTCATACAGTTTGTGTGCACTGTCAGAATGTCTTATGTATGGCATTTTTACAACTAGAATGTCAAAATGCTTATTTTTCATGACATGGAAAATAAAGTGTTTTTCAAAGTGACCTTATGATTATTACTATTCATTAATCCATATCAGCATTCATTTAATCTTCAGACATATTAATTGACTGCATGGCTAATTCTTTAAGCTTTGGATGTGGGGTACGTTTCTTAAACTAAACATTAATAAAACTGAAGTTCTACTGTTTGACCCGTAATCATTGCTATCAATATTAGCTGATTTATCTGTAATTATTGAAGGCGCGGCTGTTAAACCTGCTTAGTCAAGAAATCTTGGTGCCTTATTGATCCTTTGCTCCGCTTTGATATCAAGTCCCTCACCAAAATTGCTTTCTTTCATCTTAATAACATAGCTTGACTCTGCCCATTTCTGCCTTCTCACGAAGCACAGACACTGGTTCATGCTTTCATAATGTCCTATATGAACTACTACTCTCTTCTCTGGCCCAGTCTATGTCTTTACAAAAGTTAAAATACACCCAGAACTCTGCTGCTAGAGTTCTAACAAGGGTTGGGGCCAATTATGAATTGAATTAAGAATGCATGGTACATTCCAGTTCACTTCCTGGAATTGGAACTGGAATTAGAATTGTATGCGTCTGAAAGGAAATGGAATGTCAGGAAACAGAATTCATTTAAAATATCTTCCATGAAATTCTACTGAGGTGATGGGACTAGATTTGCTAGTGTACAGGGGATTAAATACTGTGAATCACATAAATCACAAACAAAAGAAATTCAAGAATAGTGTATGTTGTACACATTAAGAATTAATTTCACAAATCACTGATTTACATAAAAAGGAAAATATGAACTTTTAATGTCTTTTTTTTCATGTGTCACTCTGCACATTAATGTCCCTAACATTTCCCAGAATTACATGCAAGGTTGAAGATAAAACTTCATAACCTAGGAGTATAAAAGTAAGCCAATGTGGGCCCATGTTAAGAGTGTGATTATATTTAGGCCTAAAAGTTGCAATCTTGGTGATGCCAAATTTCAGGAAATTATTATTTGATGCAATAAAAAGTGAATATATGTAAAGTTTCCTGTAGTTGTTGCTGAATTCCAACTTCAATTCCATTTTTCTTGTTTGAGCTGGAATTGTTGATTTAATTCCTGAAATGGCCCAAACCCTGGTTCTCACCCATACTGAGCATACTGCTCACATCACTCCAATCCTCTCTCAGCTGCACTGGTTGCCAGTTCAGTCACGTATTAAATACAAAATCCTGCGCCTCACATTCAAGGCTGTCCATAACATTGCTCCTCTCTACATCTGTGAATTCTTGACTTCCTATTCCTCTCCTCTTTTTTATATCTTCTATGAGCAGTCCCTCTTAGCAGGCCTCGGGAGACAGAGCCATCAGTGCTATTGCCCCTAAACTCTTGAATTTCCTCCTTCAGTCTTTGTGGGATTTCCACATTTGGGAAGACCTTTCTTTTCAATAAATATTCCTCTTTTCCTTGTCTGCTTAATCAATCATATTTTTCTTCTCTTTGTAAAACATCCTTGGGATTGTGAAAGGTGCTAAATAAATGCAACTTCTTCTTCTTCTTACTATAATTATTACTTTCCTGGAATCATTTGCATAATTTGAGTTATAATAAGACATAAACATGGAAAAATCAAGACTACTTTTTTAACCAAATCACACTTCGGGCCCTTTAGAGATTTTATGACATATTTATGTCATGATCGGAGGTAAGGCAGAAAACCAGTGCGGTTAACAAAGAGTCTTCATTTTCAATTGCGAAGCCAGCAAACACAAGACCGGTGCTCCGGCGCTCGGTAGGAAAAAGTTCCAGAAGCTCGGGGTTGACTGCCTTCACTGGAGTTGTGCTCCTCTCAGTTCGTGCAAAGTTCGTTCAAAGTTCATTCAAAGCTTGAAACCGTATCCTAGGGTTTGCCGATTAACTAAACGCCAGCATTGACTACCTGTCGCTGCTTAATAAATACTATTACTGCCAAACTAGACAACGCCAACTGGTGCTGTCTGCGAAATACTGAAACCCACTATCGTCGCCTGTCGATGGCACACAACCAGTATCCTCTGCGTCCTCCCTGCGTCCCAGCCCTTCCTATATTGCCAGGTGATGAGGGATGTAACTAGCAGCACCTGGTTTGAGTTGGCCCAGTCAGTACTCGGGAGATGGGGACCAGCGCCGACCGCTGGGTGGCGGTAGTCCCCCTTCACCTGTAGGGGGTACTACCTGATCCCTTACAATTTATTACATAAACCATTAAAAAAAATGACAATTTGTTTGGTAAAAAAAATTTTTTACCTAAAAATATATGTAGCAGTGGACAAAGATATTACGATAGTTCTTGATAGACAATATGCATCATAATATTATTTTAGTACATTCTGAATAGATTGGAATAAACAAAAAAATGCTGTTAAAAGGCTGTTAAAAACTAGACTAGACTTATTTATATAAGCTGAGGTCCTTTAATTTGCTGAAAATGTAAAAAATGTTTAAATGCTGTTTCATTTTGAGGTTTTGACAAGTTGACGATCACCTGTAAACAGTTATACAGTCTTTGACATGATTGCACACAAACAATGAGTTGCTCAGCTTGCCAGCCAATCAGCACTCATTGGCCATCCTACTGCCTGAAATCTTGCTGTAGTAATATGTACAATGCTTATAAGTTTTCATTTTTTATGTAATGCATTTTTCTACTCTACAAAAACAAAGTCATATTTTTACATATAATGGGATGAATGGGAAATGACCAGGGTCTTCAGAAATTGGCTCTGTTTGTACATAGTAAACTAATAATGTTTGCAGAATAGCATAGATTAGATTTTTGTTGACCAGGGGGTGAGGTGGGGGATACACAACATTTTTGGTCCAAGGGCTAGGGGGATTGCCATGAGGGTTTTTGCATGAGTGTGAGATTTAGTTGGAAGGCATGAGTCTTGTTCCAGATGAATGGCTGCTGGCAACCCTGTGTTCGTGAAGAAGACTGGAGTTTAAGATGCGTACTTTCAATTGGATAGCACTGAACCATATCACAAATACTGTGGATAAACTTTATGGTCTGTATCACCAGCCTTCTAAATCAGGAGGCACCTTCTCTGAATACAGTTCAAAAGTGTGAAATGGGTTCTTTATATCAGATGGGTGGCACCTTTGCTTGAACAGTACATTTGGCTAGTGTAAAAGCTTTATTTTGACTTTGGACTAAAACTGACATTCGGAATACTAGTGTGTATAGCTGAAAACTAATCACATTTTGATGATACCAGTACTGAAAATCTACTGAACAATATTTGTTTTTGATAAAAAAATGTAAATAAAATAGGGCCCTCCTACCTTCTAAATCTCAGTTTAACCCCTAAATGCATCTATAACACTAATATGAGTTCTTTTTTGTTCTTGTGTACAAAGTGTGTTTTCCCAGTCGCTAATGTAATAAAATAAAAAATGGCTTTTGTTCCAAAAAACTTTGCTTCTGTCAAGTCAGGTCAGGACGACATTTTGAAATTTTCAAGAACATCGTCAATTCACTATAAATGCTAATTTGACTTCCAAAATATTCTGGAACTTGGAAAATTTTTAAAAATTGTCCAGGCTTTTGTAGAACTTTCTGGAAACCTTTAGAACTTTCTAGAACTTTCTGGGACTGTCCAGAAAAGATATAGATTGCCTGTTTTGCCACTATAAATATAAAACTTGTGTCGGCTGTGGTCATAAAATCCAAGTTTGTGATGAATAGGCCCGTTTTACACAGACGTAGGACATAAGCAGTTGAAATATAACACTTAGAAGCAGGAAACAAAAATTGTGTAACATTTTGTAATAATCTATAGCATGCTAACCAGTTTAATACTTGTGAATTAACAACTTTTCTGGAACTGGGGTTTGTAGTTAATTACAATGACTGTCTGAATTTACAATAAGGTGAATCTTTTTGTGTGTCAGCATGTAACAGTTGTGCTTCTACACATAAGTACAACCATGGAGTGCTAGCATAAATATGGTCATAGCCTGCATTTGATAACTTCTTCCTTAACATCTTCCTGTCATTTCTATGCAAAGCAGACCCATCCACCTGCTCTACCTCCACTCCTATGGCAGTTGTGTGTCCTTTCACTGTTCAGATCTTGCCTGTGATTGGCTTGTTGTGAGCTATTTTTGAATGCAACCTGGATCACCTTTCGCCTGTACAGCTGTTTCCCACACCCAGTGTGTACATAAACCCTATTGTCTCCCTCCCTTCCTCCCTCCCTCCCTCCCTCTTTCTTTCTCTGCCTTTTTCACCCTTATCTCCCTTGCTCTCACCATACACCAAAGTACGCTGTGTGAAAATGGCAGCTGCCGCCACCATTTGTGTGGACGAAGACCAGTTCTGCTGTCCTGTGTGTCTGGAGATTCTGAGAGATCCAGTGACCATTCCATGTGGCCACAGCTATTGTCTGGACTGTATCAAAGGCTACTGGAGGAAAACAGAGCACAAGGGGGGCTATAGCTGCCCTCAGTGCAGAAAAGGCTTCAACCCAAGGCCTGTTTTGGCCAGGAACACCATGCTGGCTGAGCTGGTGGACAAACTGAGGCAGGCCGGGGTCCAGGACATTCCTCATGGACCAGCCAAAGCAGCAGAAGTGGAGTGTGACTTGTGTCCTGGGAGAAAGCGGAGAGCTGTGAAGTCTTGCATTAAGTGCCTGGCCTCGTACTGCGAGGCTCATCTCAAACAGCACAATGAGCGCGACCGCCTCAAAACCCACAGACTGACAGAAGCCACCAGGCAGCTGCAAAAAAGAGTGTGCGCACAGCACAGCAGGCTCTTTGAGCTCTACTGCTGCACGGACCAGCAGCTTATTTGCTGCCATTGTACCACAGATGGGCACAATGGACATCACACAGTGGCAGCCTTGGAGGAGAGGACTGAAAAGCAGGTGATGATCTCATTCAGTTCATTCCAAGTGCATTTATAGTGCATATATACCTATACCTATATATGCTATAAGGTATCTTATAGCAGTTTTCCAAAAATGCAGGTCTAAATCCCTATATGTGCCTATGTGCACCTACATGACTGTGGAATTTACTTTGGTAAATAAACTGCTGTCACTTTAATGTAATAGTTTGTTTTAAAATTTCATTTACCATTCATCCACATACTGTTGATCAGCAAATAAATGTGTTCTGTCTTGCGTTTATTTGGTTGTTCACTAGAGCTACGAGGCTAGCTAAAAGAAGTGGCACCAGATAAGCAGACAATGTGATCTTTACTAATACATAACTAGGGAAAAATGCATGTAGTCTAGCTACAGTCACAGAGAACAGGACAACAAGTTGTTCACCGAAGGTGGATAACGATGACATTAGATTCTACTATTGTTAAGTCAAGTGTAAATGTATTTTGTTTTTACTACAATCTTAGAAAGGAGACAGTAAATGGTCAGCCGGTGAAAATGCTATAAAGCCTGGAATGACGCAGCATATTCCTGCATAGGGAATGTCTGAATGAAGTCTGTATAGACTGAGGAAGGAGATTAAAACTAAAATAAAGATACAAATTGAGATAAAAATATTATCTAAAAGATAAAAATTGGAATAATAATTAGAACTTTACCAGCAGCCGCCTGTAAATAGAAGACAAGGCCTGAATGTGAGGTCAAACGGCAGTCATTTCAGCAAAATTATTTCCATGTTCTGTATGACCTGGGTGACTGCTCTTGAACTGTGACAGTTAACTGCACAGATCCTGTCTCATGATACAAAAAAAAGAGACAAGGACCAGGAGATCAAAGCGAACAGGCCTCTAGACAAATGACGATGTTGTCTTAAGAAATGTCACCGGCACAACAAAACAAAAATTGGGGTCACAGAGTCGAAAGCTCTGGGGCAACAGAACTTGCAAAGTGAATATATTCCCTATACAGAAACCCATTTTACTGCCTGAAAAACACACAGCTGACATTTGAATAAAAAAATCTATACTTTGGTACTTTAGGTTTTCACTCCCACTGCAAGGCTCCGTAATGAGTAGAATCCTATATGTCACCAACTAGCACTGTGCAAACTGCATGCCTTAATGACTTGTTCCCTAATTACCATCCTAATAAGGATTAATAACTATAATAAGGATTACCGATGGCGGTTTGATTCAAGCATGATTGTTTCCAAGAAAACTCTTTCCCTCTACTATGCAAACGTTGCTGATTTTCCATATGAAATAAGTGTACAAATCCTCTACATGGACCAACCTAAATATACACATACCGATATGGAATCGTACTAAATATAACATTTCCTACACATTTTACTAAACAATTTCTATGCAAGTTCTGAGCTTCCCATAGCTGAAAAAACAAAAGTAAATATTAACTGTGCCACAGCTTTTGCAAGGGGCATATTTTGTGCTTTATTTTTAATGCTGAATTGGAAACAAATGGACAGTAAATATGCATTAAAACATGCAGATGTGTGTTTTCAGTAGAGGATGTGTACTTATTCTTACTTAAAAATCATATTAGCTGGGACACAAAAACAAACCTTTGTTACTGAATATATTTCACTGTAGATAATTTGCAGTTATGTTGTTTAAAAAATGAAAGATATCAGACATACATGAACTCAGGGCTTGCTTGTCAGGTACCATGTACAGTCTGTGTCTGGAAAACTACCCACAAAGGTTGTACTGTTGTGGCAACGTAACATGCATTGTTCATGTTACTCCCAAAACAGAGGCAGTTAGAGGAGGTCTTCAGAAGATCAAAACAGAAGAACAAGGACAAAGAGAAGGAGCTGAAAAATATTATGAAGTACCTCAAGGTAAGTACGATGTAATGGAGGGCCAGCACCTGTTTGCAACACAGTGTAGAAGGGCAGACCTACAGTACACAGTATATAACTGACTGAAATGAACCAGAGATCCAAAGGTCCCATTCATGAGTAGTCTGTTTTTTTCCTGGCTTTTTGGAAATAAGAGATGGTTGTGCTAAGTAAAACAATGTCCAAATTTAAAATGAGCTGACCGCCAGTCCATATTCACCAATCAGCCATAACATTAACACTACCTATCTAATATTTAATAGGCCGCTGCTGAAACAACTCTGACTGTGGTGCACTGTGTGTTCTGACCCCCTTTATCAGAGTCAGCATTCACTTTTTGAACCACAGTAGCTCTACTGTGGAATTGGACCAGACAGGCCAGCCTTCACTTTCCACAGTAGTGGGCCTCGGATACCCATGACCCTGTTGTTGATACACCATTTGTCATTCCTTTTCATTACTGGTAGATTTTAACTGCTGCACACCTGGAACATTACCACAATACCTGCTATTTTGGACATGATCTGAGTTACAATAAGGCCCTTGTCAAAATATATTCTTATGCTCACCCATTTTTCCTGTTTTCAGCACATCACCCTAAAGAACTGATTCTTCATTTGCTTCCTAATATATCCCATCCCTCTGACAGGTGCCATTATACTGAAATAACTAGGCAACATAAACATATAGAACATATAATCTACATATAGAAAATCACAAATTAAATTTGTTTAACATATAGAAAGACTGGATTGAATAGAAAATGATTATGTAGAAATGAATTGAAATGAACAAACATTATGAATGGACTTAATTGGAAAAGATAAACTGTTCATAGCATAATAAACATACATTATTAAACAACATGACAAAAATATGCATACCTGTGTCTTAACACCTAACCTTGTTTCTGATCAGCGTTCAGCACAGGCAGTGGAAGAGGACAGTGAGAGGATATGTACCAAACTCATCCGCTCCATCGAGAGGAGGCACTGCGAGGTGAAGGAGCTGGTCAGAGCTGAGGAGAGGGCAGCTCTGACCCAAGCAGAGGGACTGCTGGAGAGATTGGAGCAGCAGATAGAAGATCACAGAAGGAGGGAGAATGAACTGGAGCAGCTCTCGCAAACTGAGGATCATATTCATTTCCTACAGGTAATGGCCATCGGGTTACTTCAAAGGTTCTGAGTTCACAGCTCGACTGGACTGGTTAGTTCCACATCCTGGAGGCAACGTCAAAGCAGATGAAAACATATTCCGGATATTGAAAGGACAAAGGGGGGAAAATCAACTCGTATTAATTTCAAATTAAGATTTTTAGTTGCATAAACGGAGGTCATTTTGTCTTTCACATGGTTCCAGTGGAAGACCTTTTCAGAAAGGGCAAAAAGCAATGCTTGCTGGTGCCGCACCTGAATTCATCTGTCTCAACAACTGTCTCCTTTTCACCTGTAGAAATACAAGGCCCTCTGTACTCCTACTGAGCTTGAGGAGTTGCCCAGTGTTGATGTCCATCCATACTTCTCTTTGATGATTCTCAGAAAGGCCCTCACCGAGCTGAGAGAGCGTATGAATGACGTGTGTGAAAGGGAGTTGTCCAGGATCTCTGATTTAAGTGGGTATTGCAATACTAAAGTAAAAACTGTAAAACCCTTGGAGCTGTATTTTATTCAGTGTTGCTTCACAAAGCAGAACTTCCCAGACTCCTAAAACAAAATGGCCACAACAAAGGCCATAAAAGAGCTCTTCTACTTCCTTAGGGAACCTTTCCATAAAAGGTTCTTTGAGAACCAAAGAAAGGCAAGACCGGAATGCCTCAAGAGACGTTAAACAGTGGTCTACCTAAGTGAAAAATCCTGCTTTTTGAAATACCTCCATGTCCTGCTGTTTCACAGCAATTTCTGACAGATTCAAAATGGTGTTGTCCACCTTCATCAGGCAGCACTTTCTCACAAACAGTTTGTAGTGTAAATATTGCTGATCTTGTCCTCCACTGACTGTGTGCTTACAGTTAAAGATGAGCAGAGCGGGTCAGATGAAAATACACCACGTGTTCCAGTACATACAGAAATAGGTACTGCATGCCACCCATGCCTTCCGGCAACTTGGCCACGAAATGTGATCTTCGTGTAAGACAGGGAGAGGGACTAATACGAGATATTCACTCTCTTGAATGGTTTATAGATTCTCCTGTGAAAAGTGCAGATCGGCCTCAAAGCGAGCCACAGACGAGGGCAGACTTTCTGCAGTGTAAGCATATTCTCAGATAATGGCACTTTAAAGGCATGATTACTTAAAGCTACATTTAAGGTAACATGATGCTCATAGCAAAGTAGCAAATTCAATGTATAGTTCATGCTCAATAAATCAATCATGAATTCTGTCTCATTGTACACCTTTAACTCCAAGAAACGTGGGTTTCTTTCCTCATTCTGCAGACTGCTTTGAGATGACGCTGGACCCAAACACTGCTAACTCCTTCCTCTGCTTGTCTGAGGGGAACCGAAGGATCAGCACTGGATATGAGTCCCAGCACTACCCGGATCACCCAGAGAGGTTCAGCAGCTGGGCTCAGGTGCTAAGCAAAGAGGGCCTCTCTGGGCGCTGCTACTGGGAAGTGGAATGGGCTGGAAATGGCGGAATTGCTATCGGAGTTTCCTACAAGGGGATTAACAGACACAGCGGAGGCACTGATGGCAAACTGGGTTGCAATTCCAAATCCTGGAGTTTGGACCTATCCGATGGCCTTTGCACATTTCAGCACAATAAAACCAAGGTAGAGATTCCTACTCCCATTTCGCCTAGGATAGGGGTGTTTCTAGACCACAAGGCAGGGACTTTGGCCTTCTACTGTGTCTCACCAAGAGGGGATACTATGACACTGCTTCACAGGGTACAAACCACATTCTCCCAGCCACTCTATCTTGGCTTTTGGGTAGGGCAGGGTTCCACACTGAAACTGTGTTCCATTTTTAACTTCTCAGCTTAGAGTGGTGTTACACATTGTCTTTACCCTTGGCAGGAAATGTTTTGGGACTCTTGAGCCTTCCCTGGATTTCTGCAGGAGTTGCTCCCAGCAAATACTTTAATACAACAAACAGCACGCAACATTTTACAGTGTTATGTTGAACAAATGGTTTAAACAATAATTCACTTCTGAAAAAAATTGTGTGAATACTGTCTTTAGCAACTGATAGGCTGTTTTATGACAACAGCCTTAAACTGATCCCTACTGTAGCTGCTGATCAGGGCCATAATTTCAATGTTTTTTAAAGCTATTTTGCTATTTGCTATTTTGCTATATTGCCAAACCATTTCGTATAGAGGCATTGGTCTGTTCGTAATTTAAGACAACCACATATATTCTCTGTAGTTTCCTTATTTTAATGTTTTCCAACAGGAGATACTACGTTTCATGTCATGCCCATTGTAAGACTTTGCATTCTCATATTACATGACAGCTCATGGCAGCATATGACATCTGCCATTACCTTTACAGAAAGGTTATGTCAAAGGCATGCAGTCTGGTATGTTTTAGTAAAGTTTGAGTAATGATTTATGTTTCTTATTGTTTACCTTAGACCCATGTTGTGCCTCAGTAAATAAGTTTTCTGAAAACTGCAGTCAGATTTTACGATCAAGAAGAAATTACGAACAAGTGCCTCTGTACAAACTGGTTTCATTTCGTATTAGTTCAGTTCAGTTTTCTAGGGTCTGCTTTGAATCACAAAACAGCAGTTCAAAGGGATCAAGGTTAGGTTATTTGTTGATTTAAGCATGTTTTGGATCATTGCCATGTTACAGTGCATCTTGTGCTTTAGATCCAAGATATACACATGTAGAACTTCCTGATAACATGAAATTTTCAATTGCTGCAAACTACTTGGCCACCAAAACAAGCCATGCCATAATACTTCCACCCTGCTTCACCCTACTTCACAACAATGACAGGGTTGTTCTGTGTAGAGAACATCAGTGCTGTTCAGTTCTTCTTTGTATGGTAGGCTCATAAACACATTATGAAGTGCAAGACAATCACAGATCCTAAATTTGGATCCTTGACTGAAAATTCTTCCACACATCCATGCTCGGATGTCTGTCAAACCTATAGTAGTCATGGTGCTTAGTATTTACTGTTTGTGAATCTTTTCTGTAATACATTTCTTTTTCTAAGGGTCCTCTGAGATTCTGTATGTTTGATTATTGGTGCTTGATATAAACTCTACAAAGCTAAGTCATTCTAATAGGTCCACAAGGCACATTTATAGCACATATTATACAGGCGTCGTTCAAAGAGACAAAATAAGTAAAAGGGGGTTTAATAACAGCATTTTTTATTGATTCTGGGATTAACCCTGAGATAAGTGCCATTAACAATTTGCCAAATGTCAGATGTGATGCAGCTGAAAACACCTTTAAAAGACTGTCAAGACATAAAGTAAACAACTTTAGATGGAGAATTAGTTCTTCAGGAGTTCTGCTGATAATTGCACTAAATTCAAACATGGAGGCCACATTTTTCTGTGTGGTGATACTCACAGCCACTTTAATAGGTACACCTGTTCAATTGCTTGTTAAAACAAATAGCTTATCTGCCAATCACATGGTGGAAACTCAATGCATTTATGCATTTAGACATGGTACAGACAAGTTGCTGAATTTCAAATGGAGCATCACAATGAGGAAGAAAGGGATTTGCTAGACAGGCTGGTCTACGTATTTAAGAAACTGCTGATCTGCTGGGATTTTCACGCACAATCATCTCTTGGGCTTACCAAGAAAATATCCAGGGAGTTGCAGTTGTGTGTATGAAAATGCTGTTGATGTTAAGGGTCAGAATATAATGAGCAATGAGCAGGTTTGAGATTATAGAAAAGCAACAGTAGCTCAAATAACCACTCATTACAGCCAAGGTATACCATCTGTAAACACACAACACGTCAAACCTTAAAAGCAGATGGGCTATAATAGTGGAAGACCACACCAGGTGCCACTTTTTTCAGCTAAGAACAGGAAACTGAGGCTACAATTTGCACAGGCATAGTGCAAATGCTGCCTGGTCTGATGAGTCTCAATTTCAGCTGTGATGTTCAGATGGTAGAGTCAGAATTTGTCATAAACAACATGAAATCATGCATCCATCCTGCTTAGTGTCAACAGTTCAGGGTGATGGTGGTGTAATGGTATGGGGACATTTTCTTACTTTGTGCCCCTTAGGGACTGCCCTTGGGGCAATGGTGGCATAGAGGTTAGGACATTGCCCTTTGGACCTGAAGGCTAGACTGCTTCCCGTGGGCTGTTGATAGCTGCCTGCTGCTTCACGTTTGCACGCGTGATGGATTAAATGCAGAGGTCACATTTCATTGTGGTGCTTGAATGTGTTCACAATGACAAATTGTCAAGTTTGTTTCCAGAACGCTTTTCACAACTAATGTTGTCACAAAGCAGCTTTACAGAAACCGGATCTGAGCCCCCAAAGAGCAAGCCTAAGCCAACAGAGGTAAGGAAAATCTCCCTAAGCTGTAGGAAAAAACTGCGGCAGGAACAAAGGCTCAGAAGGGTGAATCCATCCTCCTCTGGTCGACACCGGATAACAATAAAATAGTCACTTTTACTTCACTTTAGTAGCAACTGAGCAACATTTAAATGCCACAGCATATCTATTGTTGCTGACCATGTCCATCCCTTTATGACCACAGTGTACCCAACTTCTGATGGCAACTTCCAGCAGGTTAATGCACCATGTCACAAAGCTCACATCATCTTAGACTGATTCTTAACCATGACAATGAGTTCACTATACTCCAGTCGCCTACACAGTCACCAGATCCTAATCCAACAAAGCACCTTTTGGATGTGGTGGAATGGGAGATTCATGGATGTGAAGCCAACAAATCTGCAGCAACTGTGTGAGGCTATCATGTCAATATGGACCAAAACCTCTAAGGAATGTTACACCTTATTGAATCTATGCCACAAAGAATTAAGGCAGTTCTAAAGATAAAAAAGGTGGTCCAACCCACTACTAGAAAGGTGTACCTAATAAAGTGACCAGTGAGCGTACATTGTTATTTCACTGCTTGACTGGATGGAGCTAATGCTTTGACATCTTTTATTTTGTGATGGATAAATAGATGCACATTAATTACACACTTTAGCTGTTGAGAAATCTACAGCTAACTGTAGAGGGATTTGTTAACCTTTCCACAGTGGCAAATACAAGAGCAATTGTGTTGTTAATGTTCCAATTAATTATATTAGAGAAATGATTGTCTAGCCCTGTTTAACTCAAAGCTGTAAATATGAAAACTCTTAGAAAATGTCAACGAAGATAAAGCTTAGTTTTTCTATTTATACACTACCTTTCTGCATTCTCTCTACTGATTTGCAGCCACTTTTATTTCCCACTGGTCCTTTTTTTCCAGGAATCTTTTTGGTATTCACAGGTGCTAAAGAATCAAAGACCCTAAAAAATTTAGATTTAAACCAATGAGACAGCTGTCCACAGATTCTGCTGTTTCACAAGGTAACAGACCTGGCTCTTATAAATAGAGCACTGGTACTATTATTAAAGTACCTCTTTTTGACCGTAGATCTGGTCTGAGTGTTCAGAAGAACAAGCTTATCAAAGAAAACAGAAATGATCAGACAGAGCGAAATTCTCAACATTCACATTAGGAACACTGACACCCTTGCTGATAAATAAATCCAATGTATGATCTTAGATATGAGTTAGACCAGTTACTGTATCAGCTCAAGCATGTCAAGGCAATGTGTTCTTTGAAAGTCCTTAAGAGTTGTCAGTGCGAATATGAACATCAGTTATAATAAAAGAGTTCAGATCTGTGGAAATGATTGACAGCATTTAAGAGAATTTATCAATAAAGTTCAGACCAGGGCCTGCAAATAATAACTAGTAAAATTATTGGGAGAGCTTTTCATCACAGTAAGCGGTAATCAATGGACTTCACAATAGATCACCAAGTGATAATCCTGCATGTTTTGAAAATGGGGGTTGCTTTGTGCTTTTATGACAAAAGTTCCAGGCTAGCTGAGATTTAAAAAGCTTTGTCCCTGCACATAGTTCCCTCCATTTTCTATGAAAAGTCCATGTGTGGAGGTGAGATTATCAAAAGAGAGATGGTGGTGGCTGATTGGAGAAATTGTAATAATTCTGGTGGTGTTTGCAGTAACTCTGCAGACAGACGTCATTATAACTTCCATTCAGAATGTGATATTCGACCTCATTTTCCCCTCTTTTTTCTGAAGCCTGTATATTCAGTCATCTCTTGGTGTGTCTCAAGTGCAATGCTTGATTTTCTACCAGCATGGCAGGGAGAAGCTGGAGCAGCTGTATTACTGAATGGAGATTGTTTTTAAATATTAGCTACCCAATCCCTTCTGTGCATGCTTACACCTGCCTGATCTGTACCATGCATGTGTAAGCACTGATTTGAAACATCTGATGGTGAAATCTGAGCACCTGTGCTGATTTTTGCACAATGTATCAGACAACAGCATCCTCACAAAATATTGAAATTATTCATAATTTTAAAAGGAAAAAATAACTTATGTGATCAGAGGGTCACTGGTTTAAGTCCCAGCCCATGTATCACTCATGTACCCTTGAGCAAGGTACTATCCTGCTACACTGCTCCTCAGGCACTGTTGATAGCTGCCTGGTGCTCCATGTGTGATGGGTTAAATGGAGAGGTCACATTTTGTTGTGGTGCTAGTCCTTCAGGTTGCAGGATCAGCTGAGCCGCTAGTTGTGAACAAACAGAATTTTGGAGTTATTGACTCCTTTTTTTCCACGTTAAATTATTTCAATGACAGATTGTTGCTGAGAAACATTTGGGAGTTCCTTGTTTAATTAGAAGTTGGTCAGGTTTGGGGAGGCAGCATGTTAGGAGAGATTTGCTGCCCACAATTCTGATGGCAGAGCCCTCAATCAGAGTGCTTAGTTTGGTATGAGTCTCAATTGAGAGTTAGGCCTTGTGTCTTTGATAGCCTGGTTTTTCTCTTAATTAACAATAATTTTCACCAACGGTGGTAAAGATGTTAACTCAGGAATATGTTCTCAGGAACTCATCCTGTGGGTTTTGCTCAGAGTCTGTACCAGCAGTTTATACTTTCTGGCTAAGGCCAGTTGCACCCTCTCAGAGCCCCAGGAACTGTATTAGTCTAGCCTTTGCCTGGCTTGTTATGCCTAAATTGTTTGCAATGTTAAAAATAACTTTGCAGCACACAGATTTTCTGTAGAATTCCGTAGCAGTTTGAGCAGCAGCAGTTTAGCAAAGGGCTGTGCGGGGCCATATGCCTTTAAACATTCTATTTAAATAAGATACCGAAACTACACCAACTGTTTAGACTCAGTAGTTCAGACAAAGTTCAGGTACATCATTTCTGTTCATTTGTGAAGTGTAAGAATATGTGCCATTAATAAAACTGCAATTATGTATTTGAACAAAAAAAATCAATAATAGACCAGAATAGAATAGTCTTAGTTTGTTAAGCCCAAACTGTTTATTGCTAACCGTGCAATACAAAAGCAGCAGTAATTCTTTGAGGTGATGGGTTGATTGTCCAGATAAGCTCAGATCTTGTTAAAGGCAGCAACATCAACACTTTGAACCTGTAAATGGAAACAAACATGTATATGGGAATGGGCTCACTAACTTGAAATACTAAAATGGCTGGCATCAAGATGGAGAGGCCAGTGCTACTTACATAGTCCTCAAACTTGGTGATCTCCTCCTCAAGCATGTCAGTTCCAACTTTATCGTCTTCAACCACGCAACTGATTTGCAGCTTCTTGATTCCGTAACCAACAGGAACAAGCTTAGAGGCACCCCAGAGCAACCCATCCGCCTGGACTGAGCGCACACACTCCTCCAGCTTGGCCATGTCGGTCTCATCATCCCACTGACACATGCAGTGTGAGAGAGAGGAGAGAGGAGAGAGGAGGAAGAGAGAGGAGGGAGAGAGAGGTTAAGTGCAGAGCAGAAAGAAAGAAAAAGAGCAAAACAATTTTAACAGCTGCTGGTAAAATGTAGTTGAAAAAAATGAGAAAAGCAGAAAAATGAAGGAAAGTACTCTGAATTATTGCTTACAGGCTTGACATCAAGCAAGATGGAGGACTTGGCGATGAGGGCGGGTTTCGCAGACTTCCTTGCTGCGTACTCCTGCACCCTTTGTGCCTTTATGCGCTCGGCCTCCTCATCTTCCTCATCACTGCCAAACAGGTCAATGTCATCCTCCTCCTCCTCCTCTTTTACCACTACCTTGGGACCTTGTGCTACAGTAACCTGACGTCGGGAAGAAAAAATCAAGTAATCATGATTCTTGCAAATTGGAAAAGAGCACAGACACTTAATTGACAGAAAAAATGAAGCCTTCAGAACTTTATATATTACTGCATAAATGACAAACATCAGATTTTCACTTAAAAATAAATAAAGACAACCCAAATAAACAATGAGACAAAACAGTATACTTAATTACACGTAATTTATTTACTAATAATAATAATAGTCTGATCCTCAAAACGTGTTTGTGGAGCTGCATCATGGCACAAAGTAGATTTCTAAGGACCTCTGAAAAAAAAAAAGTTTTTGATGCTCATCGGGCTGGAAAAGATTACAAAACCATCTCTAAAGGGTACAGATTCAGGAAATTCAAGATCATTGTCAATCTCTCCATGAGATTGGCATTTGACTGTCTGCAAGATCACAAAGGAAATCAGGGTACCTTCTAAGCAACTAATGTTAAATGTTCAAGCATACACCAACAGGAGAAGACTGAATAACTAATGCTTCATGGACATGCTAGAAAGCCATAGGAAAAATGTTTTGTGGATGGATGAGGCAAAAAAAAAAAAAACATGCTGATTAAGTATATGTAAATAGGGAAAGGAAAACACAGAAATCCATCCTAAAACCATCCCCTTTTTTGAAACATGGTAATGATCATATGATGGTTTGGGGCTATTTGTGCTGCATGAGGGCCAGGACAGCCTACCATCATTGATAGAACAATCTCTGAATAATAACAGAACATTCAGCAGTACTCCCTGTGAACGAAAGATCAATATAAAGTGGGCCATACAGCAAAACTACAACCCTAAGCATGCAAGTCAGTCTACAAAAAATGATTACAAATGAATCAAGCTAATGTTTTGCAAAAGTCAAGTCAAAGTGATTACCTTAATCCAATAGAAATTTGGTGAAATGACCTGAAGTGAGCAGTTTATGTGGGGAAACCAACCAAGATCCCAGAGCTAAAGCTATTCTTTATTGATGAATGGTTTAAAATCCAACCTGATGTCCAGGACTGATTAACAATGACTGAGAGCACTGACCTAAAGCATCTAAAATCATAATTGTGCCGTTTAGCTCCAAAATACACATACACCGTCCATGGCTGTTTATTAACACTGATTAGAGAACATGATGCAGATGCACAGTGTGTGGAAGGAGATGTGCAACTGCTTTTACTTACTTGTTGGACTGGAGCTGGTTTGGCTGGCTGGCTCTTCTCTAGCACTGACATTCTAGACTCTAGTTTGGACACCAAGGCCCTCAAGTCATCCACCACTAACAGGGAAAAAAAAAAAGACTTAACTGTATTTTCAACATACCCACATGGAATTTAGATTGATGGAAGGCATAAACACACCTTTGTGCAAATTCTTGTTGTCCAGCTCCAGGCTCTTAAGGCGTGACACCAGCTCACTCTGATCTTCTGATTTGCTGGCATTCTGACTCTGCAGCCAAGGATTGAAAGATCAAAGTTAGAGACTTGAATTGCCCAGAGGAACCTACTGCGATGATGATGTGCTAGTCAGGTCTCTTGGTGTAGGTACACCTTCCAGACGTGCAATGCAAAGCGCAGTGAACACACCATGACACATTCCATATACTGTAAAATAAAAAGACAAAACAAGTACGACTGCACACTATATGTCGTCAGCTAAATGTTACTGCAATACATCAGTCTCCATAACAAACATACAAATCATCTTTTTACCAAACACTAAATGTTGTACAGTGTTCAAAAAACACTCCTATCTAAGCATCTGGTTTTTTGGATGTATGGGACATGCGTATGTTCCAACAGATTCAACATTTGGGTCTAAATTGTTCAGGCCAGTCTAACTATGCCACATCAACAATTTATAAACTGTTATAATGTAGAACAATATAAAGTGGAAGTGACTATTATTCATTGTGAACACACTCGAGCACCACAATTAAATGTGACCTCTGCATTTAACCAATCACACGTGCACATGTGGAGCAGTGGGCAGATATCAACTGCATCCGGGGAGCAGTGTAGTGGGACGGTACCTTGCTCAAAGGTACCTCAGTGGTGCCTGGGCTGGGGCTTAAACCCGCGACCTTCAGTTCGCTAGGGCAATGTTCTAACCACTAGGCCACCACTACTGCAGTTTCCTGTTCTGTCTGTAACAGAGGTTTGCAACGATCAGTCCTCAACACAGAAAAACTTTGGACAGCCACTACATCTTTTCATACAGCTGCTAAAGAAATGTCAGTGAAAATTTCAACATGTTAGGAGCAGAATGCTAACTGCAAATTCTGTTACTTCAAACAAGTGCCCATACTGCATAGCATCTCTGCATGATGGGAGAGAGAGAAAGGTAGGCAAATTATGCGATCTTGCACTATTGTCTATAGATAACAGCGGCATTATCATAGATCAAGATCACAATCTCGCAAAGACAGGGCCAACAATAAGACAACTGCACCAGGGATCTTGCCTTTCTGAAAAAAAAAAACTTATTTCCAATCATTTACCCATGAAGAAATGATCGAAAAGAAAAATGATTTGTATTGACCACACACACACAAAAGCCAGAACATTAACACCATCTGCCCAATATGAAGTAAATCAGTAAATCCCCCTCAACAGCTCTGTTGGTGGTACAGTGTGTTCCGACACCTTTCTAGTCAGCATTCACTTTTTGAATCACATTAGCTGTTCTGTGGGATCAGACCTTCCTAGGTAGACTTCCTTAGACTCTCCACATGCATTAGTGAGGCTTGGGTGCCCTGGACCCAGCCACTGATTCACCATTTGTCCTTTGGCAAATAGTATGTGAGCCTTAAAAAGCAGGAGCCTTTAAAGCCTCCTATAGTATGCACTTTCCCTAACACCTTGGTCTAAAACCACACACAAAAACACCACATGCATACATGCACATTATACATGCGTGCACACACAAATTATTTAGCTTTAGGTCTTAGCTGTTTGAGAGCAGTGAGAAATGTGAGGCTGTTTGTGCATTTGTTTTTCTCTCATGCTTTTTTAAACCACTCTACAGCAAGGCCCACAGTACTGTGGCACTTACAGTCTTACGCTCACGAGGTTTTTGGGAGCGAGAGTGCCCTTTACCTGGCTGTAGGGCTGCCTTTACCTGATGGGAGTTCACAATAACCCCCGCACACGCACAAAACAGGAGAAAAGAAGAAAAAACACAAAGGTCAGTTAAACACTGTAGTACAGCTTGATTCAAAACAAGAACAACGAACAGAGAAAGTGTGTATCAAAAAGAAAATGTAGGGCAGTCACAAATAAATCATTAAACTAATTAAATAATTCATTGATTCTCAATAAACCAGCACTAATTAGTGGCCAGTTTGCATGATGGTAATGTATGATGCAGATGACTTAACTAACAACTGATAGTGACAGCCTCCTGCTCCTTTTGGTGCAAAAGTAACAAACCGGCGTTTTCCACTTTCCATTTGCTTTTTCCACCCCACCCCCACACCACACATGACTTTTAATAAATGCAATCGCTATATTTTTTACATGGACTGTATCTCTATAGAAAACAGAGGAAAAGTTTGTTAATCTGACTCCAGCACACATAAGCCTGTAAAGTAATGAAACCACAAGCCATATACGCAAAAACACCCTCAGGCAGGCTGTGAGGCAACAAGCTTCCCCTGACACTACCAACAGAGGTAGACATGAGGGTGAGTACTGTGCTTACAGGACACATTGCATTATAGCATGCTGGGAAAGCTCGCAGTTGGAAATGCAGGCATATATGCGATACGCACAAGTAAATGTAGAAGCTTAAGGAAAGGTCAAAGAAACATACAATGCATTTAAAAATACAGATAAGCACCCCTGAATGCAACATCTGCCCAAAATGGTCTGGCAATATGGCAAAAAATCGTAATATTCAATTGCCGATATTTTTGGTCCATTTTTTTATTTAACCAGCTCATATGATGTGAGAAACATATGTAACACACTAACGGATTTCTGGCACCTTGCAAATCGCAAAACAAAAAACACAATTTGCTCATTAACATGCCAAACTGCTATTTTAAACCAGGCAATGCAGCAGTAATAAGTACAATTTCAATCTCTAGAAAAATAGGACCTATTTGTAAATTGCAATAAAAAATTTTATTTTAGTTCAACTACAATGGACCATCTCATTGTGCTTCATATGCTGCATATGCATTT